>JAOANR010000015.1:21462526-22062526 GCA_030278955.1 Hygrophila difformis | reverse complement strand
ACTAACCGGAAAGATGCATCATATTTTTTGGTAATTGGAACTTATACTTGAGCAATTATATTGTATGCTCACTCATAAATATCAATGATGAGAATACTGTATGAAATTTTTGAAGAATTATGTTGAAGATTTGATAGTACATTTTTGATGTTCTGCCATCCATTATATCATGTCTCTGGTTGTATAGTAGTTGCTCGATTATGTCCAGCATGAATTTTGATTGAGACTATAAAATGAAAATAAAGGGAACTTTTTGTTTAAGCACAAAAATCAGAGGACAGAATAATGCTGTCTTGGGAAATTAATTTAATTTCCAATCCTTGTGTAGATTAAAAACTTATACTATCTACTAATTTCTTTCTATGAAATGCTATCGAAATGCGTTGGACTAGAACAAAATATTACACACATAGCAAGAAATCTCCCTCCAACTTAGAAGACCACAATGAGTGATCCCAATAACAAAATGCAAGCACAAATTGCTACGGACAATATAGTGACACCAGGTGAAACCCTGCCTTTGTCTTTCCTTATTACCATTCCATCAAGCAAATGGTGATTCACGATCACCCCAAACCATGGAATAACAGCTTGGGCAAACAGTTCCTTGCCCCTGTCTCCATGGAAAATTCTTACCGCTCCAACAACAAAGGCCACAAGGTTCACAAAGTACAGGCTGCACAATGGGGCTAATAGCTGGGTCGATGCCTGGAAATCATATACGCCCTCTTGGTGCCGTTTTGTTTCTTCTTCATCGTACACTTTGCTTGTCACTGAAAAGTTTGCTTCTTGCATCCCGAATTTGTCTAGAATTGCATTGAGTGTTGCATAAAAGTAGCATGCCCCAGATTTCATCATCCAGACACGTAGGTAATAGAGTGCTTCCCTGAGAGGATTGCCATAGGAGACAACCTCTTGTACATGTTTGAGCTGCGATGATATGAATAGAAATGCAAATACAAAGAAGAACGGGTCCGTGACCTATGAACAAGATCAAAACCAAAGAACATGTTTATACATCCAAGGTATAATGCAATACATAACAATGTAGTTAGTACTTAGTACTAGTGTAGCTAAAACTTTCATATGTACTATCTTGGGCATTATTATCTTTATGCAAGAACTTTAGCATATCCCATCTCTTACTTACCTTGGGATACAAAGAAATGCCATGAAGTAGACATATTTGTGGAACAATGCCTAAGCCATAAAAAGAAATGGTGGAGAGAGAGTCCAGTGTAAACGCTCCATAGGTCATGCTCTGTAGGATTGACATTTTTGGTGACCAGTTCAAAATAGGGCCATCCTTCGACAGCCCCATTATAAGTAGTCCTAGGGACCATCTCGTTTGTTGCACCAACACATCATTTAGGTTTGTCGGGCATGTACCCAAGAAGCATGGTTTTGGAGGATCAATCCATACTGAAGTCCATCCCCTGCTGTGTAGTTTAAGGCTTGTAACGGCATCTTCAACTACAGAATTGTATCCTGCTCCGACCTATGGTTGCACCCGAAAAACAACTAAAACAATATAAATTGATGAATCCTGTAACGAAAATGATAAGCATCCGATCATGTAAAAGTTTTTTAGCAGTTAGTACAAGGCATCACTTTCGTAAGTAGAAGGACTTGCCTGTTTCCCCCATTCAGTGCCATTGTCATAAGTAGAAGAAGCTAGTAGGTGGATCTCCTTTTGCAAGGCATCATCGACCTTCCCTTCGTCTCTCATAGCATTTGGTTTGTAGTTTTTGTATGTGGACTTGATGAGTTCATTGCTAGAGCCAAAGTACTTCCTCAGCAGGTTCAGATCAGCATCTGGATACATGCCAAAATTAAGAATGTCTCAATGTACTTATGCAAGTAGGAATTAAACAGATACCCTTTGCAATTGTGTCCATTCCATATATTGCCTCCCTTATCATGAAAAAGTTGCACCCCGCGATTGTTGGTCCTCTAATCCCACCCAAGCCCTCCTGTTCTATCTGAGACAATGCAAAACAAGCATCATCAACCCAAACCATGAATAATTGATCATTGTTGCAGTATCTTTCAATAACAAAAAATTTTGAAGTACTCATACATACCGAGTAGTAGAATATTTTCCCATCATAGATATCGTGCTGGCTTATATTGTGGAAACTCTGGGGGAATTGAACCCACCCAAGTTTAGGGGATATCTCTAGGTCAAAATAGAAGCACATTGCTTGACGGGCTGCACTTGGGTCGTTGCAGTAGTGGTCACAGTCCAACACAGCAAAGTATGGAGCATTGCGTATCATTGCAGACACTCTCAGCTGCAAAATTATTCGACAGTAATAATAACATTTGGGATTGGGAGACACAATCAAATGTTTGCTAGAATTTGATTCCGAGAAAGAACTGAATGGAATTACCAGGGCATTAATGGCTCCTGCTTTGAAATGGTGAGGATTTGAAGGCCTTTTCTCCCTGGCAACATAAACTAGAAGAGGCAACCCCTTTTGGTTCGAATCCAGGTTCCCATCATCAGTTGCATCATTGATAATCTGTTCATGGTTCAATTTTATTACATATTCATTTTGTCTTTTGCAGACCTGTCAAAGGATTGAGCAAAGTAGGCACACTACTGAATGGTATTTAATTTAGTAATATTTCAACCTTAATAATCGGAGGATGATCTTTGCTGACAGAGGTGCCTATGGTTTCCTCTTTCCTCTCCAGGCTTTCTTTGAATTTCTGGTACTTGTCCTGTAAGAATATAGTAGTATACTACCTGTCTATTCAATAACTGGTACCCAAGTCACAGGATGGATGCAATAAGGACAAACCTGAATCGCCTTCCTGCTGTCTGTGAATTCAGTAGTGCCAACAAACTGGTGGCCAGCGCTTTCAGGATTGGAGAAATAGGCATCAGGGCACCGGGTTCCCACCTCATACTTCCGACAGAAAGGGATCCAGGACTTGGCGGCGAACTTCCAGGCTTCCTTCATAGCAGCAAGAGTCAAGGGAGCACCCCCGTCGTCGGAAAGATAGACAGCAATCTTATCAGGCGGGTAATCCATGGCCATGGCTGAAATAACCGTGTTCATCACCCCTAAAGACGGCTCTTTGCTCGGATCCACAGTGCACACAAAGATGTCGATAGGTGGAAGCTTATTGTCTTCGGGCAGCCTGCCCGGGTAGGTAACACGTTTAACGGGGCGCCACCTGGAAGGTCGGTGTAGAAGCCATAGAAATGAGAGGACAAGCTCGGAAGCAAAAACGACAAGGTAGGGAATGAGTGGGGTTTCCCTTTCTGTTTGGATGATTTGGGAGAGAGTGGTGATCCTGTAATAGAACACAGCAAGCAAAGCGATGCCATGGAGAAACATATGAATCCTGTTGATGACCATGTCTTTGTGCTTGACACGGCATTCATGGAGAGGAGGGAGTCTGCAGGTGAATTCATCCTCCATTGTTTTGCCTGATTTTGATTTCTGTGCTGTGTTTTTCAGATTTGAAATTGACAAATTGTGACAATTTGTGGTTCCAAGAGGCTGTGTGTAGATGGGGACCGACCGCAGTATTTCAGAAGTAATTTTTTTTGGATGAGCCATATTCAAAATATACTTCTAGTAGTAAGAATTAGGACTGGATGGCCCCATTTTAAAGTGGGTATGATAGACTTTTAGGTATGATAATTTAGTTTAATTATTAATTTTTCTTTTTTTTTTTAATATAAGATTGATAATAGTAGTCCGTCCCGCGAAAGTTGACGCGTTTCTTTTGAGCACGGTAATTTATGTAGTGGGGTTTAATGGTTAAAGTGTTGTGGGTATTTGAGTTTAAAATTTTAATAAATTTTCACTTTACTTATTGTTTAACTTTGACTTAATATTATGGTAATGATTTAATTAGAAAAAAAATATTCAAGTGTGGTCTTGTAGAATCGTCTAGATGTCTAGTTTTAGAATATATATTTTATATAATTTTTATTTGTACCTATTTTGAGATATGGAGAATTAAAGAAATGTAAGGGATTTGTATAGAAAAATAAAAATGTATTGGGAGTTGTGCAGAATAGTTAGGCCTTCTCCAATGGTAATACCCAATTCCAAGTATTTAGGTGCCACATCAGCGCCACCTCAAAATTTAAATACCTCTACCTATAAATAAAACATCTTCCCCAACAACAATACCCAAAAAGTAGGTATTTAGGGAACCCACTTACTATTCTACTTTTTATTATATAATTAATTATATTTTAATATATCAACTATTAAAATTATTTAATTTTTAAATAAATAATAAATAATTACTAATATTTTCAATTATTTTATTTATTTAATATTTTAGAAGTTAAGTTCATCATTTTGAATATTTAAATCTGGATAGCTATGTTAGCTGTTGTAATATACAGGAATAGTATTTTAAATAATAAATACATAAATTAACATTTTGTTTTTTTTTGGATTAGAAATTAACATTTTGTTAAGAAGAGAAAAATAATACTTCTAAAAAAACACATAGTTACGTTTTATTAATACAAAAAAGAAAGAAAAAAAAAAAAAAAAAGAAAAGCACTGCAGTGCACACCTTTCTATAGAAACTTCCTGGGTAGCAAATTTGGTAGTTGCTACCCAATTTATTTCTCTCCCTCTCTCCATTGGTTTGCTTCCCCCTCTCATAGGTATTTGTCCTTGCTACATCATCACCTTCCCCACCATTGGGGAAGGAAAGTAATTACTTTTAATAGGTTTTTAGAAACCATTAACATTCTAATTATATTTATATTAATTTAATTTATCTAAAAAAGAAAACGTGTCAAATTTCGTGGGACAGCTCAAAAAGGAATACGCGTCAACTTTCGCGGGACGGAGGGAGTATTAAATTAAATTGGGGTATAGGGACTTACAGTAGTGCACAAATCCCCCACTCTGAACCTATAAGTTGATATTCGATTTTCCATCCCGTCATCTATTCCTAGGGATGAAAACGGTACGGATACGGTCGCATAGTATCGTATACGGATATTATCTATTAATTTTTTCCGAATTCGGAATCGAATACGGATGAACCAGATACGAATATGGTTTCGGATAATTCGGATTACAGATACGGTACGAATACAGGACGGATATATGACGGATACAGATTCAATCGGATACAGATTATTCGATAATTTTTTATAATCTTTTTTGAAAGTTTGATAATTTGATAATTTTTATAAAAAATTTTAAAAATTATAGGATAATTTGATATTTTATATAATTATTGATAATTTTTAATTAATAAAATAATAATATATTAATATATTCGAATATCCATATTTAAAATCCAGATAATATCCTATCAATTTTTTGGATACTGTCTGATTTTTTTGGATACGGTTAGATATTTTCGGATACGAATACAAATGCATATATTAAAATACGAATACGGCATTGGATCGGTCGGATATTTACCATACCACTTTCACCCCTATCTATTCCTTCCCTTTGTTACCTTTGTAAATTGTATGACATGGACACCCACCTTCCATTTCCTAGTCTGTATGGACTGTTACGAAAAAAAAATAATCAATATACTATTAAATTAATATTATTAATAATAAAAAATTAGATAATAAACAAATTTAATGGAGTAACAGAGACTAGAAATGAAGTTGTCCTGAAAATCGAAAAACGTGATACTGATTTAATAGTAGTTTATTAGTATATGTAATGGAATAAAATCCAAAACAGAGGCAGAGGCAGCAGGAATCACGTTTCATTGTTTTTTATCAAGTGGGTTATAGACTTATAGTAATTGTCAAGTGGAGCACGATTGTGTGTTTGCAATTTTTCTAGTGACCAAATATAAAATGATTTATCTGTCAATGTAAAAAAAAAACAAAAAAAAACAAAAAAAAAAAAGAAAAAACAAAGAAAAAAAAAAAGAAAGACGACAAGATGATTTATTTTGTCCTGGCTCTACACTTGGGCCGAAGATAATCCGAGCCTATTACACAATTCGGTCGGCCCAAACACCCAATACCAACAATTTGCCATGTTAATTAATTCTTGTGTTTTGATGGAATGAAACAAGTTGTCAAATTTCCCTGCAGCGTCGCATCATAGAATAGGATTTTACTGTGTTGAGTCATGGTTTTGACGGAAATTCAACACCGAAGATCGAACTACTGCATGAACCACCTCTGCTGCATTGTGCTCGATTGGAATATGGATAGAGATTGCAGTGCACCAGCTGACAAGCATCTCCAAGGGCTCTTTGCTAATCTGGGGGATTTTTATTGACATTTCCTTACAGGTGCACCTTCCCAGATCAGTCAAGGAGTTCACAAGGAAAGAGTATCAACAGAAGTAAGGAAAGTTCAATTACCATACCTGGATGCCGATTTACTTGGATAAATAGAGAAGTCTGCAGAATGAGAAGACAACGATTCAAGCGCAATATTCTGAGAAAGAAGTTTGTTCGTAATCTATCTTATTGCTGCAAGATCGGTGATCCTTGGACAGACTTGGAGAAAGAAGTTTGTTCGTGAATCTTTAAATGTGTTGGTAAATCACTTAACGATATTGTCCAAGGCAAATTTACCAGACTGTCTCGCGCACTCGTTGTAGACTCAACACTTTGGAGGGGTTACTTCACAGGCTTCGACGAGGGAAACTCAAAGATGGTCTTCTTTGGGGAGTTGAAATAGGTGGGAGAGATCTATATTAAAACTGGTGATAGTTTTGGTCACTACAACTATCCGCTTGGTGATTGGAGTGAAGGCGTACTCAATATTTTACTATCGTGTGTGGTTGTTTTCCATAAGTTCAACACATAATAAAATTACCTCCTGGATTGGTATCCCCTAGACGTAGGCCGAAGACCGAACTAACAATTCCTTGTGTCATTTATTTACTTTATGCGTTTTTATCTATTCCGATGTGCTTAATATCTCGTACTAGTATTATTAATCTGTGTGTTCATTGTGATAGATTGAACTTGTTACATTGAACCACGGCATAAAGTACATAACTTGCTAGATCCCGTGGACCAACAAGTGGTATCAGAGCCACACTCTTGCGAGAGAGATCCAACTAGCAAGATGAACCAAGGATAGTCAATCATTAGGTCCCCGATGCTCGACGGCACAAATTTTTCCTTTTGGGAAAATTTTTTGGCATTTTTTCTGTTTTCATGCCGCACACTAAATTGGAAACTAACACCTCTATAGCTATTTGATTTTACTTGCAGAAATGATACGTTAGAAATCAATGCAAACTAAAGTGATAGAATTTCTATAATATTAGAGAAATTTGTGTGTAGAATTATCTATAGAATTGTTTAGAATTCCTTAAAATAATGTAGATTTATTATTAATAATAATTTTCTTAGAATTTTCTAGATCCATTAGCCACTCTATAAATATGGGTGAGCCAGTGATGGTGAGTGACTAGAGGTGTAAAGTGAGAAAAAGTGCATAGTGTTTTGTAATTGTATTGTGTATTTATAAAAGTATTTTCTTTCTTAAGTCTCTCGGTTAAGCCTTAGTTTGTTAAGTTCTTAGTGCAATTGTTCTAGTTATATGGTTGTCTTGCCGCCTAACTAATATATGGTTGGTTATACCGCCTAAATGATATATGGTTGGCACTACCATCTAAGTACCCTTGTGCACTAAGGATTTGTTAGTTAAAGGTAACCAATACTAAAAAGTTGGTGTTGTCATAGGTCCTCTTGTGAGTCTGTGTCGTAGTCTCTTCCAACAATTGTTATCAGAGCTAAAATAATTAGGGATTGAAAATGAAAAATTTGTGGCAGAATTAGAAGAGTGGACGAAAAAAGGAGGAAAAGTCGATGGAAATGCGAGCATAGCCATTAGCAACCTCGAAGACGAAGGAGGACGTTAGGTTTGATCCTTTGCCGCCTAGTGTAATGACGCGCTTCCCCATCGCCGGCGGCATTTTGGTGCGCAAGAATTAGGAAATTAAATGCAGCTAATGGACGAGAAAGGAAGTGCAATATAACATCATAATCAAAATGATATAACTAATACAAAGTGATGCGGACTTGATCTAGTGATAAAGTTCCTTACTCCCAACTTTTAGGTTGGATTTGATTCTCCACTGGCTATCCTCTCTTTTGTCCTTCTGTAATTGTGTGGCATGGACTCCCACCACTCTTTCCTAGCCTGTATAAACTATTAAAAATATATATATAACTAATACAAACATATAAAAATATTTTATATTGAAAACTGCGATTATAAATCATGTTTCTTGTTTATTGTACATGAAATGGTAGCAACTTGCAAGCCTAGAATCTTGTAAGCAAATGCAACTACACAAGGACACCCTCTGTTTACCATTCCCGTCAATCTATTCCATTACGACAAAACGAAACTCACTTTAATTTTATGCACATACAAGCTAGATGATTTGAGGTAGGGTCATTCCCGACCCAAGTTGTTATTGGCATATTCATTATAGCACTTACTCGAGACCCTTTGCTTCCATTTTGCATCATTTCATTTATGCCTCTTTAATGTCTCAGTCGAATGAATCTTTTTCTCTAAACAATTTACTCCTTAAAAACCATGGCAGCTTTTGCATATATAAATACTACTAGTAGACAGTAGTGTCTTCATTTTCTCCTCTGCTTTAATCTTTCCTGTGCCTTGTATGCCTGCAAATAATTGAATGCAGCAAAAAATGATGCACTATAAAGATCTACGTGTAATCAATCCTCTTTAAATTTTTGCTACCTCTTTGTTCCGGTTTGTGTTGCCAACCATCCACAGCAACAAGCATGTTATTAGGCATAACCCGACAACCATTCCACTCCAAAGTCCCTGTCCATGTTTCTTTATATGGAGTATTAGAAAACAATGATCACATTCATACATTTTGCAGCTACATTTTTTTTTTTTTGGTCGGGAAAAGGAGGGTCGTGGCCAATATATTCATAAAACGTTACTGTCTTTGTCACCTTGATGCCCATTTCATACTTGTAGGCCATCAGAACTCCCACAGGAATACCCAATATGAAATAGCATCCGACGCACATGTACGCCACCACAGCTTGCCATCCGGCCCCAATTGCGACTCCTGCATCCGATCACGGTGAAACAATGTTCATCCAAGACATCTAAAAGGCACATTTAACAAGTTGAATGAACTACCGCAGAGAGTGTACTGCACATTTGTCAAGGCCACACTTATCTCCAGAAGCGGCGTGAGCTGCCCCACGAGCTCTTGCACTTCTGAGCTGTTTGAGAAGATTGCGGGATATTGTTTTATGGTTCCCATGAGAACATGAGTGAAGAATAGACCCACAACTAGAGCAGTCACACCGTTGTCAATCACCGTGAACCTTGCCTTCCGAGGGTGCTTCAAACCAAGCTCGTTCGACACCCTCACACTCCACACAGACAAAATCATGTTGGATCAAAAGTTGATCATACAAACCTTTGTGCAAAGTGCAAACCTTGATGCCACATTCAATCCTATAGCAACCACATAAGCCCAATCTAATATGTTGATGCTGCAAAACGACGAAATTGTCATTACACGTCAGTAGTACATCACCGGTCATGTAAGGGCGGGATAATGTGGCCCCAACCAAATGCATCGATTGAAATTTCAGCATTCTTTGTGTACCCGGCAAACAGAGTGAGGAACAACATGTACCAAACTTCCAGGCTGATATTTCGTAAATTCAAACCCAGAAATCATTCAGTAAAAGGCAAAGAATAAAAAATTCTTGAATCAAACAATACTGATCAATCAATGGCGTACCACATCATAACAGCCGAGGCAACGGATACCTTAAGAAACCTCCCCATATCTGTAAATGCCTTGGATGAAAATCCAGGCCAGGCTTCTCCACATGTCCCGGAAATGATGTAAACGAATTGAGCTACTGCAGTGAGCCACCATGAGGCATCCAAGACCAGGGCAGCCCCCACCAGTCCCCACTGCAGATTCGCGATCAAAAGCCAACTGAGAAATGATTGCAGACAAAGCACGACAGCAGCTATGACAGAAATGGGCAAGACCTTGCTTTGTGCCTGTAAGAATTTGGTGGATGGGAGAATTGCAGCGTAGGCAAACTGCTGGGGGATCATCCAGGGGGAGAATCTCCCAGCCTCCTTCGATATACGACCTGTTTGTCCCAGAAATTTAAGGACAGGCGTGGCGAATATGAATATAGGGATTCCAGCAACCGCTGTGGCGTTCAGGATCAGCCATGATTTTTGCATATAGCTAGATTTCCAGCAATTCGTGTTGATTTTCCTCGAACGCCTGCCCGCAGTAAGTCTCCAACGCACTCGACAGCCCAAACTGTGTAAAGGATCAAAGATTTAACCTTTAGACTTTAAGGCCTGGATGGGATTAATTTAATTATTTTCAAGAAAGCAATAAAAGAACAGAGACAGCACAACAACCTGGAAAGACAAATAAGAATATGAAAATTATTGCGGACCGCCAAATTTCCATACCATCATGCCAAAGGGAAATCCAGCAATAATAGAGTTCTCAATGGAGACAGCAGCGAGCTGAACTGTGCCAAGGTCGCCTGCGAAGATCTGATCTGAGTGATGGTAATAAAACCATACTGACAGAAGGAGGAGAAGATGGCCGGAGTAGCAAGGTACCATATCTTTTTTGACTCAATAAAAAATTCCCTGGCCAGATTCCTGAAGCCATTGATGTCCTCGGTATCATCCTCTTCTTCATCATTGATGTTAGAAATAAGACAATTGACATTCCCCAGTAATCGCGCTGTCGGTAGCCCAGAATTAATGCTCATCATCTTCAGTCGGGGCGGGGAAGCTACCATAGTAATGATTTTGGCTGCTAATTCAGATTAGTACTATTAGTAAGATTTGGAATAGGATAATGATTCTGGATTACTCTATTCTGTAAAGTTGAGGAGCAAGTTGAAATATTCAACATATATTTATTGTAGCTGAGGCCTGAATTGAGTGCGCGGATATGCATAAAGAAGCAAGAAGTTTGTACTCAATGTAGAATACAAAGGACAGCATCGTGGCTCGGCTGTAGGGCATGCATCATGTAGTCTGTAGAGTTTGTCCAGGAAGCAATTAATTAGACATTTTCCGTTCCCAAGTTTCTTTTTCAGTGATGACAAAGATGGTTTATTTTGAATTAATTAGGCACATGTACTGGGACTGGAAGGAAATTGCTCAAGTGTGTGTCAATTGATGGACAATGAATTAAGTAACTTGTAGTAAGAATGAGATTCAAGGCTGGCTAATGGCAATATTTCAAAGGGACATTAAAGTTGTTTGAGTGTGGCCGGGATTCAAATTTTGGAAGAATGTTACTCATATTGGCATTCAATGTTCTAAAACCACAACACATCCGCTGGAGTAACGTAACATAAAACCCTGTAAAGGACACTAGATCCTTCAGGTATGTGGGCTGCAGGATCTGTTGAAGGCCTGAGTCTGTTGTGCCTTCCCTTTGTTGGGTTGCTCTTCGAGGGTTTTCAACTTTGCTGAATCTCTCCGCTTGCCTATCTATAACGCGAGATTCTTGGGTATCCTTCTTATAAATGGGCCAATTTTAAATATTTTTGTGTTCATAATATGTATGTTTTTTTTTTCCTTATAAAACTTAAAAAATATTTTTTTTTATAAAAATTAAATAATTAATTGTGCCAATAAATTTTTTAAAATTAAATATCTTCTTTACCTTGTGGTTTATTTCGATCTCGTTAATCGGATAAAACATACTCCCTCCGTCCCACTTAACTTGTCTAGTTTCACTTTTGCACACAATTCAAGACACATTTTCAACCGCTAATATCTCAAAATGTGTACAACAAAAAATTATGTAAAATATATATTCTAAAACTATTTGATTATACGACTCTAACAAGATCCAACTCAACCATTTTTTCCAAATATATACAAGCAATAAAATCGAGTCAAGGTAGAACAATGAATCATGTCAAAAAGTCAAAAAGAATATGTTAGTTGGGACGGAGGGAGTAATAAATAAATAAAAGTAATAGTTTTCGAAGAAATAGAAAAGGAAATGGAATGGAAAACAAAAAAAAAAAACAAAAAAAGAAAGAAAGAAAAAGAAAAAGGGAAAGAAAATGTGTATTACTATTTTGCCCATAATTTATTTTTTTTTTGGCAGAGCCATAAGGCCAGGGAACAAGAGAAAAAAAGGTTCAACAAGGAAAACAAAACAAGAAGCAAGCAACGCAAAAATAAAGGAACTAAACTCTGGGAACCATACGCCGGACGCGTCCCCGCCAAGTCCCCAAAAATGAAGTCCGGAGGGAAGGTCCAAGTAGTGTAGAAGGCCTCATCAGAAGCGCCATGTTCGCCAAGGAGTCGGCAACTCGATTCTCTTCCCGAAGGATGTGGAAAATCGAACAATCTTCAAAGGAGCGACGAGAGTCCTCAATCTTCCTCACAAGCCCTGTCATAGGATGGTATTCATCATGAGAGTTCAATAAGCCAATGGTGACCTGTGTGTTCAAAAAGATGTTAAAGGAAAAAGAAGGATAATATGATAATGTGGTCTCTTCTCTTTATATTTCCTTCAAAAATCATCCCAAATTTAGTCGTAGGGGGGAAAAAGAATTTCTTTCCAAATTCTTCTAAATCTTTCTTAAAGAAACTCGAGGAGACAATTTCTTTCTTTAAAAAAAATTCTTCATTTTCGTTTCCTTTCCATTATTTTAAAAACTCGAAAACACAACATAAAACGATTGCCAATCAAAATAATAAAATTATATTCCTACGAATGGTCATTTAGGTAATACATAGAAAATTATACATCTACAAAGGTCCATGTTCATTATTTCAATTTTATATTATGACTTATTTTGCAAACAAGAGTTTGGTCGATTGGCTATTCTACAAAATAAAATTTATAATATGCTAGGATACGAACATAAAAATGCACTCGGATGCAACTGACCTCATTGAACATTATGATGTTGACTAATGATAAAGAAATGTTTATGAATTTTGTTATTTGGATTTTTAAATATTTTGTTCCATATTTTGTAATCTCACACTATGTTTTGCTATATCCTATATTACATTTTTTCTTTAATTTTTGCCTTGTTAGAAAGATATGGATAGCTTTAAAGTTCAAAATTAGCCTCATTAATATAGTGCAACTGCACATTAAAAATGCTCGTTAATTATATTAATATTTGGAAAAATGAATCACATTTGAACATTAAATGATGCAGTTATTATCGATGCATTACTCATCAAATGGAAATAAAATTTTGAAAGTAGGAAGTAAAATAATTGGGTGACGTACAATCCCATTAGGATGCATAATTGTTTTTTTGGATAAAAATGACGTGAAAGCGTCGGCAAAGGAAAAAACTACAAAAAACTACAGAAAGGGGATAAAGCGTGAAGAAAAGGCAATAAAAAAAAAGGATATCTAAACCTGGGATACCATACCCCTAATAGTCGGGAATGATTATGGTACTACCAATATGAATGGTAGTACATCAAGACAAATCATCTCAACCATACAAAAATATACAATGGCTATAAAATAAAAAGGGTAGAATTGTCAAACATAAATAATTATATCTTTAGAAATAAATTCATTCACAAAATCAATTTAGTGATTTCTATCTTTAAATAAAGATCATATAAAAAATTTGCATAAGTTAGCTCTCTTTTGACACAATTCATTGAATAATAATAGAGAAATTATTTTTATTCATCACTTTCACTCGTCAGTCTTTCATTCATCTTAATTTTCTATTTTTCTATTTTGAATTTTTTAAATATGATAGGATATTTAGATTTCTTGCATCGAGTAGATAAATTTTCATATAAAGAAAATCCAAATCCGAGCTCATTTGAGAAAGTTAGAGTCATTTGAATTTTGTAATATAAATTTTGTTGTATATACTACGTCGTTGAAATGCATAGGCTATGTCGCTGAATTGTAAAGTCTCCGTCGCTGAATTGTAAAGGCTCCGTCGCTGAATTACATAGCTACCGTCGCTGAAATTTAAGACTGTGTTTTTGAAAATCGTAATGCACTTCAAAGGGCTCTAACTTTCTCAAACGAACTCGGATTTTGACGTTCTTTATATGAAAATCTACCTACTCGATGCAATGAATCTAAATTTCCCATCAAATTTTGGAAACTATAAATAGATAAATACCAGATTTTCAAAGAAAAGATATTTTATGCTCGTTGTTTTGAAAATATGATATTTATATGTTTAGACTTTCTAAAATCTGATAGAATATTTAAATTCCTTACATTGAGTAGATAGATTTTCATATAAAGAGCGTCCAAATCAGAGGTCATTTGAGAAAGTTAGAGCCATTTGAAGTTTGTCACATAAATTTTGTTGTATTGGGTACGTCGCTGAAATGCATAGGCTATGTCGCTAAATTGTAACGCCCCCGTCGCTGAATTTTAAAGCCTCCGTCGCTGAATTACATAGCCACCGTCGCTGAAATGTAAAGGATGTGTTTCTTAAAATCGCAATGAACTTCAAATGGCTCTAACTTCCCCAAATAAACTCGGATTTTGACATTCTTTATATGAAAATCTATCTACTCGATGCAAGGAATTTAAATTTCCTATCAAATTTTTGAAATTACAAATAAATAAATACCAGATTTTCAAAGGAAATGATATCTTATTCTCGTTATTTCAAAAATATGATATTTATCTGGTTAGAATTTCTAAAATTTGATAGGATATTTAAATTTTTTGTGTTGAGTAGATAAATTTTCATATAACGAACGTCAAAATCCGAGCTCATTTGAAAAAGTTAGAGCCATTTGAAGTTTGTCATAAAAACTATGTTGTATAGGCTATATCGCTGAAATGCATACTTTATGTCGTTGAATTGTAAAACGTCCGTCGCTGAATTGCAAAGCCACCATCGCTGAAATGTAAATGCTACGTTTCTGAAAATCGCAATTAACTTCAAATGACTCTAACTTTCTCAAACGAACTCGGATTTTGACGTTCTTTATATGAAAATCTATCTACTCGATACAAGTAATCTAAATTACCTATGAAATTTTAGAAATTCCAAAAAGAAGAAGTAGATTATGAGGGAGAGAGAGAAGTATGAGCATGAGAATTGAGAAAAATGAATAGAGATTATTTGGAGTTTATTGAAATTACAATAGTACCCTTTGTATTAATCTTAGCCATTGATTTCAATATTTTATCAATGGCTTGGATGTGTCACAGCACATCAAGAGACAAGTGTCTCTGCACCCTAACCAAAGCCCTAATAGTCAGCAGCAAGTGAGCGCGCACAGAGGAAAACACATATTGTGAAGAATTCCATATATTTCGCTCCTCTTTTGACCAAAGAGTCCGCAACCAAATTACCTTTCCGGAGGATGTGATGCCATACATAACCCGGATGTGTTTGCAATAGATTCTTAATGTGCAAAATGAGGGGAAAGAGTAGATGAGACCGAGGAATTTCAGTTTTCATAATTCTGTGAACTTCCATAAAGTCCGAGAAACAAATAGCCAAGCCTATCCCTCATCGATGAAGAGTCCTCATGCCACATGTAATACGCCATGGAGCTCGGCCACAAGGTTAGAACTTAGAAGTAACCCCACAGAACCAAATATTCACTTGACTCACTGGCCATCGCATTAGGGTGCATAACTGCAATGGAGATGTTTGGGAAATAGGGGATCCATTAGCGGATAGTGGATTCGGTGAGAGAACTGTGAGACAATCTGCTCTTCCAATCTTTTATCTGTTAATGGATCTGCTCGCTCCCAAACATCCTCAATGTTATGCACAAACAGAGTATTAGAGTAGAATTATGTGATTATCTCATCACAAAACCATATCCGGACATCATTATTATAAACATCACAAAATCCACCGAGACACCATATTCTCACATGTGCCATCACAAAACTTACTCCGTTCAACACATTCTACATGTGCATAATCTGCACAACAATTAATATAGAGTCACGTATAGCATTGAGGAATTTAGAGATAGGGGTTTACTTATCACTCCTCAAGCATAAATTGTTAGTAGTATTTAATTCTTTGTCTTATACTATACATGACTTATATCTCGTAATAGCTCCACGCAGGCAGAGAAAGAAACTCCTGAGGACCACAAAGAATTTGATTTGAGAGTTGAATTAGCTATTGAATTGTTTAAATAATATTTTGTATGTGCTTGAGTGTTTTTATACAGTCCATACATTATTAAATATCTAACAGATACCTCATCCACACTCAGCACGAAAAATGGTCAGCACGTCAGTACCTACTGGATGGAGACAAATACACTCCACACATCGAAAAGCATATATAGTTATAAACGAGTATATATTTGATGACCGTTGGGCGAACCTTTATCAAACAAATGGAGTAGTTCTCTACGTAATTAGTCAAACAATTCCAGGCAGAAACTTCCTCATGTCACCAGTCAAGTGCCTCGTATAAATGTACCCCAATAAAATCCGTACAATATCAAAAAATCTAAATACTAATGGTTGCCATCATAAAAATAAAATGGTTGCCATCATAATGAATTTCGTGCAGACTTCGGTGCTGTTTCATAGCATCCCAACCCCATGTTGACTCCTTTAGTTGTCGCACAAAAATCAAAACCTTATTATACGTCAATAATTTATATATTTACTTTGCTCAAAACATAATGTTACTTAGAGATTAAAAATTGCTCAAGTGTTTAGTTAAGTCTCATATTTTTCAACTTTATTTATTCTCTTTCTTCCTTTTATAATTTGTATGACATCAATTCTTAGTTTCTTACCACCCATTTCTCTAAGATTCGAGCGTCACTTAAGCGAAAAGACGTAAAGTTACCTTTGATTCTGTTTTGGATGGTCGGAGTATTTGCTTTAATATGTCTAAGGTATCTCTCTAGAGTCTAGTCTCTACCTGCACAACAACCCAATTACTACTCTTCCATTTCTTTATTACTCATTCCGTCCCAGTAAAAATGTCATATTTGACTTTTTGACACTGTTCATTATTCAACTTTGACTCACTATTATTATAAGTATATATTTGAAAAAAGTAGTCGAGTTCGGTCTTGTTAGATTCGTCTAGTCATATAGTTTTATAATATATTTTACATAATTTTTAGTTTTATATAATTTGAGATATTAATGATTAAAAAAGTGCATTAGCTTTTGTGCAAAAATTAAACATGACATTTTAAATGGGACGGATGGAGTATTATCTTTTAAGAAATCAATAAATATTCTACAATAGTTGCCGTTTTAAATATTTATGTTTAAGTACTCCATCCGTCTTCAAATAAATGTAACATTGACATAGTTGTTGCTATTTATTGAATAACTTTAATTCGATTTTTTAATACAGTTATATAAGATAAAACATAGTAAAGTGAGATTTTTCAGGATTCGTCTAACCACGTAAATTTATATTATCAAATTTTTATAATTTTTACTTTTATACAATTTGAGATATTGAACGTTAAAATTGTATATTGGATTACGTAAAATGCAGAAATGTTTCAATTAACTGAGGGAATATTTAATATTGCCTTTTAGCTCACCATAATGTTACTATATCTAAATATTCTTATTACCCAAGAGTTTAGGTGAAAGAATAAAAATAAAAGTTTAATTTATTGATTAATTAATGCAATTCTTAATTATGAAAATATGAGTTGAAAAAGACCATTATTAAAGAATGGAGAATGGAGTGAGTACGAGCCTTGTGTATGCAAAAAATTGTTTTGGGAGAGGTGCCTTTAATTGTCCCTGCAGATCCTCGAGGGATTAGTTTTGGATACAATGTGGCCTGGGGATACCCGGTTTCAAAAAAAAAAAATGAATGGAGTGAGTACTTTCTTTCTATTACATTACACCCAATTTTAAAAACAAGTCTTACCTAGTATTGAGAATTACCTCTTTTTATGAACCTTTCAAGTTTTAAAACTAGACGTATGCACCAGCTTGTCACCTTAATAACATAATATCAACTGGAAATAATTTAAGACTTAAGAGGAATGATAATAAGGAAAATGAACATTATGAGTTAGGACTTATAGCATTTTCATTTTAAGTTCTTATTCAAGATTCAAATAGTACCGAGAAAGTGAGAAATGAGAATTTTTACTCACCTTTTTCAACATTTAATCGGTCAAAACCCCACCAAAAATAATAAATATGCCAATGTAAATAAATGGGGAGTATTAATTAATGAAGGTTAAGCTTAAACCCTAATATCTTTGTTCATTTTAACATGGGGGTATGATAAAAATTTAATCTTGACACAAACATGCGAATGCGATCAACAAGAATGTAACAATGTCCCTGTAGGAATCGCTTCTTCACTTTCCCTAACCTTTTTTTCCGGAGAAGGGCGACTAGAAAAATTCACCCTTTTTGACCCCTTCAACCAATTCTCGGAATCCCCCAATATTCTGTGCCCAATTCCCCACAATTTTTGAATCTTCGCACTTACTATATCTTAATATGAGAGAACTATTTGAAACATCAATTGCTTATAAATGCTAGGTGATCTAAACAAAAAGTGAAACATCAATTACACTATGAAACAGAATCACCGACAATTTACAAAAACATAAACAGAGTAGCACGAGCCAAAATACATACTGCAGAAAAGACATAATCACATAAACACATAGTAAATCAGAAACAGTGGTGAATACTATTTTTATTAGTATTTTTTATGCAGAGAAATTAGAAAGCAAACTAGAAGTACACAGCAAGTTCGTTTATTTTTCTTTTATATAGCACTTCGGAATTTGAGTGAACACGGAAATTATTTAGTAAATATAGCTAGTAGAAAATTATTCATATCTTTGGTCATTGTATACAATTTGACTATTGTAAAACATAAGCTATAAGCATATAACCCAAACAGAAACACAGAAATCAGAGCCAGGAAGCATACTACACAAGGATGAGGAGAGACGATGTCCTAGATCGTGAAAAGATGGTGCTTCACAAATTAAATGTTGAAGAGATAGTGCTTCAACAAGTTGATGAGAAAGTGCATCAACAAGATTCGTGAAAAACAAGGTGGTTGGAGAGATAGTACTTCAACAAGTTGATGAGATGGTGCACCAACAGTTCACGAAGTTGGTGAAGAGAAGTGCTTCAGAGTTTGTTTGGTGAGAAGTGCACCAAGATCATTTTGGAGAGAAGTGCTCCAACGAAGAATTTTAATATTTTTTTTTAAAAATCTCTAAAGGGGAATTTGTTGGAAAAAATAATGTGGAGAATTTAAAAACAAATCAATTATTATACTAATATTTGAATTAGCCAAAGATTTAGTTGTCGGTTAAGATTTATTGAGATTTATTTGAGAGTTAGATTTATTTTTTGCACCTATAAAATAGGGCATGCTCTATGTAATTTGTAGAAGACGAGATTTATCGAGAATAAAGTTATTTTGAGTAACTAAGAAATCATAAACACGTACTTGTGAAATCAACGAACAGATGAGGATGAACAGTTGCCGACCTGACGGATAGATGAACTATAACCTTCGACGGCAGGCTCTACGACGGATTCGGACGAAACAAACAATGGCGACCGCGGGAATGTAAGACAGAGGTGACAGATTCAGGCGGCTGGTAAACAGGGGCGACGTTGAGGGAGAAGGGGGGTGACGATGAAGATGGGAGGAGAATAGGGTTTTAGGGTTTTGGGCCCAGGTTTTCCAATTAATGCCCAATTGGTGGAGAATAGGGACGACGGACTGGGTTTGGGGCCTAGGGTTTTCCACCTTTTCTAAGAGTTGCGTCTGAACAATAAAGGAGGAGGTATTTACTGTAGGTGGGGTGAGAATAAAGGCTAAGGTTAGATCAGGTTGTTTATGTCTATCCGGAATGGATTGTGTGCAGGTGGGTGCATGTGGGAGTTGTGTTATGTGATGGATGAAATTGTGTATTTTGTGTGATGGGAGAGATATTTGTATGATGCAAAAAAATGTGATGAAAGAGAGGATGTTTGTGATAACAAGTTTGTGTTTTGAGTCACCACCCTGATTGCTAGGTATGACAGAAATCTATGTACCTATGTCATGTTTGTATTTTTGTGATATCTGCAGGTGCAGCCATTTTGTGATGGATGCACCACCGGATTGATGTCCGGAAAATATCTTCATTTTATTTATTTTATTTAAGGATTGAGTATGTCATTTTATTTTGATAGGGCTACATCAGAGCTCCAAATCTAGCTTATAAATATTTAGACTAGACTTTTAACTTTTTTAGAAAAACTTATCTAAAGATATTAAGATAAAATTCATTTATATATATATATATATATATATATCTGAATATAGTACATTTGTATATTTGAATAAGACACATAAATATTTTAAAGAAAGAAAGGTGAGGAATAGGGAACCGAGTGAAGCAAATACTTTTATTACTAAATATACATAAAAACTAGTGGAAACCAAACAAGTTATGGTACTGTTTGAATGTGTAAATATAAATATACCAAAGTTGGGGAGTGGGACAATCTACTCGCACAATCCACTTGCTCACTCCCAAAATTTCACAATTAACACAACGATACAGGAAAAAACAGAAAACGTGTTCACACTTCCCAGGCAAGAAGTTTATAGAAACATTTGAAACCAACGGTTTGTGCCATAAATTAATTAAGTAAACAAAACTCTGCAAAAAGGAACGCGAACTAGGGCAAAGATAAACAAGTTCTGCGTTTCCAGTCACCACCCCAATTGCTAGGTATGACAGAAGTGTATGTACCTATGATCCATGAGAGTACACTCCTAGACTAACACAACTTCCAAGCCTCCAATGTCTTTAGCTGGCATATCATCACATTCATGTTGTGCTTTAAAGGTTATAGGCTGCCATTCAACCGTCTCTGAAGCTCACCCAGCACTTCACTTCTGGGAACCTCGACCTCATTTGCTGCTACAACATCTTTCAGTTTTACAACCCCTTTACTCACTTCTTGTTCTCCTACAATGACCATATATGGGATTCGCGACCCTCTAGCACGGTCAATGTGCTTGATCACTCTTTTATTGATCATGAACTCAGCTTTCAGCTTAGCATCCCACAGTTCACTCACAAGTTCAGCACCTAATGACAAATCATCACCCAGGATGCTCACTAGGACTTGAGTTTCAGTTGCTCGAATATCCTGACATGGGCAAGGGAAATGCTAGAATGTCAATGCCCAATATTAACATGTAACTCACCAATCATAGAATTTGCTCTGCAAGCAGAGGCCAGGTGTAACATGAATTACAGGAATACGACGAGTTTTTTTATTCCACAGTATCAACACATAAAACTACAAAACCAAAAGACAACAAGAGGAAGCCCACAAAGTAGAAGTAGCTTGTCATAAAACTCAAAGTTAAATTATATTTATAATTTCATCAATGAAAAAGCAATTATCTATATGACTACTACTAAAGCACAAAACAAGTTTTCCTCCTCAATTTTCAGTTTTCCCAATCAATTTCACGCAAAATACAATTTTGCCTACTGTAATTCTAACATTTCATGTTTCATGCAATCCAATACACATTTTTAAAGAGTAATATCTCAAATTTTATAAAATAAAAAATTATAAAAATTTAATATTATAAAACTATGTGATTAGACGAATCTAACAAGATCTCACTTGACTATGTTTTATCTTATGTAACTTTGTTAAAAAGTCGAATCAAAGTTACTCAATGAATAGTGTTTACTATGCCAATGTTAATATCTTTCAAATATGGAGGGAGTATTATTTATATTTATATGTATAACTATTCTATAACTTTTCCCTCCTCTTTTTTTGGTAATTGAGAAATTTCTTTTGGTTACAATTGACGATCGGGTGTCGGCAAAGGTGGTGAAAGCCCATGCCACTCAAAATTAACTACACCATTTCTCTATTTCACGCAATCCAATAAATATTTTTAACCCGTAACACTCATACTGTGTATAAGTAGAATTAAAACTTTGATATTCTAAAACTATGTAATTAGACGAATCTAACAAGATCTCATTTGACTAAATATATTAAAAAAATTAATCAAAGTTATTCATTATGAATAGTTACTACTATGCAAATGGTTCAATTAAATGAGAACGAAGGAAGTATCACATTAACAACTATAACATATGATAGCAAAAGTTTCTCGGAAAAAAAAAATGTGGCAATGAAATACGTACAAAAAAGTTTCAGTTTTATCCCCTACTAGTATATCCCCGTCCTATTGGGCGAATATTTTGTGTAAATTAATTAGGAATTGATACAAAGTATAATACTTCCTCCGTCTTATTATTTTTGTTACGGACTCACCCTGCACGTATGACGATACACATTTTTAACGGTTTGTAGCTTAAATTGTATACAACGAAAAGTTATAAAAAGTTGATTGTCTAAAAGTACAAAATTAGACGAATCTAACAAGATCTCACTTGACTATGTTTTGTCTTAAATAGCTATGATAAAAATTTGAATCAAAGTTAAATAGTGAATAGTGTCAAAAAACCATCCGTAACAATAATACTAAGACGGAGGTAGTAACCAAACAATTTTATCTATTCAATTGTAATAAAATTGCTCAATAATATGCTCGAATAAAAAGTTTATGATGGGGAAATCAAAGGAAAATCCTTCATTTTTCAAGATCTTAATCATGAATTTTTTTTTTTTTTTTTTTGCTGAACAGCTTAGTGGGAGCCCATACCACACAATTACAAAGGGACCGGGGGGGTTGAGAGTCAGGAGCTTAAGTGCTTAACCACTTGGGCTAAGTCTCAATCCCCTTAATCTTGAATTTTCAATAGCAAATTGGTAAAACAAATTATTTATATTTTATCCACAATAGTATATATTAATCCCATGTCAGTTCAATTTATTAAGTGTGTTATAACTTAATTATGTTGTGAACGAAATAAAACCCGATTATAAATAATAAAATAATTTATCATATTCTTATTGTTCATATAATAAACTTATTTTAGATATTGATATATTTTACATATAAAGGTACACAATAAAATGATGGTCAAAATTATAAATACCTTTGGATTATGAAATGGTTGAACATAACTTAAACGAGCCATGGAAAATAAATTCTTGTTTGTCAATGTTAAGTCATCGGCTATGTAAAATTCATTTGAATTTCACTTAGCTTAATGGGCTTATTTTATAAATATTATTGAGTTATGAAATGCTAGCTATTAATAAACAATAATTTCAATAGACAAATAAAGTTTTATTATATTTAATTTAATATTTACATATTAAAATTTCATTATATAGTAAAAACTCATTATTCCACTTATGTTAAACTCATTACAGGATTAACATTTGAGCATTCAAACTATTTTATGTTCATTTTCATGTATAACTTAATGGTTATTGACAATTAATTTTTTTACCTAAATGTTTGAGTTTATTTGAATATAACCTTTTAAAGAGATCAAATTATTTTATCCCATATGTTTTACACTTCCTCCGTCTCACTAAGATTGTTACATTTGACTTGGCACTATTCACTGTTTAAGTTTAAGTCGAATTTTTATCATAGTTATGTAAGAAAAAACATAGTCAAATGAGACCTTGTTAGATTCGTCTAATCTTGTAGTTTTAGAATATCAAATTTTTATAATTTTTTATTGTACACAATTTAAGTTATTAACCGTTAAAAATGTATATCATCATACGTGTCAAGTGGGTCCGTAACAATTATAATGAGACGGAGGTAGTATATATTAAGTTCAATAGACAATGCAGTATAAACAAGAATATTAAATATTTTTAAAAAATCATAATACTAAATGGCAGAAATAATATATTTGAATGATTTACCATTTTTATATTATAAATTTACCTTATATCATATAGTTTATGTAATAAACTTATTTATATTGAAAGAATTTATTTATTAAAGTACATTATTATTATTATTTATTATTATAAATATAAATAAAATTGGTTGTGGTTCAAAAACTAATTTTTGTGAGTGAACTATTTATAAGGGAGCTTTTGTATGGTGAAATAGACAGATTATGTTGATAAGATAAATTTTGTTAGAAAGACTAAATATATTTAAATTAGAAATAATAAATATATTTAAGTTTTGATAATAAATGAGGAAGGTTTATTTTTGGAAATAAGAAAACACTATTCATAACATCCACAACCTTTATATATTATAGATTAATTTAATGAATTTTTACTTTGAAATTCCATAAGTTTTATTACTCTTTTCAAGAAAAATCAAGTACTGATACTTCATTACGTTGAATGTATTTAAATAACTTATTCGATAATGACACAAATTTAAATTCATTAATGCTTATATATAATGCACTATCATGCTTTGCGCGGACTATACTAGTAAAAAAAATGATAGTTATATTATTTCAACAAATGGAAGGTTTCTAAATGAATCAGACTCATACCTGGTTTTTATCTTTTTGATGCTGCTCCAATATAGCAAAAACCCTTTCTATTCCTAAACTGATTCCAATCGCGGGAACCTGCTTTGTGCCAAACATCCCTATGAGGTTGTCATAACGGCCACCAGCAGCAATTGAACCAACCTGAAGAGCAGACACTTTAAATGCTCAACGACATAGGTGAAGTAATGGCAAGAAATTTTCTTTCTTTTCTTTTCTTTTCTTTTTTTTTTTTTTAAAAAAAAAAGGGTACATGGGTGGTTGGCACAGGAGGATTATTTGAAAAGATTTACCAGGCCACATTCACAGTCACACAAAAATTACTTCAAAAGAAAGAAAATAATATATCAGCAGCTTTTTGCCCTACGGTACCTGTGTAGCCCCATTAAAGATAGCTTCAAATATGACTCCGGTATAGTAATCCAATCCTCTCGCAAGACTCAAGTCAAACACTACTCTGCCAATACACTTGGACTTCTCGAAAGCTTTGAATAAAATATCTAATTCATTTAATGCAAGCTCAGCTTCACTGTTGGTTAAAAATTCACTACCTTCTTGCTTCAATTTGGACAGTAATTCTAATGGAGATCCCCTTTGTTTAACAAAAGTTCCAATTTTGTCTGCTGTTTCCTCAGTTATGCCTTTTTCTTCCACCTGAACAGATCAAATATAAGCAACCAATGAGCTTTGGTGCTTATTTTCACGACTCCAGCACATATCATTGACATGAAAATAAGAATTCCAAACAAAACTTTATGCTGCATATGATCCACAAAGATATTCATAATTTTTTATAACAACAATTCTAGCAGTGTTAAGTAGGTAATCAAATACTTGTCTAACCCAATGCTCCCCCAAAACAAAGAACAATAGTGGCTACCGACAACCCGTTTCCCCAGCACCAATTTCAAGCACTCACCATTTCCTTTTTAACCTGCTCAAAAGTTTGTTTGTCTAACTTGTCAATACTTGAGCAGATAGTTCTAAACTTCTCTTGGGGAACACCACAAATAGCCAGCATTCCATCAAGTAACTTTCTGTGATTCAGCTTCACCTGCAAGGGGTACAGAAACAATGAATAAAATTTGGAAGACTTTCGCAACTCTGTTAGAAATTGTCGATAAAAGATATTTCAGAAAAAAAAATAAAACAACAGACAAGGATGGGGTCAGCATGCAATAAAGCATTATTTTTAACCACATTTACCCTAAAACCTACATAAATAAATAGCATATAACTTCACCATATCAAAAAGAGAAACACCACATAAAAGTTACCTCATAATCTCCAATATCAAGTTCATCAAGCAGCTCTGTCAAGATTTTTATAACCTCAAAGTCTGGCCCCATCTTTTCAAATTGACCAGCAATATCAAAATCACATTGATAGAATTCCCGGTATCTTCCTTTGGATGGATTGTCCCTTCGGTACACTTTTGCTATCTGATATCTTTTGAACGAAGTCAAACCATTCATAGCAACATATCGAGCAAATGGTACTGTCAAATCATAACGAAGTGAACAAAGTTCTCCACCCTGCATAAAACTGCATTGTATACTTAAAACGATCTAATAGAAAAGAAATGTAGTAACATTTCATACACAGATCACAGAGTTAGCTACATTGGCCTAATGTTTCTGTATCCATCATATTTACGCTCTATAGACACACAACAGTTTAATGGTAATTCTGACAGTTAACCGGACATTAAAGTTTTTTTGTCCTGGATTAAAATGCCCTATCTGAACTGTCATAGAGTTTTAGTCTTAGGCCAGAGTTGGAAAGTTAAAAGTAGAACTCCAACATCATGACAGAAGAAAATTTGTTGAGGTAGATATTTGTCAAGGAAAAGACTCATCAGATCAAGAAGCATACCTGGTCAGCAAGATCATAGATCAACTTTGAGTCTTCTCCATACTTCCCCATAAGAGTCTCTCGCAATTCAAACACAGGGGTATCTAGAGCCATGGCACCATGCCTTTTGAAAACCTCAGTTATAATTGCAAAAGCTCTCTCTCTAACTGCCATCTGCTCTTTTGCAAAATCCCTAGTGCCCTGCACAACATAAAGAGCAAATGTTTTTTATTTAATCAGGCAATATTTTTTGTCTCCTATGTTCTATGCTACGAAATAGCATAACTGCATGCAAACATATATAGTTGGGAGCACTTCTCGGATCTCATTCAATAATATCATCAGGCTTGGAGATAAAATGATACAATACTCTTCCTGAAGTCTTATGGTTCTTCACATGGAAGAGTATTGACCAACTTATGGCATGATTAATCAGCTGCATTGAACTCTGTGCACCATCTAGAGTTAAAGAGTTTATCTCCATTTTCTCCTCTTTCCTTTGTATCTTGGACTTTCCAAGAAATACGGTTAATATGCATTGAAGTTAAATTAGAATGCAACATAGTTTGTGTTCTAAAATCAAACCATCAAAGGAAATTCACAGACACTCCCTGATCAAAATAAATAGGGTTAAGAAAGAAAAACTAGTTCCATACCTTTGGGAGCTTGGGAAGCCGTCTGCTTTCATTGCTTTCCACAATTTCTTTCACCTTCACCAAGAGATCATCAAATCCCAAACACCTTGGATCCAGCAAGGAGAGCAAATTCTTAACGCATATTTCTAATTCAGCTTTTGTAGTTCCGCTCAGTAACTTTTCTTTGATGAACTGCATAAGAGCACCAGTTCCTTTCCCCAAAACCACCTTCTTTTTTTTCTCATTCTTCTTATCGTTTTTAACATTATTTTTACCAGAAGGGTCACTCACACTCCCATTGTTCTCTTGAATATTCTCATTAAAAAGCTCGCTTCCTTCCAGTGCCATAAATGCGGCAATGGCCTCCCAAGAAACAATCTTCCACACCACATTCAGTAAA
Source organism: Hygrophila difformis (assembly GCA_030278955.1). Classification (NCBI taxonomy): domain Eukaryota; kingdom Viridiplantae; phylum Streptophyta; class Magnoliopsida; order Lamiales; family Acanthaceae; genus Hygrophila; species Hygrophila difformis. The sequence continues at coordinate 22,035,240 of JAOANR010000015.1, read as the reverse complement.
TCATAAACATTGTGCATGAACAATGGGTAATCCTTCTTTCTAAGGGCAGTTTGGGAAGATGTGCACAGGCCCTCCAAAGAATCAGCAGGTGGGCATTTAGCATTCAATAATTCGACTAAACGAGACCGCAACCGATCATCAGAAACTGAATCCGCAAGAAGAAGTTGAGCGCGGTGAAAACTAGCTTCACCCAGATTTGACACGGACAACACCAAAGACGACAATACAGTTGAAATATCCTTAACTGAACCAGCTCGAAACCCAGAATTCAACTGAACTCTCGCCTTCGAGTGAAGCAACCGCGACACCTCCCTAAAATTCCCATGAATTGAAGGAATTTCCACCACAGAAAAGTCCAAAGGCTTCTTCCCAGAATTAACCAACTTTGATCCATTAAAAAACACCTTAAAATCAGCAGCTACACCGACAGCTTCCTTGGGCGACGAACCGTCTCCAGAATCAATCAGATTGAAAGGAGATATATCCACCCGCAACGCCTCACAGGAAATGGCCGCAACGGCCTCAGATACAGATGATAAAGCGGAAGAGCAGTGATCTAGAATAGCAGAAATACCATCAATAGCAACCACAGAGAAATCAGGCCGAGCAAAATCATCAGAGGCGACATTGCTTAATGTATAATCCGAAGTCAGAGTATCCTGTTGGAGTATCTCATGGAGTTGAGCAGCGGCCGAAGAAGAAGACGACAGCAGTAGCTTATTCAACAGGATCAATAAAGAAGCCCTAATTTCCTCAGCGGTAAAGTATTTAGGGATTGAAAATGGGAAAGTTGTGGCAGAATTAGGAGTGGGGCGACGACAAATGGCGGAATAGTCGATGGAGATGCGAGCGTAGCCGTTAACAATCTCGAAGACGGAGGAGGACGTTAGATTTAATCCTTTGCCGCCTAGTGTAACGACGCTCTTCCCCGCCCCCGCCGCCGCCGGCATTTTTGGTGCAAGAATTGGGAAATGAAAGCAGCAAATGGAACGAAACTGCAATATAACATAATAATCAAAATGAAAATTGAATGACTTTGAACATCTGACCAAGAGTTATAAATAAGGCCCGGCCCAATGATAACCTCCATTCTGGTTGGTTTCTAAGGAATAATAGCCAAAAATGTCCCTTTTGTTTTCATTTTTTCCGAATCAGTCCTAACACAATTTTTGGCCCTCATCAGCCCACTTCGAATTCTAATTCGGTCCAAATCGATCCAAATCCAGGTAATTAAATGAAATGGAGTGACGGAGCACAGAGTAAGCAGGCTAATTGGCCACCTCAGACTCAGGTCCATGGTCAAATTCCACGGTGATGACTCGAACGGCTTTAAAAAAAAAGGGAATTGGGATTTGGGAACATTGTTTCATCTTCCTGGAGGAGACCAAGAAGGCAAGAAGAGAATCGAGAACAGAGCCTTGGAGTAATTGGAGCCCATTTGAAGCCTAGTGATGAGGACTGAGGAGTCGGGCCTCGGCGCGCACAGATTCCATTACCCTTACTGTTTCCTTTGCATCGAGGATACCATTGTTGAGGAGAACGTGGTCGTCGTTGATGTGGGCATCTAGGTTTGCAGAGAGGGAATAAAGGAGTTTCTGGGTTTGGAGCTTGCCGGCAGGGGGATTGGAGGAGCGGCAGGCGCGAGAGCGAGAGAGGAGACGGAGGACCAGATGGCGGAGTTGGAGCAGATGAGACCGGAGATGCAAGGGTTTGGGATATCTGGCAAGTCGGGCAAGGAGGAGAGGAGGGTGGATAGCTTGGCGGAGAGGAGGGACCATTTGGGCTTGAGGAATTGGACAATGGGCAGAGGAATCGACAAAGGATTGGAGTAATTGGAGGAGGAGGGGTGGTGGGTTCTGCAGAAAATGCTTCTTCTTTCATGGTGATTGGAATCAATTAGGGTTTGATGAATAAGATTTGGGAATTTGGAGTTGGGAGGGATAGGGGTGTACACAGTTTGACTTGGCACCAAAATGAAACGTAAAAAAAAGTTTTGGAAAAAAATCAACCTAAACCAAACTATTTTAGTATTTCAAACCAAACAAAGAAAAAACAATGAAAATCGAAAAGAATAATTTGGTGCGGTTTGATTTCTGTTTAACCAAAATTTAAAAAAAAAATCCAATAAATTACAGTCGTAAGTGTAACTCCAAAATAAAAATTAAAAGTTAAAAAAAATAATAAGTTTACTGTTTACAAAAAAAATTACTTAATAATGAACTAGAACTACTAGAAGCTCTTGGGAAAAAAAATTAAACTACAATTATCAATGCATAGACAATAATCCAAAAACAAGTAAAATTAAATCTTGATTTTGCATTTCAGACTTTCAGTCATTTTGTCACTCTAAGCCAAATAACCTATAGCATAAGAAAATAAAAAATTGTGTAGTTGATATTATATATACGTGTATAATTGTTAAGTTTGAATTTTTTACACTATTCACTGTTTAAGTTTGGTTCAAATTTTTATCATAGTTATGTAATGGATAACATATTCAAGTGAGATATTGTTAGATTCGTCTAATATTGTAGTTTTAGACTATCAAATTTTTATAATTTTTTATTGTACACAATTTAAGTTATTAACCGTTTAAAATGTGTATTGGCATACATGACGGGTGGGTTCGTAACAAAAACATTGAGACAGAGGTAGTATAACATTGAAATAGAAAAATAAATTAAAATAACTATAAAATGTAAAAAAAAACTTTAATAAAAACTTCACCATCTTTAAATGAAGTATATATATACTCCAATTTGCGGTTTGATTTGGTTAATTTTTTTCTCATAACCAAACCTAAACCGCAAACCACGATTTGGTAAAAAATAAAAGTAAACCATAAGTTTTAAACCGCAAACCAAATCAACCGTAAAAATACAGTTTGGTTTGTGTTTTGGTGTGATATAGATCACATTCTAACCAGCTTAATGATGAGGAGGCAAAGAGCATTGGAGCAGAAGAGCAGGGAGCTTAAAGTCACATCGTGGAATTTGACAGTGGGCCCTAACGTGATGTGGCCGATTAGAGGGCTTAATTAAGTGCCCGTCACTCCATTCCATTTAATTACCTGGATTTGGATCAATTTGGACCGGATTAGAATTTGAAGTATACCAATGAGGGCCAAAAATTGTTTCAGGACTGATTCGGAGAAAATGAAAACAAAAGGGATATTTTTGACAATTATTCTTGGTTTCTAATTTCTACTACGTGTTGACTTTTTCTTATTACTAGGATTTTTTGACCGCTACGCACGGGCAGTTCGTTCATAACTTTTTAAGTAAACAAAATTAAGAATTTTTGTGGCATTGTTATAGTTAAAAGTGTTTAGGTACACAAACACTTATAGTGGGTGGGGTTCACCGAACAATGGAGAAGGATGGTAGGCATATTAAAACATGGACTATAATTCACAATACCCTCTTGTAAATTACTTCCTCCGTTCTCTTTTAAGTGATTCATTTGCATAGTATCAACTATTCATTAAGTCATTTTAATCAAAAGTTTAACATAGTTATGTAAGAGAAAATATATTCAAGTGTGAGATGTTGTTAGATTTGTCTAATCACGTAGGTTTATAATATTAATTTTTTTACAATTTTTACTTATATACAATTTGAGTTATTAATATTTAAAAATGTGTCTTGGACGGCATGAAACGCAGAAAGAGAGCATTTAAAAAAGAACAGAGGAAGTATAAGCTAATCAATAGGGGAAGAAGGTCAAAATTGAGATACTGAGATAAATTTAGTTGATTTCTCAAAAGGATCCAGATAAAAATTGAAAAAGAAAGAACAAAACTTAAAAAAAAAACATAACTGAATTTAGATATTTTTCGAACACATTGAATACTGCCTAATTTCCTATATATAATCCACATATTAAGAAACCTAAATGTAGAAAGATATCAAATTCATTGTCATTAGCATCGGGAATTCCAGAATCTAAAAAATCAAAACAAATTTGGAACGAAAATCAAATTGCTTAAAGCTCATTCAAGAATCCTTGAATCTTATGAAGACTATGTTATCAAGAGAGATAGTGGCAACATATATTCATTGTGGTTTTTCTGAAGTGAAAAAAAAAAATGAAAAAATGAAAAGTCATAAACTTAAAATTCAAGGTTATGAAGACTATTAAGTACTATTTAATAATTTAGTGGCATAATTGACTATCTAACCCAATATTTTAAATTTGAGAAAATATTTTTAGTACTACTATTCAAATTAAAGTCAGGGAAGAGCGGATTATCATTCATCATTGATGGAAGAATTAATAGAATAATAACTGAAAAAAGAATAAAGATTCATTCTTATTTAACTGATCAATTGAACACTGTAAAAATAATTTGGTGAAATTGATGTAGATAATGTAAAAATTACAATAACATTATGTAACTTAAAGCATACAAAATCACTATTATGTTCATAAGTATTTGTATTTGAGACATAATAGAAATGAAGACAGTATATATATATATATCTTCATAATAGTACTACTATTATGTTCATATGAAAGATGGAACAAATTATCTAAAACAATTGTTACCAAAATTTTAAAAGCCAAACTAAATTAAAAATTAGCCATATGTGAATGCAATTCACCTAATTTAACTGCCAATCATTGAGCATGGGGAATATGTTAATTGTTAATATCAAAATTATCATTATATTTATACTTATAATTTGAAAAAATTCAATAATTTTTTTTAGAGATAATAACTTAAATAGGCCACCAGAAGGAGTCATTTCCACTTTTGGGCCACCATATTTTGATTTAGGGGCATGAGCCATTAGAAGGATTTCGGGCCTGAATTTAGGCCATTGAGCTGGAATTCGGGCTGCGATGGCCTAAAAGTGGAAATAACTCCTTCTGGTGGCCTATTTTGGTTTTTTTAATTATTTTTTTTATGTAATTAAAATAAATAGTACTCATTCTGTGCCATTATTTATATATATGTCCTACTTCATTTTTTCTTATTCCAACATTTTCATTTCATTTTTATTTTAAAAAATAATTAAATATTAATAGTCAAACTTACCTATCACATTACATTAATAAATAAATATAAAACTTTCAAATCCACTACCATTAATAATTCCAACCCATTCTACAATCAAATATCAGTAAATCACATATAAATAAATAAATTAAAATTATAAACTCATTACAATCACATTATATAAATTCTTAAATTATATTTTATTACAATCACATTATATAAAAGATAACTTAAAAATTTATATAATGTGATTGTAATGAATTTTTTTTAATTTATTTACTTATGTGTGATTAACTGATATAATGTTGTAGGTTGGAATTGCAATATTAATGGTAATGAGTTTGAAAGTTCAATATATTTATTTATTATTGCTTTGATGGGTAGTTTGATAATTAATATTTAATTATTTTTATAATAGAAATAAAATAAAAATGTTAGAACAAGAAAAAAAAAAAGAAAATAGGACATAAATAATGGCACAGAATGGATATTATTTATTGTAATTATATAAAATAAAAAAATAATTCAGAAAAATTAAAATAGGCCATTAGAAGGAGTCATTTCCACTTTTAAGCCATCGTGGCCCGAATTCCAGCCAAATGACCTAAATTCAGGCCTGAAATCCTTCTAATGGTCTATTTCCCTAAATCAAAATATTGTGGCCCAAAAGTGGAAATGACTCCTTCTGGTGGCCTATTTTAGTTATTACCTCTTTTTTTATTTATATTATGTAGTTTATTAAAACTATTTTTATGTTAATAATTATATTTAAAAATTAAACCTGATACTAAAAGTTAAAATTAAAATATGATTATATTTTTATAACGGATTTTAGTTTCTTATTAACTATATATAGTTTGATAAATTAACGGAATTATAGTTATTATTAATTAATTTTTTAATTTATTATATTGATGGAGGTTAATATTCCAGGCAAAATTTTTTATATAATTAATATAATATATTTAAAAATATAACATATTCAATTACATAATATATATCGAGCAAAAATTAAAGAATATATATTGGTTTAACTAAATCTATCATCATATCAAATATATTTATAATTTATTTCCAATTTATATCCCTTTCAAATATATGAAAAGATTTTTTTAAGATTTTCTTATACTAATAAATAGATATATTACCTAAATATAAGATTTAAAAGATTGATTGACTTGGCAAGTAGGATAATTCAGCGCTAACGTGTAATTAATTTGGATGACTGTACGTTTCTGGATGATTAATCAGCGTTTACGTGGAAACCCAATGCATAATTACAATATAACCCTTAAAATTAAAAAAGAATGGAATATATTTAATAAGGGCAATACAGTCTGCATATGCCAAAAAGTATTTAGGATTTATTATATAGATTTATTATCATGTCGATTCCCCACCTTTTCTTTTCTAGCCTTTGATTCCTTCTTTTACCCCCACCCGAGGCCCTGTCAAACTTATCCTTGATCCCTATGTTTTCTATGCACTGGATGTGAGTAATATGCGGGGGTGATGTATTCGTTAAGCAAGTTTAGGAGATCAACTTTCCCACTGCTGGTTGTGATGTTTCGAGTTGATGTGCATTTTGGTTCGGTCACTATGACGGCTGAGCATGTGTCTGTAGTCCACACGCAGCGTTTCTTGCTGGAGCTTGTCGCTCTCAATACAGGTCCTTTATCACATTTGGGGTGATGGTTGCCGTCGCTGTATTTCTTGCTGCTGCTGCTTCACTACGCCACTGTTGATTGCTTTAAATTATACAACATGCGGCTTGTCTTTGATTTTGGAGCTCTGTGGAGATCATTGATGTGGCTCTATATCTCTTCTACTAGAACATTTTATGTTCCGTTTCTGATGAGACTGGTCTCGTAATTGTTATGATGTTCTCCAACACTTGGTTTTCGAGTGAAATAAAATGCGTTTCTTCCTCTCAAAAAAAAATATTACTTTGACTTCTATTTTTGTTATAGTTATAGTAGAAAAATATGGCCAATGAGATTTTGTTGGATTCATCTCATCTTCTAGTTTTTAAATATCAAATTTTAAGAATTTTTACTTGTATCGAATTTGAGTTATTAATCAATAAAAATGTGCATTAGCATACGTGCAAATGAGAAGTATAACCTGTAAAAAGAAACGGAGGAAGTATTACCTTCAACTTGGAAAATAATTTATGCGCTCATGTAAGGGGCGGCAAAACCGTACCGAAATTTTCGGTATGAGTAAAACCATACCGATACCGAATTGAATATTTTCATACTGATTTTCTATACCAAAAATTTCGGTAACCTTTAATATATGTCGTTACTAAACCAAAAATTTTACATACCGTAAAATGTTGCATACGGTTACAAACCGAACCATACCGAAAAAACCGTACCGAAAAAGGCTAAACACGTTCGAATGGGCTGCAGAAATATTGGATCCTCACAAAGTGGCTCAGCACATTCGACATGGCTTAGGCAGCCGCGCAGGCCTATGACGAGGAGGCACTCCAGTTCCGCGGCAGCCATGCCAAGCTCAACTTTCCTGAACACGTCAGATTTCTTCCGCAACCAGCAACGCACAAAACACCAACACCACCTCTGCCACAAATCTTCCCGCGCGAACGTCGACGCCACCTCCGCAGGACAATGCCACGGACTATTGGGAATACTCGCAATTGCTCCAAAGCCGCGGCAATTTTCAGCAGCAGAATTTTCAGCGGCGGCAATGGATTTGGAAGAATGGACAATGCAAGAGAAACATGAATTTAGGGCTAGGGCAACGAATTTGGGGGTTGTGTGCGTGAAGATTGAAGACTGAAAGAGTGAGTGTGTGACTGTGAACTAAGGTCGGGCAACTCGTCGGGTAATCGGGTAGGGTAAGCATAATCGGGTATCGGGTAGGGTATTACCCGAAACCGAAATAAATATTATCGGATGCGAGTAGGGTACAATGTTATATCTTACCCGATTACCCGACCTGATTACTTGAATAAATATTTATATTTATTTATTAAATTATATATATTTATATTCAATTATTTATATTTATATATATTTACATATATTTATATTTATATTTATTTATATTTATATTTATCTATATTTGAATTTGTTAGCGCTTGAGATTTGACATTAAAAATATTTGTAATGAATTTTCTACTGACTTAATAATAGTTTATTGCTTTAGAGGTATTCTTTTAAATATCCTTTTAATTTTCAAATTAAATTTATAATGCATTTTGGTTTTTGAATTATATGAAGGTTTTATTTATTTTTTATGGTAAATATATTTTTTTCTTTATTAAAATTGAATCGGGTAGAATTGATTAACCATGTAATATTTAAAATTTCGGGTATCCGTTTACCCGCGGATAATCCGTATAGCCGACGGTATTACCCGAACTCTACCAGATACTTGATTTTCGGGTAATAGGGTAGGGTAAGAGTAGGATAATTTTATTTCGGGTAGTGAGTGGATGTGGCTTACACGTACCCTACCCTACTCGTTTACATCCCTACTGTGAACGAATGAGGGAGCCACTTGAGAGTTGAGAGTATTGGACTCGTGGAAGATGGATTGGGCTTTAAGAATTGGAGATGGACTTGGGAGTTGGGCTTTAAAGATGGACTGATGATATAGAAATATAGTATAATAGAAAAATATTAAAATTAATAGAGAAATAACTAATTAGGCCAACAGAAGGAGACCCTTGTACTTCTGGCCACGTTTATAAAATATCCACTTATGGGCCACTAGAAGGCATTTGAGCCTAATTTTAGGCCAAATGGCCAGAAAAAATGCTAAGTGCGGGCCCGTGTTGTCCACGCGTCGAAGAACAGACGCGATGGCCTAAAACTTGACATGGTCTCCTTTTCATGGCCTATTTAGGGCCCGTTTGGATTGGCTTTTAAAAAAAGCAGAAGCCAAAAGCAGAAGCAGAAGTGAAAGCCAAAAGCAGAAGCAGCTAACTTTTGTGTTTGGATGGAATGTTTAAAAAGCAGCTTTTTTTCAATAGTGTGTTTGGATGTATAAAAGTGAAAAGTGCTTTTGAAATGTGTAAATTACCAAAAAGGATATGCTATTTATATATGATAGTATATATTTATAGTGTAATATAAATAAATTAATAGGGGCATTTATGACTCTGCACACATTACTAGGTGCTTTTGGCTTCTGCTTTTCGGAGAAGCACCACCTGGGCTGCTTCTCCCAGAAGCACTTTTGCAGCTTTTCGATGTGCTTTTGCTTTTTCTAAAAAGCCAAAACAAACACCCTTTTTCCTTCAAAAGTGCTTTTGGCAGAAGCAAAAGCCAAAAGCACTTGGAAAAAAGCCAATCCAAACAGGCTCTTAATTTTTTATATAATTACAATAAATAATACTCAATCCGTCCCATTAGTTATGTTTTACTTTCATTTTTGTCTTTCTCAACGTTTTTTCTTATTTTTATTTTAGTAAATAATTAAATACTTATTAATTATCAAACATATCCAATCACATCACATTAATGAATTAATAAATAAATTAAAAATTCAAACCAACATTCACCACAACACACATAAAAAAATCAGTTAAAAATTCAAATTCATTATAATCACATCACATAAATTCATATTTTATCCATACTTTCAGCTCTAATATATCTACCCTACATTCAATACTAATTATTCTCACATAAAATATAGTATCCTAACTTTGAAATACTATTCGTATGATGAAGGGAGTAACATAAAAATAGAATAAATATTAATTAAAATATATAATAAAATAATTAAGAATTAAATTGAAATAAATTATAAAATGCAGAGTGAATAAATTTTTATTAAAATAAATAATAAAATGGAATAATAAATGGCAGTACAAACAATAAGAGCTCTCCAACTATTGACACGTTGAAGATCACGAGAAGGGGTATCCGATATGAAGACAAACATTGGTGCGTCGGAGCATTACCAAGTCACTGAACAACCTCATTTTTGTGAAAGTAATTAGTATTGAATGTAGGGGTGCATTAGAGTTTAAAGTATGAGTAAAGTATAAATTTATGTGGTATGATTATAATGAGTTTGAATTTAACTGATTTATTAATGTATATATTATGGTTGTGGGTATAAACTTTTAATTTATTTATTGATGTGATGTGATTGGGTACGTTTGATAATTAATATTTAAACATTTACTAAAATAAAAATGAGGAAAAACATTTTTTTTAGGGAAAGATGGTTTTGTTTATTTCCTCCAAATCTTTGTACAATACAGCATAGCAATTGAGATAGTTCCAGTAAAATGTCAGCTGCGTATTAACAACGCAGGTGGGAAACTATGACACTTAATCACGCAGGTGGGAAAATTGACACCTTACCATGCTTACAACTGAAAACACTCATACGGATGTTCAGCTCCATTCCTCAACCTTAAACTCCCTCGTTGCACCGCATCTAGCCAAATGGCCCGCAACCTCGTTCCGCTCTCTCAAGATGTATTGCACTCTGACGCACCTAGCGTGGTTCATCACCGTCGCTATCGAGCCAACATGTTCATAGAATCGCCACGGGAGCAGCTTTAGATCCCTCAGCTACCTCATTATGTTTTGCGTGTCACATTCGAAAATCAATTTTTGGAGTGGGAAACCTTGGTCTCGTATTAAGGTCGTACACACTTGACTAATGGCCATCACTTCCGCTTCTGTGGAATCTGAATGCCCAATAGAATCGGATAGGACAAAGAGAACTTCATCCTCCACATTACGAATTACACCCCCCCCCCCCCCCCCCCCGATCCCTTCCGGTCCCGGTTTCCCCATTGAAGACCCATCCGTATTGATTTTCCACGAACCTGAACTCGGACGCTCCCACACCAATCCTCTCCGGGTCTCTTTATTTTTAATTAGACGGATTGAGTATTATTCATTTAACTACATAAAAAAAAATTAAAATAGGCCATCAAAAGAAGACGATGTCCAATTTTAGGCCATCGCGTCGGTTCAACGGCGTGTGCATATCACACGGCCCGCACTTGGCATTTTTCCGGCCATTTGGCCTAAAAATTAGGCTCAAATACCTTCTAGTGGCCCATAAATAGATATTTACCTAAACGTGGCCCAAAAGCAGAAGAGTCTCCTTTTGCTGGCCTATTTTAGTTATTAGTATTACCTCAAATATTTTTTGTTTATAAAAAGTTTCAAAAATTTATTATGTAATAATTATTATTTAAAATTTATAATAAAATTTATGCTTAAATTATACTACTTCATATTTAAAATTAAAATAAAGTATATTTAGAATAAAATTTTAACTACTATTATTTAATAAATATTATTCATCTAGTAAATTTACAAATGATATATTTTTTTTGCTGAACAGCTTATACATGCTAAAAAGTGGATGATGGGAGCCAATGATACATAAATTACAAAGGGACAGAGGGGAATGATAGAGGACCAACCGGGTGGAAAATCGAATCATTAACCTAAAGGTTGGAAGTCGGGGGAAACTTGACCACTATGTCAAGTCCTCATCTCCTTTACAAAACAATATTATTTGTTAAAGATAAATAAATTTGGAATGATGCTAGCTCGTCGCAAAGCTGCAAAATAAATATTAATTTCCTACGCCACAAATACAAAATGCAATGTAGTGGTAAGTAGGGTCGTCTCCCAAGGGATTGCGATGAAGGATTCAATAAATTGATTATTTGTATTATATATAGATATATAGGGGGAATTTTGAACTCAACTAATCCTACCAAAATAAACAAAAGTTAAGAAAGCAAAACAACAAACTATAGAAATCAAGTATGAAATGATTCTAGCATTGGAATGAATTTTCATTTAGGATATGGAGTTTGATCATCAACTGAAAGTAACGCTCGTTAGTTTTATGAATAAATTGGTTATAGTTAAATCAACACGATTGACAACCAACTTTTCCTTACTATGTTGATAGCTAAGGTACGGCCATTAGCTATTTCCCTAATCAAGAGAGAATCCTATGTACGACCATAGCATTGACTGACGTGACAGCATTAAAAACCAGAAAAGCCCAATTCGATTCAATATCAATCCTACGAGGCAATGCTCAAAATCGATTCTAATTCCCCACTAGAGTGTGTGCTCTAGTTTACTACTCCAATTGAATATTAACAATTACGGATGCCAACTTCAATATAGCAATGAATCCCTAAATTAATATCTGGCCACAATAAAAATTCAAGAATTCTAAACTTGCAAATTAGAGGAATTAAAAAATACTCAAAACCAATGAACATCAAACTCAAATCAAATGATAGTATCACAAATCCATATCCCAAACTTAATTCAAACCAAAGCTAGACAAACTAATTACTCATAATCCATAGAAAACACAACGAAACTCAAAAGAATCAACATAACAATTAATCCAGAGTATTGAACACAAGTTCACCAAACAATACTGAAACTTGCTGCCCTTGAATCCCCCAATTTCGACCGGAAGAAGGCTCCAAGTCTCGCCCAATGTGCTGCTCTGATTTGGCCTGCTGCTGCTCCTTTGTTTCTCTTCGATTCTAGATGAAACAAGCGAAAAAGAAAGTTCTTCCCTGCTCCTGTTCGGTTCTTGATTGGGCAAGAGATTCTGCAATCTTCTCGTCTGCCCTTTTTTATTTCTGTTGATCTTTCTCCCATTAATAGATGAATTCCCAATTGATTAGTCTCCGACTTCCAATCTTTAGATTGGAGATTCAATTCTCCATCCGACCCATATATCTTCCTTTTATTCTTTGTAATTTGTGTGGCATTGGCTCTCATCACCCATTTCATTGGCTTCCATCACTCATTTCCTAGCCTGTATAGGTTCCGCAAAAAAATGAAATAGCTAAATATACGTGTGTATTTATTTGTTTGCATGATAATTTCTTGAATATTAATTTAGATTATATTTGCTTATATTAAAGAAAAATTGAAATATTAAAAAATTGCAATAAAAAATAAAAATGTATTTTTTTAGATGAATAGTATAAGGAATCAAAATGGAATATTCTTAAATAAAAGAAAATTTAGAGTTGATTGTTGGAGATGAAAATAGAAAAACTGTAAACTGGACTGGGAAATAGAGTAGAGTTGACTGGGAAATAGAGTTTATTGCTGGAGATGACCTTAGGCGTGGTCACTAAGAAGGCTCTCAATCACTGTCCATTTTAGAAGAAAATCTCCAAATCATTGCCAACTCAACAAATTCTACACAATATCCAAAAAGTGTCATTAGAAGCATATAAACGTGCTTTACATTCAAGAATTTAACCCAAAATCATAGCAAATTATTGACAAAATATAGCAATATCAAATGAGTTAAATGAGTTATGAATAGTTGGATTGTGGACACTTTGTAAATAAACAAGTTTTTAAAATTGTAAATTGACCTATTATGAATATATTTTGTTAAAAATAGACCCATTAACCAAAACTGGAAAAAATAATTGTCTAATGGTAGCAAAAGTGAAAAGTTTCAAAATATGTGACAAAAAGTGGGCGAGAGAAAATAATATGGTAGCAAAAATGGATTTTTCCCGAATATGCATTCCATTCCACAAGTGATGAACTAACAATAAGAGGAACTCATAATCAAACCAAATGCAAGAAATCAAGTATCAAGACAAGGCTAATTCAGGGACGCCCCAAGTTTTACTATTTCACATATCTGAGGCTTATGCCATCCTTTCACAATATTTCTTCATTAATTTTTTTGGCGTAGCTAATTTTTTTTTTTTTTTTTTGGCGTAGCTATTTCTTCATTTATTGATTTAAGTTCTAAATATAAAAATTTTAAATCTAGATTATTAAGTGGTTGAAATTTGATCATAGTTTTTTTTCCCCCCTAAATTTGTCAGAGACTGCTTTTTAGTCCTCTAATCCCGTTTTGTACATCTTTTAATTTAAATACATTTGTCACCTACCTCATTCCTTTCTTTCTCTTCAAGTTTTCACTCGCTTTGCCATACAAATTATAGAGACAATAAAGAGAGGAATAAGGGTAAAGCTTCCTAATAATGAAAATTAAAAACTTAGCCACTAGGTCACACCTTAATTCTCCCAATGGAACGTTAACGAATACATCAAGTTACATACTTCCTCCGTCTCGGTTTGATTGTTACGTTTGACTTTTTGGTATTATTCATTGTTAAGTTTGATTCGAACTTTTATCATAGCTATGTAAGAAAAAACATGATTAAGTGAGATTTTGTTAGATTCGTTTAATCTTTCAGTTTCAGAATATCAAATTTTTATAATTTTTTGTTGTACACAATTTAAGTTATTAACCGTTAGAAATGTACATCGGCATACGTGTCAGGTGAGTCCGTAACAATTATAATGAGAATGGGGAAGTATACAATAAGAATATCCAACAAAGAAAACATTAATATCAATTTCCATCAAATTAAATTGCGACAAACATGACAATACACACAAACATAACATGTCCCTCAATTTTACAACACATAATTAACAAGAGAATCAAACTGAACGATCTAATTTTCTTGCAACCCTCACTCACTTGCCAAATTTGGGCACGAGTCCCTCCAGAATGGGAACACTTAGGACACCAACATATGCAAGCAACAACCCTTGTCCAAACATCTCCCCAAAGTTGTCACCACGACCAAACAATGCCTTCAGCCCTCCCAAAAGGCAGCCCATGTTGAGCAACACCAACATTGTCAATGGCACCATGAACATCCCCGCCCCTTGGAAGTTAAATTTCCCCTTCTCATAACTCTCCAGTTTCTCCTCGTCCACCGCCTTGTTGGTCAGCCGGAAATTCGCCTTCGCCATCCCGGCATACTTCACCAGCACATCCGTGCACCCGAACAAGCACGCGGTCACCGACTTTATCATCCAAATACGTTGCTCGTTCCACATTGTACGGATCGACCCCCCAGTAGATAATACCTCGTACAAATGTTGCCCCATGGAGGACAAGAAAACAGTTGCAAATGCCGCGAACCAGGGACTTGTGACCTGTGAAATTAATTAATCGAATATGTTGTCAAGAATCTTGTCTGAATCTGTTAAACAAGGGACATGAGCTTCCAATTTAAAACCAAATGGAAATTAAACAAATGAAGTTAAGTGACCCTTGTGAATCCCACCATCTTTTCGATGTGGGACATTTCAACATATAAATGGGAGGGAATGGGATCACAGACCCCATTTCTTCCGGTAAGTTTAACCCCAAAGCTACTGAGGGAAATGTTCAAAAACTTTACCTTAGGGAACAAAGAGATTCCGAAAAGGAAGCAGAGTTGAGGAACAACGCCATACAAGAAGCAAGCAATGGAAAGGAAGTGACAGAAGAAAAAGTAACCATAACACAGGCTTTGAAGTGCCGGCATCCTAGACGACATCCCATAAGTGAGAGGACTAAATCGCGACAAGCCTACTTGAACCAGACCCGACGCCCATTTCATAAGCTGAACCAGGGCATCCTTCATGTCAATGGTGGTGCATCCCAGGAAACCCGGAGTGTCCGGGTACAGATACAGGGACTTCCAACCCTTGCAGTGCATCAGATAACCGGTGAACGTGCTCTCCAGCAAGCAATCATAAGAATAACCAATCTGCCAATAACCCAAACCATTACTAGAGTTAAACTTTGTAGAACATATTGTGGGTTATGTGTTTAGTATATATATGCTGCATTTTCATCTCTTCCTTAGCATGACAACAAACACTAGTCAAAAAATAACTCACATCTTTCCCCCATCTCGTGGTCTGTTCGTATGCACAGGATGCAAGTTTCTTGGCCTCTTCTAACGTCATTTCTGAAATAGTACTTTTTCTTTCGGTGACATTCTTCCCGTTAAGTTGTTGTAGTGACTCAATCAACTCCCTGGACGATCCAAACTTCTTTTCTGATTCTTGGAGCATTTCATCTGAACAAAGAAGACGACGAACAAAACAACAAATAATGCTACATCAAACATATAAAAAGGGGAATTACTTAATGCACTGTGTCCGGAGAGAAGACAAAAATTCAAGATACCTTCATTGTCAGGGCTGCAAAACAAAGCCTTTTTGTTCAAGTAATATCCTGTCCCAGCGCATACTGTGCCCCTTATCCCATCCATGCCTTGATACTTAGTCTGTTCAATCATATCAAAAAAAAAAAAAAAAAAAAAAAACTCAAATCATGAAACTGTAATCCTTCAAACCAGTACAGAACCAAACTGGAAAAGAGTAAAAGTTTTGTTGCTTTGCCTTATAAGCTGATCTTGCTTGGCCATCGTAGATGTCGTTTTTGCTGACATTGTAGAAAATCTGAGGGAACTGCACGTACGAGAGTTTATTCGATAACTCAGAGTCGAGATGGAAGCACATCGCTTGTTTGGCCGAGGTCGGGTCGTTGCAGTACATGTCGCAATCCAGTACTAGGGCATATGGTGCATTGCTCATAATCCCCGACACTCGAAGCTGCACATTTCAACAATCAAGGCATGTAAATTCAACATCAATAGGCGTTGCATATGTTAGGCGACTTTGTTGAAATTGTGCATCCATGTTGTTTAATGAAAACCAATATGGTTTAATCAATTGTCTACCACAAGTCAACCATGTAAAAGTCTGTATATATGATTGAATCGAGGGCGTACAAGAGCATTGAGGGCTCCGGCTTTGAAGCGGTGAGGGTAGGATGGTCTTTTCTCACGGGATACATAGACGAGAAGGGGCAACTTGGAATCATCGTCCATTGTCGATGTTTCCATCGTCTTGTTGTCGTATATCACCTGCACGCACAATAAAATCGCACTCGATTAACAAAGTTTAATTAGTAATTAACTACTAATTAATACTATTTGTTTGAGAAAATGCATGTAATAATAAGAGAGAATAATTAATTAAGACCTCAACATAAGAAGGGCGATCGTGGTTCACAGAATCTTCAAGTTCAGCAGCCTTCTCCACATTTCTCTTGAAAACTTCATATTTTGACTGCAATAAGTAAATAATAGTATATGTAGAATTGAGTGACGTGCCATATATGATTTTTAACCAACAAAAACTTAAAAGAAGAATACTACGTAGTGAAAAATAACCACAATATATATAATGTTCCAATTAACTTTATGTTGATATTAATTTTTGTTTTTAGAATACATATTCAATATAGGTGCATGTAATTTAATTGAGACTACCAAAAGAAATCAAAGCAAAGAGACACCAGTTACACCCTAGCTGATACTCCATTTATTACAATGCATTTATTTAACAGTTAATATTGAAATGTAGAGAAGTAAAAAATTATAATATATATATATCTTATATAAACTATGCGAAACGACGAATTCAACTAGATCTCACTTTACTATATTTTTTTATATAACTAAATAAAAATTTAGGTCAAACATGCATAATGAACAAGATAAAATCAAATGCGACGTTTTAAATAGGACCAATGGATTTTTCTGTACACACTCTCGCAGACAAGTTGAAATTAATTTAATTGAATGGTTTTTAAAATTGCTTCATCTTGTTAAAAAATTATACGATGATGGGATATCATAAAAAAAAATTATATAATTATTTTTATGATATAGTATATCTTACTTTTAATAGTGTGCATGTCAGCATCTACTATCTAAATTTTAAACGATAGATGAAATAAGGCGCCAGCATGGATTAATCTAATTTTGAGTTAATTTAGCAAGTAATAAGATATCACTGTTGGGGATCGGGATTCCCGCCCTAACATTACATTAGTAAAAAATTGTTCGTTTTGGGCATAAGCTTCACGGTTTTTGTATTAAGATATCCAAAAGGTTCATTAATAATGTAAGTTGGGGAATATTTATATGTGGGACAGGTAATAGTAGTAATTTATTTTACCTCAAGTTGTTGTTGTTCAACCTTGAATCCAATTGTATCCTCCAAGAGTTCCCTCTCCGATTCCCCAAACGACGAAAAGAACGCCTCCGGGCACCGCGTCTTCACCCCGAATCTCCGGCAGAACGGAATCCACTCCCTCGCGAACGCCCCGGCCTCCCTCATCGCCCCCAGCGTCACCGCCGCCCCGCCGTCGTCCGACAGGTACACCGCCAGCTTCTCCGCCGGGTAGTCCAGCGCCATCGCCGACACCACCGTGTTCATCACGTCCACCACCGGCTCCTTCTTCGGATCCGCCGTGCACACGAACACGTCCACCGCAGGGAGGTCGGCGTCGTCCCTCTCCTCCTTCAGATTCTCCGGCGCCACCGTGCGTGCCACCGGACGCCACCGGAAGGGCTGCGCCGTGATCCAGACGAAGGTGAAGATAACCTCCGCCAACGTGATGAGGCTCCAGGGGAGGAAGGGAACACCGCCGGCGATGAGGTTGGAGACACGGTAGTAGAGGAGGGCGGCGACGACGGCGAAGTGAAGGAGCATGTGAATGCGGCTTAGGTTGGCACGTGGCTGCTGGACGGTGCACGTGTTGAGTGGCGATGACGGCGTGGTTTGGGTGAGCCGGCCGTAGACGGAGTGGAGTGAAACGGCGGCCATTTTCTGAGTGGTGGAAAAGTAATTAGGGGTAAATGGGATGGATGACTTGAGTGGGAAATTGGGGGATGTGTATATATAGGTCATTGGGTAAATGGATGGAAGGAAAAGAACAAAAAAGGGAACATTGTTTTGCATGTATTATGAAGATTTGTAAAAGGACAAAATATGGAATATAGAGGTCGGATAATTTTGACATAATATGCCCTAGAACAATAAGAGTACTGGTGCACTGGTGCAGTCTAATAAATTATGTTATGCATGAATATATTTTATACGTTGAAAACAGTGAAAGTATTAATTACAATAGCGAATTCACTTGGAAGAGTGAATGCATTTATTGCCCACATTTATTTTGTCTAGTAAATGAGCCTAAAGGACTTGTATAAGTACCTACCATTTGATTGAAGAAATATAATGAGATAAAGTTTTCTTCTCTATGCCCTGCTCATACTCTCTCATCAATTCCACCATTTCATTTTATTTCCTTCCAGTACTCATTAATATATATATATATATAATTTATATAACAACTTCCACTTCCACTCATTAATCTATATAATATTCTACAACACGTTATCAGCACGACGAGACTCTGCCCGGGTTACCAGAATTTGAGGTACTATAATTTTTATTCCAAAATTTTCAATAAGATTATGGCTAACCTAGCAAAGCAGGAATTTGCTCCCTTAACCGTTGAAGGAAGTATTTATATGTCCTGGCCCGAGATGTTAAAATGCATCTTGCTTCAATAGGTCTGAAAGATATTATTGCTAAGGGCAAAAATCCCAGCCGTCAAAATCAAGCAAATGTCATGATTTTCTTGTGCCATCATATCGAAGAGGCTCTGAAACTGGAGTATGTAACTGCGGAATCCCACTGACATTGTGGGAAAAGCTTAAAGAAATATATGATAACCTTAAAAAGACGGTGCTTCCAAGAGCCCGTGATGACTGGCAAAACCTGAGACTTCAGGATTTCAAAACAGTCCGGGAATATAATTCTGCAGTGTTCAAAATTACGGCCCAATTGCAATTATGTGGGCAAAAGATATCTGAAGAAGAAATGCTTGAAAAAACGTATTCTACGTTTCATGCTAAAAACTCAGTATTGAGTGAGCAATACCGTCAAAAAGGTTTTCAAAGATATTCTGATCTTATCACCTGCTTATTATTGGTTGAACAAAACAGCCTATTGTTGTTGAGAAATCATGAATCTAGGCCCGCAGGTGCAAAACCGTTTCCTAAGCTGAACGCGGCTCAATCAGCGAAATATGTGCGTGATCGTGGGCATTTTAAAAATCAAAATAATGATCGTGGCCAAAATCGGTATCACAATCGAGGCAGAGGTGAATCATCTCGTCAAAATAATTATCGAAATAAGCCTCGATTTGAGCAAAATCACAAATACGATACCAGAAGGCCTTACAAACCACAACAAAGAAATTATGCAAAAAGGCACAAACAAAATGATAAAATCTGTGATCGTTGTGGAATTAAAGGCCATCCGGCTCAGACATGCCACACAGCTAAACACTTAGCTGAACTGTATCAGGCCTCGAAACGAAAGACAAGATGTTGAATCACACCATAATGCCCACGATGATAAATATGATGATATATTAAATGATAATATCACGCACCTGGAAGCTGATGATTTTGTTGAGCCAGATATTGTTACTAAATAATACTCCTTTTATTATCTTTTATAATATAGCTATTATATATTGTACTTATCTTTTATAATTCATGTTCAATATAAATAATTATATCTTGTACTTTCCTTTTATTATCCATGTATAACATAAATATGTTTTGCACTAATGATATTTATATTGCTGATATTTGATTACCTTCTTATATTCTTGTAAAGAAATGGATCCTGGAAATTTAAAAGTCAGAGATGACATCTGCCTCATTGACGGGCAACAATGCATAGCATTTTGAAAAGCAAAAGCTATTTCTTCAATTTAAAATTGGAAAAGACCGTAGTGAACACTATAAGCGGTAATGCAAAATACATTGAAGACTCCAATAGAGCTGTTATATTTCTCCCTGAAGGACAAAAATGGCGATTGAAAACGCCTTGTTCTCATGCAAAGCTCGAAGAAATTTACTGAGCTTCAATGATATTCGAAAAATGGGTATCACATCGAAACTTCAAAAGAGGCAGATCACGAGTATCTTTTGATAACTCGAGTTGAAAATGGCAAAAAATTTGTCAATGAAAAATTGTCATGTTACTCATCTGGCTTATACTATACAAAAATATGTGCCGCAGAAATACATAACCTAGTAGGCTTGAAAGCTACTAGTGAATTTATTACCTGGCACGATAGACTTGGGCATCCTGGCAATGTAATGCTGAGCCAAATTATTGAAAATTCAAATGGCCATTCATTGAAAAGGCAAATGATATTGAACCCAAAGGAGTTCAATTGTGCAGCCTGTTCACAAGGGAAATTGATAACCGGACCATCTCCAGTAAAAGTGGGAATTAAATCCCCTACATTCCTAGAAAGAATTCAATGCGATATATATAGACCTATTGATCCACCGTGTGGACCCTCAAGTACTTTATGGTACTAATTGATGCGTCATCACGATGGTCACACGTTTGTCTATTATCAACTCGCAATTTAGCTTTCACAAGGTTACTTGCATAAATTATTGCGAGCATAGTTTCCAGATCATCCGATAAAGAAAATACGCCTTGATAATGCTGGAGAATATATATCACATGCATTTCATGATTTTTGTATGTCGATTGGAATTACTGTTGAACATCATGTGCCTCATGTGCACACGCAAAATGGTCTGGCAGAATCATTTATTAAATGATTGCAATTAACTGCAAGGCCCTTGTTAATGAAATCAAACCTCTCTGTTTCTGCTTGGGGACATACTATTGCATGCAGTAGCACTTGTGAAAATAAGGCCGAAAAACTATCATAACTACTCCCATACACAAATTGTATTTGGAAAGGAGCTCAATATATCCCACTTGCGAATTTTGGGTATGTGGTTTATGTGCCAATTGCGCCACCACAAGGTACAAAAATGGGACCTCAAAGAAGGTTGGGCATATATATCGGGTATGAATCACCCTCGATTATCAAATATATTGAGCCAAAAATGGATGATTTATTTACTGCAAGATTTGCAGACTGTCATTTTGATGAAACTCAATTCCCGACATTAGGGGAGTGAATGATCAACTGAAAAAGGAAATATCTTGGTAAAGTCCATTCGATTTCCTTGATCCTCGTTCAAGGCAATGCGAACTTGAAGTTCAAAGAATTGTGCATTTGCATGGAATTGCAAATCAATTACCCGATGCTTTTAATGTTGCTGCTAAAGTCACAAAATCATATATTGCAGCAGCAAATGCACCAGCTAATATAAATGTACCAGAAGGGCAAATTCTGAGTGCAAATGAACCTACTGCATGCCTGAAGCGTGGTAGGCCTTTGGATTCCAAGGATAAAAATCCACGAAAGAGAAAAATTATCCATATAGGTGATAAATCAATCACCGATGATACTCCCGAATGAGAAATTGATTCAACCGCTGAAAATGTTAAACCTGAAAATATTCAACCAGATGAAAATGAAGTTATTGAAACTTTTTTCAATTATATCAATACTGGGAAATGTTGGAACTGAAAACAAACAAACGTTGATAATGCTTTTGCATACAACGTTGCGCTCGATGTAATTGAAAATAATGAGGATCCTGAACCAAGATCAGTTGAAGAATGTTGGAAAAGAAATGATTGGCCAAAATGGAAAGATGCGATTCGGTCTGATTTAGATTCACTGAATAAACGAAAGCTATTCGACCCTATTGTCCAAACACTGAAAAATGTGAAGCCCGTTGGCTACAGATGGGTGTTTGTGAGAAAAAGAAATGAAAACATTGAAATTACCAAATATAAGGCAAGGCTTGTAGCCCAAGGTTTTTCCCAACGACCGGGAATTGATTTTGAGGAAACATATTCCCCAGTTATGGATGGAATAATATTCAAGTATCTCATGAGCCTAGCAGTACGAGAAAATCTTGAAATAAGATTAATGGATATTGTTACTGCATATTTATATGGCTCATTGGAAAATGATATTTATATTAAAATACCTTAAGGGTTTAAGTTACCTGAGTCTTGCAACTCAGGACCTAGAGAAACGTATTCCATCAAATTGCAATAATCATTGTATGGGCTCAAGCAATCTGGTCGAATGTGGTATAACCGCCTCAGTGAAAGTTTGATAAATGAAGGTTATACAAATGACCCTATCAGTCCTTGTGTATTTATAAAGATAAATGGGTCAGAATTTGTAATCGTCGCTGTATATATTGACGATTTAAATTTAATTGGAACTCCTGAAGAGCTGGAAAAGGCTGTTGAATATTTGAAAAAGGAGTTCGAAATCAAGGATTTCGGTAAAACAAAATTCTGCCTTGGTCTACAAATTGAGCATTTGGAAAATGGCATAATTGTTCATCAATCAGCTTATACCCAAAAGGTATTAAAGCAATTTCGAATGGATTATGCACATCCGCTGAGCAATCCAATGGTCGTTCGGGCACTTGATCCTGCAAAGGATCCATTTAGGCTAAAAGAAGATGATGAAGCGCAACTTGGCCCAGAAATACCATATTTAAGCGCATTTGGTGCTTTAATGTATCTTGCAAATAGCACGCGACCTGATATTGCGTTTGCAGTTAATTTACTCGCAAGATTCAGTTCTTGCCCTACTCAATGACATTGGAAGGGCATAAAACACATTTTTCTCTATCTCCAAGGAACGGTTGACCTTGGGTTATTTTACCCAAAAGACTCTCGACATGAGTTAATCGGCTATGCCGATGCAGGTTATCTGTCAGACCCACACAAAGCCAAATCTCAAACAGGCTATGTCTTGTGGCGAAACTGTCATCTCTTGGAGGTCAATGAAGCAGACTTTAACTGCTACTTCTTCTAATCATGCCGAAATATTAGCAATCCATGAGGCAACTCGAGAATGCATTTGGTTGAGGTCAATGTCTCAACATATATTGAAAAGTTGTGGTTTAATCGCTGAACCACAAATGCCCTCAATAATTTTATTTGAAGATAATTCGGTTTGTATAACCCAGTTGAAAGGGGATGTTATATCAAAGGAGATAGAATGAAACAAATTTTACCAAAGTTCTTCTACACTCATGATCTTCAAAAGAATGGTGAAATTGATGTGCAGCAAATTCGATCAGAAAATAATTTAGCAGATCTATTTACCAAGGCATTGCCGACTGCAACATTCGAGAAGCTCGTGAAAAAAATTGGAATGCGGCAGCTTTGATATATAAAATAATGTCCAAATCAGGGGGAGCAATGGATACAAGAATATTGTACTCTTTTTCCTTCACTAGAATTTTTTCCCACTGAGTTTTTCCTAATAAGGTTTTAACGAGACATATTATTTGTATAAATGCATTCAGGGAGAGTGTTGAAAACAATGAATGTATTAATTAGAATAGTGAATTCAGGTGGAATAGTGAATGCATTTATTGGCCACATTTATTTTGTCTAGTAAAGGAGGCTAGAGGACTTGTATAAGTACCTACCATTTGATTGAAGAAATATACTGAGATATAGCTTTCTTCTCTCTGCCCTGCCCATCTCTCATCAATTCCACCATTCCATTTTATGTAACACCCCGGTTTTTGGTCACCCAGGTCGGGATGTCACCGCCACACCTCCCTAGCAAGACACGGTTTCTCCGAGCTTACTAAAGAGATGCAAGGCTATGGTTTTTCAGAATTTAAACATTCAAACAGCCCGTTTATATATAATTTAAAATAATACATCAAAGTTGCAGCGGAAAATAATATTTACATAAGTATAATGCAGCGGAATTTAAATATAGCCAACACGGCCAGAATACGGGTTAAACAGGCCCGTTCATGCAATTTCTAGTCTAACGTATCATTTACAAATAAAGCATTTCCCCAAAATTCCCATGAATGCATATGATGATGCATGTTCTTCGGCTCTGAAAGAAACAGGGAAAAAAAAAAAAACGGTTTTGGTCAGCACTATGTGCTGAGTAAGTTAACACATACAAGATTATGAGGTTTCAAAACCTTTATTAAATTTAATGAAAACATGTGCATAATTTAACAATTCATGTAATCGCATAATTTAAAAGACATGGATTCATAAGGTCATCAATATAGCTTGCAACGTCATTAAATAAGTGGCCATCATTTAAAAACACAATTTAATACGGATTTAGGTTTGGAATTCTCATAAACTTCTCGGTTCATATCTTTTAGAGATCACCACCGCTAGGGCTCTTATGTCCGCCAGCCTTACACCTGGGCTCTTATGTCCACAGGTATCATGGTCGATCTTCTAATTAGAGTTAATCCGTCCGCTAGCCATACGATCACTGTTTCGCTAGGGCTCTTACGTCAACCTAGACATACACTTGGGCTCTTATGTCCCAAGCCGCAGAGAACATTGACAGTATCTAGCTTAGTCATAACCCGCAATATTTTAATCTTCTCATTTCGTGTATCGTATGTTAAAGTATTTCTATTCGTTTCAACCTCAAAGGCTAATTCCACCGTTTCAACAAGATTTCAAGTTTTGACTCGGTCAACCACAGTTTACTCTAAAATTCGTTAAAAATCAGATTTAATTTCAAAAATTCCGAAATTTCACGACTGACTCCAAAACGTCGAGATCTACAACTTTTGTGTTTTAACTTTTTCAGTCCGAGATACCTAAATAGGTCCAAAACGTCAATTTTCGTCAGATTAAAAATCTGTCCGCTTTTTCACACAGCAGTTTAAAAGCTTCGAGATCTACCATAGCAAATGAACTCTAAATTTGATGAAATTTTACAGAGATCATCTTAAGACAATTATCTACAACTTTCATGTTCGGCTAAAGATCTAATTCGGCCTAGAACCCTAGTCAGAAACGTTGTCAAGTTCTAACCTAAGTTCCGTCAAGAATTTCAAGATTCACATCCTAGCAGTTCGGTTTCGGGTGGATTTCATATATCAAATCATCACGAACAATTCTGGGATTTTACGGAGGTGTTCTTAACGTATAGATCTACAACTCTTATGTTCAACGCCAAGCCTAGATCGGTCTAGATCTAAGGTAGAAATCACCAACAAGTTCGAATAAAGAATCTATCATCGTTTCAAGATCTAAATCTAACGCAGGCTCGTTTACGATCCGTTTCGGATATCAAAACACGATGAAAAATTATGAAATTTTTACAGGAGCTAGATCAGTATCTTAGGAATGTTTTTCGTGTTTTAAGTTTTCTCGTTTGAACGCTTTAAGGGGTTCGAATAAATTCAACAAAAACACTGCGCCGGTGTAGACAGATTTTAGATAGGGTTCCATTACATTTATATGTTCGAATCTTTTAACAACCCAAAACCAAGGTAAGCGTTAACTTACAGATTGTTGAGCGTCCGGGATCGTTGATTCGGAGGCGTGGCTTCCAGTCCACCGTTTATCTCCTTGATTCGTCGGGTTCTTCGTTCTCGATTCGGATCGGGGGTTTAGAATAGAAAAAGATCGAATTTAGGATTCGTTTTCGAATCACATATGGAAAAGAATGGATCAAGGCTTACCACAGCGACGGGGGTCTCCAAATTTCGTCCAAGTCAGTTCCTCCTCTCGGTGTTGTGCCTCCGACGGCTCCGGGATTAGGGTTTCGACGTATAGAAAGATTTCGTAGGGTTTCAAATGTATTCGGAGCTCTTAGGAGGTCTTATTTATAGATATTTAAGACCTAGGGCGTCCAAAATCTGATCCCAAGGGTCTTGGGTCGAGAGACGTTCAACCGAAAGTCGAAAAATCCGCGTTCGGGCGAGAGAATCGCGGAACGGCCGCAACTGCCCTGCCGGCGCGCCCTTGGCGCGGTCTTCCCCTTTGGAGCGCGCGGCGACCGCGCCGTCCTGGCCTGGACTTCGGTCTGGGCCGGGTCGTGCGATCCGTCGGGCGTTTCCTCCTCTCTTTCGGACTTCTATCCCTCTACGCTCCCGGATCCGGATTTCCGGGGTATCTTCGGGCTCCGATTTCCTATCCTAATTTTATTCGGACCTAAATTTATGTTTGGACTCGAGTCATTGAGTCCATCGATGTCGGGTCCCCGTGTAACCATTTATTCAATTAAATTGCCTTCGGCTTCCCGGGTGCTCGGAATTTTGTTTCCTTTTTAATTTAAATTCCATTTCTCATTTCCTCTACATTTATTTTTTTATTTATTATATTTATTTTATTTATTGTATTTATTTTATGTTGGAAAATTTCCGGGTATTACAGTCTACCCTCCTTAAGAATCAACTTTGTCCTCGAAGTTGTGTTTCGGCTTTTCTCTTGCTAAGGTCTTTTGTTTGTTTTATTATTTTGTGACTGAACTTAGAATTAAAACTTCTAACCGGCCTACGTACCCTATGAAGGGATCAAGCCATAACGTAGTTCAAAACAACTTGAATTTGTTTATTTATTTATTCGGAATACATATTGTCAAAAATAAATGTCTATCTTACGGGGTATTACATCCTCTCCCCCTTAGGACTTCAGTTATGTCCTCATAACTGCCTACTTATTATTCTCAAGAAGGTTCGGGTCAAGGTTTTAATGAGCAGTGCGTTTGAAATGGATTTGTTGTTTGGGAATCCAACAAATTTTTTGGAATAGAGAGTGTTTTAATAAAAACTTGTTTTTTTATTGTCTCCACATAAGGAAGTTTTCCAATTCGTACTAGGATAGGAATGGTTAAGGCCAAGATTTGTTATGCTTAGGCGAGCGCATAGATGAATGAGATCTAGAACTACGCCAAGATCAGTCTCTAGTGAGCGTTTCTAATTCGATGTCAAGCGTCTAAGTCATCTAGTGCAAGCAAAAGATCTAAGTTAATATTCGCCAAGATTTTAAGTTAAAATTCGTCAAGATTCTAAGTTAAAATTCGCCAAGATTCTAAGTTTTTTACATAAAAGAGATGCAATATGCAAATGCGAATGATGATTTCCCCCCCCCCCCAAAAATAATTTATGCACTATATATATTTTTCCCATGGGTTTTAAAATAAAAATTTCTCCACGGAAATAATACTTTAAAATTTAAAATAATAGTCAAAATATTAATAATAGTTTAAAAATATTAATAGTTTAAAAATAATAGTTTAAAAATAGCCGGGCTCTGATACCAACTTGGTATCAGATATTTTCTATAAAATAAATAGCTTTAAAATATGATGGGCTCTGATACCACCTTGTAACACCCCGGTTTTTGGTCACCCAGGTCGGGATGTCACCGCCACACCTCCCTAGCAAGACACGGTTTCTCCGAGCTTACTAAAGAGATGCAAGGCTATGGTTTTTCAGAATTTAAACATTCAAACAGCCCGTTTATATATAATTTAAAATAATACATCAAAGTTGCAGCGGAAAATAATATTTACATAAGTATAATGCAGCGGAATTTAAATATAGCCAACACGGCCAGAATACGGGTTAAACAGGCCCGTTCATGCAATTTCTAGTCTAACGTATCATTTACAAATAAAGCATTTCCCCAAAATTCCCATGAATGCATATGATGATGCATGTTCTTCGGCTCTGAAAGAAACAGGGAAAAAAAAAAAAAACGGTTTTGGTCAGCACTATGTGCTGAGTAAGTTAACACATACAAGATTATGAGGTTTCAAAGCCTTTATTAAATTTAATGAAAACATGTGCATAATTTAACAATTCATGTAATCGCATAATTTAAAAGACATGGATTCATAAGGTCATCAATATAGCTTGCAACGTCATTAAATAAGTGGCCATCATTTAAAAACACAATTTAATACGGATTTAGGTTTGGAATTCTCATAAACTTCTCGGTTCATATCTTTTAGAGATCACCACCGCTAGGGCTCTTATGTCCGCCAGCCTTACACCTGGGCTCTTATGTCCACAGGTATCATGGTCGATCTTCTAATTAGAGTTAATCCGTCCGCTAGCCATACGATCACTGTTTCGCTAGGGCTCTTACGTCAACCTAGACATACACTTGGGCTCTTATGTCCCAAGCCGCAGAGAACATTGACAGTATCTAGCTTAGTCATAACCCGCAATATTTTAATCTTCTCATTTCGTGTATCGTATGTTAAAGTATTTCTATTCGTTTCAACCTCAAAGGCTAATTCCACCGTTTCAACAAGATTTCAAGTTTTGACTCGGTCAACCACAGTTTACTCTAAAATTCGTTAAAAATCAGATTTAATTTCAAAAATTCCGAAATTTCACGACTGACTCCAAAACGTCGAGATCTACAACTTTTGTGTTTTAACTTTTTCAATCCGAGATACCTAAATAGGTCCAAAACGTCAATTTTCGTCAGATTAAAAATCTGTCCGCTTTTTCACACAGCAGTTTAAAAGCTTCGAGATCTACCATAGCAAATGAACTCTAAATTTGATGAAATTTTACAGAGATCATCTTAAGACAATTATCTACAACTTTCATGTTCGGCTAAAGATTTAATTCGGCCTAGAACCCTAGTCAGAAACGTTGTCAAGTTCTAACCTAAGTTCCGTCAAGAATTTCAAGATTCACATCCTAGCAGTTCGGTTTCGGGTGGATTTCATATATCAAATCATCACGAACAATTCTGGGATTTTACGGAGGTGTTCTTAACGTATAGATCTACAACTCTTATGTTCAACGCCAAGCCTAGATCGGTCTAGATCTAAGGTAGAAATCACCAACAAGTTCGAATAAAGAATCTATCATCGTTTCAAGATCTAAATCTAACGCAGGCTCGTTTACGATCCGTTTCGGATATCAAAACACGATGAAAAATTATGAAATTTTTACAGGAGCTAGATCAGTATCTTAGGAATGTTTTTCGTGTTTTAAGTTTTCTCGTTTGAACGCTTTAAGGGGTTCGAATAAATTCAACAAAAACACTGCGCCGGTGTAGACAGATTTTAGATAGGGTTCCATTACATTTATATGTTCGAATCTTTTAACAACCCAAAACCAAGGTAAGCGTTAACTTACAGATTGTTGAGCGTCCGGGATCGTTGATTCGGAGGCGTGGCTTCCAGTCCACCGTTTATCTCCTTGATTCGTCGGGTTCTTCGTTCTCGATTCGGATCGGGGGTTTAGAATAGAAAAAGATCGAATTTAGGATTCGTTTTCGAATCACATATGGAAAAGAATGGATCAAGGCTTACCACAGCGACGGGGGTCTCCAAATTTCGTCCAAGTCAGTTCCTCCTCTCGGTGTTGTGCCTCCGACGGCTCCGGGATTAGGGTTTCGACGTATAGAAAGATTTCGTAGGGTTTCAAATGTATTCGGAGCTCTTAGGAGGTCTTATTTATAGATATTTAAGACCTAGGGCGTCCAAAATCTGATCCCAAGGGTCTTGGGTCGAGAGACGTTCAACCGAAAGTCGAAAAATCCGCGTTCGGGCGAGAGAATCGCGGAACGGCCGCAACTGCCCTGCCGGCGCGCCCTTGGCGCGGTCTTCCCCTTTGGAGCGCGCGGCGACCGCGCCGTCCTGGCCTGGACTTCGGTCTGGGCCGGGTCGTGCGATCCGTCGGGCGTTTCCTCCTCTCTTTCGGACTTCTATCCCTCTACGCTCCCGGATCCGGATTTCCGGGGTATCTTCGGGCTCCGATTTCCTATCCTAATTTTATTCGAACCTAAATTTATGTTTGGACTCGAGTCATTGAGTCCATCGATGTCGGGTCCCCGTGTAACCATTTATTCAATTAAATTGCCTTCGGCTTCCCGGGTGCTCGGAATTTTATTTCCTTTTTAATTTAAATTCCATTTCTCATTTCCTCTACATTTATTTTTTTATTTATTATATTTATTTTATTTATTGTATTTATTTTATGTTGGAAAATTTCCGGGTATTACAGTCTACCCTCCTTAAGAATCAACTTTGTCCTCGAAGTTGTGTTTCGGCTTTTCTCTTGCTAAGGTCTTTTGTTTGTTTTATTATTTTGTGACTGAACTTAGAATTAAAACTTCTAAGCGGCCTACGTACCCTATGAAGGGATCAAGCCATAACGTAGTTCAAAACAACTTGAATTTGTTTATTTATTTATTCGGAATACATATTGTCAAAAATAAATGTCTATCTTACGGGGTATTACATTTTATTTCCTTCCAGTACTCATTAATATATATAATTTATATAACACTTCCACTTCCACTCATTAATCTATATAATATTGTACAACATTATAACCTATTTTAATTCTAAATGTATATATATAAAAATATTTTTTTGATAAAATTAAATTGAGATTACAAATTTATTGTATGGGGAAAATCTTATTAGTTAGTAGATTTGGATAGTATTAACTACTTCCTCCGTTATTTTTAAGTATAACGTTTCTCAATTGCACGTATGCCAACGTACATTTTAAACGATTAATAACTCAAATTTGGTACAAATAAAAATTTTAAAAATTTGATATTTAAAAACTACAAGAATAAGACGAATCCAATAAGATTTCATTTGGCTTATATTCTTTCTTGTATAGCTATAAGAAAAATAGAAGTTAAAGTATTACAATGAACAATAAAAAAGTCAAAACGTTATACTTAAAAAAATTTGGAGGGAGTATTACCTATGGGATATGGTCGGGATATGAGGTCACAATCTAAGGGGTAAAAGTGAGGGGGGGGGGGGGGGGGGGGGGGGGGGGGAAGGGAATAATTTCACAGCTCTGTAAGTCTAATTCAACAGCAGGGGAGGGGAGGTTAAAGCCCTAACTTCATGACCGGTAGTAGAGGTCACTAACCCGGTCGCAAATTGCAACCTATAATACGAGGTCGCCATTCCCGGTTGATTTGTTTTCTTGTAGTGATATCTTTAATAATTTAAATTACTATATAGTATATTTGTAACACCTCGATTTTGATAACCCAGGCCAGTATGTCACCGCCACACCTCCCTAGGAAGACGCGACTTCTTCGAGCTTGCTAAAGAGATGTAAGGCCATGGTTTTTCAGAAAATAAATTTAAAACAAGCCCATATAATATAAGTTTAAAATACCAGAATTACTCACATGCAATATTTAATTATATAGCAGCGAAAATGTAAATAGGGCCAACATGGCCAAAATAATGGGTTAACAGGCCCGTAATGCAAGTCATATAAATAATAAATTAAATGTTCCCCAAAATTCTCATGCATGCTCATGCTCATGCGTAATCCTCATACTCTGAAAAGAAAAGAGAAACAACGGTTTTGTCAGTTTAAACATACTAAGTAAGTTAACCCCTAGGATACAACAATGGAGTTTAAAAGCCTTTAATTAGTTTACAAAAAGAACATGTTACCTTTGGCAAGATTGTATACACTATGTGAATTAATTCGGCTTAACTAAATAAATTTACTTGCATAATTTAAAAGCATGGATTCTAAAAGATCATAAACATAACTTTACAAGGTAATAAATAAAGGGTATAATTTAAAAACACAACTTAATAAGAATTTAATTTAAGTCTTTCAATTTATTCCCGTTACTAAATCACAATATCTTCTTTTACCATTGTTCGATGTAATCGAGGATAATCCGTCCTTGTGGAATCGAACCCGCAAGAATTCAAACACGTCCTAGGGAATCGAACCCATAGGAATCAACACACATCCTGGAGAATCGAACTCACAGGAAAACATACACCCTAGGGAACTGAACCCGCAGGAAAACATACACCCTGGGGAATTGAACCCGCAGGAAAACACACACCCTGGGGAATTGAACCCGCAAGGTAAGAACAGGCCTCTTGGTTTTTATTTTCCAAAGGATGGTTTTTATTTTCCAAAGGATCTTTCGTTTGTTTTTTTTTTAGAAAAGATCAATTTCACCAATTTCTCAAATTTCTCAATATATGATTCCCATATGTCGCTATTCGCATCTTTCTCGTTTAAAAATTCATTTCAAGGTCAATTGAGTTGAAAATTTAACAGTAGCTCAAAAACATCTCAACGAATGAGTCTCGTGTTTTAAGTTCTTCAAAACGAGGTAAGGAAACAAGTGAAACATTTAGATTTCTACAAAAACCCTAAGCTGTCAGGATTCATAATGTAGCAGTTTTCAAAGATTCAATTTTTGACTTAACAAACGAACTCCAATTTTTATAAAATTTTACAGGAATGTTCACGACTCATTGATCTACAATTTATATTTTTATCACAACTCTTAATTCGGCCTAGATCTGGTGTCAAAATAGCCAACAAGTTCGGAAATCAAATCTGTCAATGTTCAAAGTTCGAAAATGTGCAGAGATGGTCAAATTCGGTTTTCGGGTATCAAAACTTAACGAAAAATTATGAAAATTTTGTACAGTGTAGATCTAAGTCTTAGGAACACTTTTCCAGTTTTAAGTTTTTCCGTTTGAGCATTTTAAATGGTCCGAAAAATTCATGCAAAAATGGTGCGCGCGTGTAAAACTTCTAGTCACAGATCTTATTAGATCCGTTCATTAGATCTTATGTTTGGTTGATTTTTAGCCACCAAAACCGTATGTAAGAATTAACTTACTTGGATTTGGATCTACGGCTCTTCGATTTCGATGTCGTGGCTTCCGGGATCGTCATTTGTGTCCTAGTTCCTTCGTACTCCTCCTTGTTCCGATTCGCTGTTTTTCAGAAGAAGAAGACGTATCAAGTTAGACTCCTATTTGGTTTTCGTATAGAAAATATGGATAAACGTCTTACCTCACCCCCATCTACGCTTGGGAGTTCTGAATTCGTCCAAATAGGCTTCTCCTTCGTTGTCCTTGCTTCCAACGGCTTAGATCTAGGGTTTTCGGGTGTTTGGAAGTGTGTGGAAATTGTAAATGAGTTGAAAAGGGCGTACGGTCTGATTAAGGGGGTATTTATAGATTTGAAGGACTTGGAGTCGTCCAAGATCAGATATGGGGAGTCTTGGGCCGAAAGATATGCAACAAACTCGAAAAATCCGAAATTGGGCGAGAAAATCGCGCAAGGGCCGTTTCTGCAGGGTTGGCGCGCTCTTGGCGCATTTTTCGCCAATACCGCGCCACGACCGTGCGGACCCGGAATGGGCTTTGTCCTGGGCAGGGCCGTGCTATCCCTTTGGGCCTTTCCTCCTCTCTTTTGGGCCTTTGTCCTTCTCTTTTGGGCATTTCTCCTTCTATTTTCTTGGGCTTATTCCTTGGGCTAACTCTTGGATTTTAAATCCTATTTTAAATTCATTTGGGATCTCAAATTAATTTCGTGTTCGAAATCTTGAGTCCATCAATATTTGGTTCCCGTGCAATAATTTATTTAATTAAATTTTTTTCGACTTCACGGCTCTTGGAAATTAAATTCCTTTTTATTCTTTAAATTAAATTCAATCTCTCTTTTTATCTTTATTTTAATTATTTATTTATTTATTTATGTATTTATTTATTTATTTATGTGACTAATTTCGCGGGTATTACAATATTTTTTTTTGTAAATGGCAAAAGCAGCTAGCATGACGTTCTGGAGCTACGGACTGGACTGAGAGAGAGAGAGAGAGGGGTTTAAAAGGAAAGCCAAAACTGGAGAATCGATAACACCCAAGCAAGGAGTCCAATATATTTCAAGACGATCAACAAAGACGGATTCGGAGAAGTTCGAAGATGCTCAACGATCGGAGAGGAAGAATTGGAGCGGGGGAATATGACTGAGTTCAACTCTTGGTATGCTTTACCAGAAGTGATCAAATTGTCAAATGCAAGTAGTTATCGGATCAATGCAGCATTCCTCTGGCGTTTATAAGGATAAACTTTTTTTTTTGGGTAAACATTGACACTCATGTGTCGGCAAATGTGTGTGGGAGCCCAAATCACACAAATTACAAAGGGGGATAAAGGGGAGGGATAGGGGCCGGTGGGGATCGAACCCCCTGTAATACCATATAAATTACCCGAAATAATTGTAATTCACTAAAGAGACTTTTATTAAATATTTAATCACTTGCTTAAAGAATTAGTATATTGATTTTTCTACAAAACAACACTTGAAAAACTATATATGTAAATTTGTCTTTTCCAAAAGAAATATGAATTTCAATATCATGGGTAATAGAATTATATAGTTTATGGAATATTTTTTAAATCTATTGTTTAAATTATATATATAAGTTTTTATATATATACACATTGGTCTTGAACATTATTATGAGGATAGTGTGTGAATATTTTAAGTATTTTAATATTCATTATGGAATAAATTTTTATAAAAATAAAAATGAGTTTTTATGTGAATCTATGAGAATTAACTTTTATATATAAGTAAATATATTCATAGATTATAATTTTTATTTAATGATGACATGAAGACTTTGTGGTTTGAGTATTGTTGTAAATAAAATAAAACCATGCAAGTATATTATTATTTTGAAAGCGCATTAATATAAATACAATACTTGAAATAAATAAATAAATAAATATTATATTATCATATCCAACTCATTGAGTATAAATGCATGCCACTAAATAATGGCAAGAATAATGATTTTTCTAGACAAGCATCATTTTCATGATACACTACTTACACAAATATGAGGTTAAAAGCAATTGCAAGAAATTTTCTTCCTAAACAAATAGATAAAAAAAAAAATCAACATGATTAACAAGTGTCTTGGATGATTGGCTAGCAAAGAAAGGTGAGCAATTATCTCTTGAACCCAGCAAGATTAATAGCCTCCATAATAGGAAAACCATTATGTTAATAGACAACATGATGGACAAAATTAATAGCCTCTTTGTTAGGCTATAAGGACCAAATGAGTGGATACAAATACTCTAACCATTATTGCTCAAGACACACTTAATTGGATGATTGGTGAGGTTGTAATCACTCTCACAATGTGTCATGTTCAATTGTTCAAATCTTAGCCTATAAATAGAGAGAGTTTCTAGCCTTCAAACACACCAATCTCATCCATCTCATTAGCCAAATTCACTACCCATTTTATTCTTTAAAGTTCCCCACATAGTGAGCATATCTTAAGGATTTTGGAGTCTTGTAGGCTTGGCAACCTTCATCATTCTAAGAGTTCTAACTCTTCTCAACACTTGGTTAGTAAGATATCCTCCTTGTGAACTTGTATCTTAGAGATCTAAATCTTTTATTTTTATACTATAAATTGATTTCCCTCTATTTGTCGAATTTCAGCGAAACCCGTAATTTGTGGTGCGAATCTTGTGTTATAACGGCCATTATCTTTGAATCTCCTTGCTCTTATACATCAATTCAGTAAGTTAACACTCTCTACTTCAAGTTTTGGCGATCCCAATTCATGTTTTAAGAATACAAAATTAGAATTTTTCCATTATACCAAAATCTGTCAGTTTTTCGTTTACGTAAAGATCCATCTTTTTAAACTATTTTGGTTCATTATCCCTCAAAGGTTCCTTCATAAAACTTGTTCCTTATTGAGTTGAGTATCTTTCTGGAAAATTTTAAAATTTTTAGAACCCATATGAAAAAGTTATGGGATCCGCTTTATCGAAAGGTCGAAATCTCTTTTTGTTGAAATCTAAGAAATGATAGTGTTTTCTGAAATCCACATTTTTTAAGGTCTTAAGTGTCTCAAAGACAAATGGTTTCTTCATGAAAAATATTTATCTATGTGTTATCTACCTTGTGGTAAAATTTCAGAATTTTTGATCGCAAATTACTATTTTTAAAACCTGTTGAAAATTATAGAGTCACCATTGAATTTCTGACATAATATATGTTCTGAAAAGAACTCGATTTTTGAACTGTATCCATACTTTATTTTGAAAGGTGTAAAACATAAAACTTGTTCAACTATGTGTTGAGTATCTACAGTTTAAATTTCATAGCAATCGGTTTTCGTATGAATTTTTAAACTGACTTGGCGTAAACTGCGACGCTGGACTTGATTTTTGGTCCAAATGAGAAATTATTGGATTTTGAGATCTATGAAATAATATTTTCATATTTATGAGATATTGAGAGTTAAATGTTGAAATGATATTTGGCATTATTGAATGCCCTTGTTATGAGGTTACTCCCTTGATATTGTTTAAAACTCTTCTAAAGAGGATATTATGTGGAAAATTGTGGAAAACTCTTTTAAATCCATTGTGCACTATTAACTTGAGTAAGATGCCATACTTGATAGAGGGCTAATGCACTAGGGATGTGTCGTGCGGGGCCTCCCCCTCTAAATATGCCAAGACGGCATTGTTGATAAATTGTGCCAAAACGGCGTTGTTGCATGTATGAGTCTATACTCTTGGGTGTATCCGTGATGGGTTACCCAAGGCTCCGGAGGTGTCTGTATATGAGTCCGCTGCATGCTGGTCATGACTTATGATCGATATGATATGATATATGGAAAATGGTGTCCTCTTGTGCATAGTTGCTACAATGGTAAGAATGAAAGTTATTTATTTTGTTAAAGGTAATGTGTGTGATCATTTTAAAAGAAAAAGTGAAAATTATTATTATTATTATTTTTGAGTGTCAACCACTATTTTAAAACCCACTTCTTAAAGTGGAGCGGGTTGACTTACTAAGTACTATTGTACTGATAAAAAGTTGTTGCGTTATCTTTTTACAGATATTGGAGCTGACATATGAACTGCATCTCATGACATGAGCATTTGGGGATGGGATTACCTTTCATCAAAAGATTGTTGATTTAAGGAACCACGTACTTTTAAATATTAATGTCCTATATATTGCCTTTAGTTTATGCTTCCGCGTGAGAAAGAACAATGACTCTGGTATTAAGTACTTTAAATTTTCTTATGTCAATATTTTATAAAATTGGCAATTATTTTTAAAGTTCGTGCTACAAAAATTTATATTTAGCCGTAGCACTTGTCAATTAAGTTAGCCAAAGGGCAAGCCTGACTGACAAGTGTGGCGGTAACACTCTGAAACCTTATGAGGATGAATTTCAGGGTGTTACACTCCCAGCCTATGTGTCACGGGGCGCTGGGTCCGTATCGGGACTGCGGCGCACCGTGTGGCTAATAGACTGATTCCCAGCACTATTCCGCCAAACGGTCCATCCGAAGAGTCGGGTTGGACAACATCATAGAGCAACTCCGGAAACTATGGGATATTTCAATTTAGATTCCAACGGCAGACGAGCCTTACAACAACCATAAGCTTCGGGACTGCGGGCCAAGGGCGACCACCAAGCGGAGCCTGAGGCCGTCGGTCAACATTCTCCCCCCGCTAAATTGGCGATGCCCTCATCGCCGTGGCTCTCCGAAAGTCTTCGACGAGAGGTTTGAGAGCATTCTTCTCTGTGGCTCGTTCCCAAGGTCTCCCTTTCGTCATCAATAGTCCCTCATCAATCCAGAATTGTCGTGTGGAACATGTTGCCATCAGTTGCTTCAATTGCTTGGCCACATGGTCCGATTCCGATTTACTCCCTTCTTTTTGTTGCATACTGGCCGGGGGCCCTTGACGATCCCATCGGTCGTCGTAATAATCCATAAGCCTTTCTGCTACTGCCATCGCAGAGTTGAGGTCATTCACTCGCTGCCTCTGCAGCTCCAATCGCGTTCCTGGATGGAGGCCCTCCATGAAGGCGAACAACTTGTCCATTTCGAACATGTCCTTGATGTCGAGCATCAGTGCCGAGAAAGTTTTAACATATACTCAGACATTTTCTGTGTGCCTCAAATCTCACAGAGCTTTCCGAGCGTGATATCCCACATTTTCCCAGGAAGAACTGACTCCGAATCGCTTCTCTCAGTTCCGCCCAGGTATCAATTGCCATTCTCCCTTGCTGAATCTCAGCATATTTTCCACGCCATCATAACTTGCCGTCTCCCGCCAGATACATCGTGGCCTGGAAACCCTTCTTGTTCCATTTTCAATACTCAAATTCTCAAGGTACTGATTCATATCAAAGAGGAAGTTCTCGACTTCCTTAGCATCGCGGTTGCCTGGGTAAGGCTGAGGTTCCGGGACACGTACTCTTGGGTCCAAACTCGGAGCAACTTCTTGCTCTCTACTTATCGCCTGGGCCTCTGCCTGTTCGAGTTTAGCTCTCTCAGCTAACTCTTGTGCCTGGGTCATCGCCATCTGCGAGCCCTACTCTTGTGCCTGGGTCATCGCCTCTGCAAGCCCTCGGTATTACTCATCATGGGCCTCTGCCCGTTCGAGTTTAGCTCTCTCAGCTAACTCTTGTGCCTGGGTCATCGACTCTGCGAGCCCTCGGTATTTCTCATCATGGGCCTCTGCCCGTTCGAGTTTAGCTCTCTCAGCTAACTCTTGTGCCTGGGTCATCGCCTCTGCGAGCCCTCGGCATTACTCATCCTGGGCATCTGCCCATTCATTCGAGTTTAGCACCACTCACACGCCATTTCGTACACAATGCCCGGCCACACCAGTCGTCCGTCGGACCCTGCAACACCCATTGGGAATCACGAGGTTGCAACGACAACCGGCGCGTCCGGACAGCCCCGACAGGCGCGGACATTACTCATAAGTGACCGACAGAGCTCCTGGCACTCACTCAGGATGGCTCTTGTCTCAGCATTCTCCGTCTCAAGTTCTTCAACTTTCAACCGGAGCCTTGCCTCTGCAAGCTCCAAGTCAACCGCCGGGATGTGCTCGCCTGCCGTTTCCGAACCCGATCCCGATGCACTCTCGCTCATGATGCCACCACCCATTCCCGAAGGCCGGCTCTGATACCAACTGTCACGGGGCGCCGGGTCCGTATCGGGACTGCGGCGCACCGTGTGGCTAATAGACTGATTCCCAGCACTATTCCGCCAAACGGTCCATCCGAAGGGTCGGGTTGGACAACATCATAGAGCAACTCCGGAAACTATGGGATACTTCAATTTAGATTCCAACGGCAGACGAGCCTTACAGCAACCATAAGCTTCGGGACTGCAGGCCAAGGGCGACCACCAAGCGGAGCCTGAGGCCATCGGTCAACACTATGGTTGGGAGAAGGGGGACTTGATCGCTAGACTAGGGAAGTAAAGACTATCGTTGAAAAATAATTAAAATTTAGAGTTTAAAGTTTATGGTATTTTTTGACTTGTACCGAATATTCTCAAGCAATTAGAGTTTAATGTTACACTTTAAATTTAAATTTTTTTAAAAATTAGAGATTGAAAATTTAAAATTAAAGAAGATTTAGTATCTAAAAATTTAGAATTTAATATTTAAAAAATAAAATGCTAGCACTTTTCAATAAAATGCAATCATTATTGGAAATCATCTTCAAATTAGCACAATAATTACTTTTGAGTTTTGCTTCTCGTAAAAATACTTTATTTACTATTTTAAGATATTTGGATGAACTCTTAGCAAAAACGGGAAATTGCTCAAAAATCCCCCGTTAATAGCCTTACCCCCTCCATTCCCCCCCCCCCCCCCCCCCACGTTTCAAAATGTAAGAAAACCCCACAATTTGAAAGTATTATTTAAAAAAATTAAAAAAGGGGGGAACGAAATCAATTTTTAATCGGAAGGGGTACGGGTCCAATTTTTTAATGGTAACCGTACACGACATCCCCTTCTCTCGCATTCTGTGACTCTGTCGGAGCTTTTAACGATCGAACGGAGAAGGGGCCGGTGGTTAGGGCAACGTTGAGGCCGCGAGCGGAGTGTATAAGGGGCTTTTGGTGGCGGGTGTGCAGCGGAGACGGTGGCTAGGTAACTCGTAAACGGGAGGAAAGGTCGACGGGTCCGGGAAGGAAGAGGGCGGCGTAGAAGCGGCGGAAAGGGGTTGGCTGAGGGCGAAGCCGGAGGTGGAGGGTGGCGAGGGGGAAATCAACAGTGTAATACTGTTATTGGTAAGTAATTTGTGTTGAATTTGGTTGTTTTTTGGTTTGGGGGAAAACGGGAATGCGCCGGAACCCTAGTAATTGTGTTTGTTCTTTAGTTGGAAATCTACATAGTATTGCTGTGTGTAATGTTATTATTCATGAAATTGAATGTTGAAGGTTGTCAGTCCCGGTAAATGAAGTCTTTATTGTTGTTGTGCATTTTGTATGGCAGAATTTCTGGTAATTGTTGTTGGAGGTTTAATTTGTTTGTAATCTGTGACAGCCATTTGAACTTATGTTAGTTGTAGTGATACACCTTAGGTAGAGACATTAGGTGTGTTTATAGGTGGTGTTTATAAGTAACTTCATAATTGTTTCAGGGAGGAGAGTTTTAGGGGTTGAAAAAGGAAGGGGACATTGAAATGGCACCGAAGGCAGGTGGAAAGAGTGTGAAGGGAAGTATGGAGGAGAAAGGGGAAAGTAGTAAAGGGCGGCAGAAAGTTGGGGGAATTGGAAATTCAGCGAATAAGAAGGACAAGGATAGGGATGGTAGGAAGAATAAAGAAGGAGGCGATACGGGGCTGATTACAAGGTGCTCACCACAATATTTTAGGGCGGCAATGGATGGAATAATCGAAAAACTAACGGATGCGCAGATCGGAGCACTGAAGAGGACTCCATTTTGGCATTTCATGAAATGTCCAAATGGCTACAGCAATCTAGCGTGGCTAGAAGCAATAATTGGGTGTTACAATGTGCAGGGTAGAAGTTTCATAATAGGGAATGGGATTGAGCTAAAGTTTTCTGCTGCGGAATTCTCGTGTGTCATGGCACTTCAGTTTGAGGGGCCCTATATCCATCCGAAATTGGAGGGGAGCAGCAGGACACTTGATAAATATTTTGGGGGCAGCGCTGTAAATGTCCGGCGGAAGAAAATAATTGCCATAATGAATAGAATGTGCGGGGGAGATGGTGCCGAGTTGGGAGATGATCCGGATGATATTGCGAGGATGTATATCCTATTTGTGTTCAATTGTATCTTGTTCCCAACTGCCCACCAATATGTTCCAGCATATGTTGTTCACTATGTTGATGATCTGGATAGGATAGGTCAGTATGCATGGGGCGGGGCGGTGCATGATTTCCTGTTAGAGTCGCTGAAGAAATGTACGAATGGGAAGCGCTATGCAGACGGATGCATGTTCGGGCTAATGGTAAGACTCGAAACATTTGGTTATGTGTAATAGTTAGATTTAGACATTGATGTTTGTTGTGTAATTCTTAATGCCAAATGATATTGTTGTGGCAGAGTTGGTTTTTTGAGCGTATACCTCTTCTCGCAAAGCCAATTGGGAGGGAATGCGTTCCTCGATTCTCGAGGTGGCGAACAAGCCACCCTGGGGTCGAAGAATGTGTGGATGCATTGAAGAAGCTCAGACCGGAGCATGTGAAGAAGTTCTTCCCAATGCCAGAGGAGCATAAATATCTTCGACCAGTGAGAAATGAGTTCGAGGTAAATGCCGGTAACTTTGTATGAACCCGTGGCCTAATGATAGATATATTGTTGTATAATGTACTTAATTAATTCATGTATTGTGTAGGATTTGATTGCAGACAGTGGTGCGTTGGATAGACGGCCTGTGGTGGATGTGGAGGAGATATTATTGGATAGACGGCCTGTGATGGATGTGGAGGAGAGATTAGTTCGGAAGAGAGGCTATGTAGGTGGAAGGGATAAGAGGGCAACGAAGAAGCACAAGGGTAATGTTAATAAGAATCCGAAGGCGAGACAGGATGCTAATGGGGGTGACCAGCGTGATGAGCAACAGTTTGATAGGACGGGTGCAATGACCGGCGAGCAGCGGGGGGAGCATATAAGTGAGCAAGGTGAGAGCGAGAGAGGCCATGATAGTGGGGAGCAGGTTGTGGTGGATCCTAATGAACCAATCGCTCCCGTAACTGATGAGCAGGATGATGTGCATGGTGAGCAAGTTTTAGAGGAGATTGGCAAGCAACATGGAGATAATACAGGGGAGCAGATTGGTGAGACGGCGGATGAGCCTCGTGAGCAGCAACTGGAGGATAGAGTACAACAGCCGGGAGAAAACTATGGTGATGACATAGGCGTGGACACGAGGGAGGAGGCGCTGGGGGCAAGGTTTAGCGAGGAATTGGAAATGTCTTATGAAGGAGCAGATGACGGTAAGATATATAATATAATGAGTTTCCTTTATGGTACATATTTAGAAAACTATTGCATTAGGATTGTTGGTAGATTTTAGAAGTTATCTTGACAATGTTGTGTATTTTGTTATGAAAGTGGACGAGGAGCGGAGGGAAGATGTAGGGAGACAGGAAAATGTGAGGGGGGTGACTGTTGTAGAGAATAGCAGCTACGTGGAGGGTCCACCAGCCAGTGAAGGCGGCATAGAGGAGGAGGAGAACACGACGGAGTGCGAAGAAAGTGGTGAAGGGCGTTCAAATGATGCAGTGACTGAACCGGGAGACGGGGCATCTATAAATTGCAATGAAGAGATGTGCGACCCGGTAGATGATGGTAGGACGACTGAACCATGTGATGGAGAAACGCAAAATGTAGGGGATGAAAATATGAAGTCGGTGGAAAATGGGGCTGAACTGCAACCAGGACATGTGGATGATATATTGAATACACTATCTTCAATAGTGGAGGCCGTGAAGGACCGGAAGGATAGGAGGAAGAAAGAAATGGACAAGGGATTCATTGACCCCCCCTCAACAACCCCACGGCCACCAAGGGACCTGCTGAAGAAGGTTGAAGTGGTGAAGGAGCCGGTGAGTAATTTGGGTTACAACTTAAATTGTTACAAATGTCATCGTGTTAATTGTCTTTGTTATTGTTAGTCATTTGATATTTTACATGCTTTCGATTGGTTGTGTATCCATTCTGCAACGGTGCTCGTGTACTCATCAATCTTTGTTTTACTCGTGTAGATTGATTTGAGTGGGGAGGAAGATGTCGCAGAGGACGAAGATGAGGAGCAGGTTGAGGCTAGACATGTTGAGAAATACTGGGGGAAG
The DNA here is from genome assembly GCA_030278955.1 of Hygrophila difformis. NCBI lineage: Eukaryota > Viridiplantae > Streptophyta > Magnoliopsida > Lamiales > Acanthaceae > Hygrophila > Hygrophila difformis. Next base: position 21,991,889 of record JAOANR010000015.1, on the reverse strand, counting down.
CGAAATTATAGTGGAAGGGACCTGTTAGAGGAGGAAACACGGGCCGTATTCGACAGTGTGCTGGACACGGGCTTTCAGGGGTAAAAAAAAAAAATTAAGAATCCATGTTTGCTAAAGCAAATTCATTATTTTGTTTCTAGCCCATTGCACTTATTAATTAATTTTGCCCTTGTTCGTATGAAACTGTGTGCCATAGGGTAACAATATGGGCAAGGGATCCACATCGTGTCAGGGTTTCCACGTTTATGGGCTGCTTGTTCGGTGGACCATTTAGCTCGGAGGTTGTCAATGCCTTTTTGATAATAATTACATCCGATGAGTACATGAAAACCCATAACATTCAGCATCGGATGGGTTTTTTAAGTGCTTGGAGCTCGGTAAAGCACAATTTAGAAGTTGCTTTAATAATTATATTTACAATTTTGGTATCGCTTGATAGAATGTTGTACTGCTTTGAACGTGTTGTAGGAGGCCTTACTGAAATTGGTCACTAACAACAACCGGCTCCCATTCGAAAGCGAGGAGTACGAGGACATGTTGCAGAAAGTGAACTTGAGTACCAGAAATGAGCTAAACAGGATGATACAGGTAGCACGCGAAGGACCGCGCTACTACATGGTGCCCATCATAGATAGGAGACGTTTCCACTGGAGTCTATTAATTATCGACCTGCATGAGAGGAAGATTTTTTCACGTGATTCCATGGTGGGAAGACGACCCAAGCAGTGCTTAACACGAATTGTAAGTTATATTTTAGTAGAATACATAGTGCTTCGTCGGACGTATTTCGACAGTCCATTAGCGATAATTATTTAGAATGTTTTTTTATACCTTGCATTCCTACAATCTGGCATTCTAGGCAACTTTCCTCGCCGGGTGGCTTAAGCGCAATAATATCGAGGTTGATAGTCGTTTGCTAGCAGTAGCAGATTGTAGACAGCAGGTAGAGACTTCTTCTGATTGTGGCGCGTTTGTATGCCTATGGTGTGAGGCCTATTTGCGTGCAAGCCAGGAGTTTTGGGCAACAGAACGCGCTGTGGACATAAGCTACTATCGAGCACGTATTGCTTGGACAATACTTGCAGATAATCACAGCTTAATTAAGCATTAATAGATGTGGGTTTGTGTCGTATTAATTTAATTATTATGCGTTTTAGAGCTATCGGGTGGATGATTGTTCTCAATTTTATATCGGTGAGTTAGTAGGAGGCTTGTGTGGACCGCTATTTGTACTCTTGTTTATTAATTATGTTATCCTAACCACTAATCAACATGGAGTGAGTGGTGGAATTATTGTTGGACTACACAATTTACTTGTAATTTATGGTTGGATATTTACCCGAAGCACCTTCTATTTTTAAAGTTGAACTGTCTCTTTCAAGAATGTTCCAATATTGAGAATAAATGTTCTTCCAGTGATACGCCAGATTTACCATCACATGTTACCCGTATATGTTGGCAAAAAAGAGACCAACTAGAGTTATGTGACAAAAGACATGTGCCATTTGAAGAAATTTGAAAAGGAGTTAGTCCCCACAGATCCCAACACCTTAAATCCATTTCTCCCATTGTAGGACCACAAGTGCAGGGCACTTTTGGTAGTTTCGAGTAGTAAACAACATAGTAAACACAAGGGCAAGCCACAAAAATAGCAATAAACACTGTCATCCATTAAACAACCATAATAAGTACAAAAGGGGCATTTAAACCCAGATCATCAAGTAGCACCACACAACACCACCATAATAAGTACAAAAGGGGCATTTAAACCCAATAAAGAATCGAAGTCCAGATCAGCTAGTACCAACAGGAGGCAAAACAAAATGCAGCCAAACACCACCTGCACCGACATAACTACTTCCAGAAGCACCATTCAGACATACTTACAACATGAAAACATAGAAAACACAGATGTAAGCGGAAATATCACTGGAGACTTAAATAAGAAACCGATCATATTAAGATATTACCCAACAAGCTTAGTAATGTTCGGAATGATGAGTTAGTTCAAAATGGGTGTTGTGTAATAACTAATACCAACAATCCATGGATGACAGCGAACGATTGAGAACCCGTCGCCCTTTAATAACGATAACGAACCCTTGCATTCACCCACGAAATCGCAAACTCGAACACTCTTCCGGCGGCGCTGTCGGCATTTCCCAAAAACCATGCGTAAATCCCGAGGGCAGCGGCGGCCGGAATGAGAACTCCGACGAGGGCGCGTAAGGGCTGGCGAGCTTGGATTTGGGCTAGGGCGTTCCTCAACTCGCGCAACTCCTCCCTCAAAAGCTCCAGCTCGCGAGTTTTGTGGGCATCGGAACGGATGAGATCGGCGACGGAGCCGGTGAGAAGGCGGATGGTGTTGTCGAAGTCCTCCGGGCGCTGCGGGTTGGGATGTGGAACGGGTCGTGGAGCGGAAGCCATGGAATGGAGCCTGAAATTTGGAAATTTTGATGAAGAGAAGAGGAGACCGATTTTGGGAGATTTGTGAGAAGTGAGGCGTGAATGAGAAGACAAAATGTGGGTTGGGGGAGATATTATAGAGAGAGATTAGGGTTTCGTGGGGAAAATGACACACAATCTTTCACACAGTGTAGATATGAGATTCTGCAGAAAGGGGAAGCTACATAGCTGTTGGAGTAGTCAAATCGCTGGAGTTCTTGCACCCTCACTCGCCAACTTTCAGTCCTATTCTGCAGTTTTTCCACACAAGTCATCATTATTCCACACCACCCGTACTAGTAAGATTACCCTAATACAGATTTTAGAAGCTCCTAAAAGATGTGAGAGTACCCTAATACAGATTTTAGACGCTCCTAAAAGATACTTCCTCCATCTCATTAGAATTGAGATTTGGATTTTTTGTCAATATTCACTGTTTAAGTTAGATTGAAATTTTGGCTGTAGTTATGTAAGAAAAAACATAATCAAGTGAGATCTTGTTAGATTCGTCTAATTTTGTATTTTTAGAATATTACATTTTTTAATACTCCCTCCGTCCCACTCCAAATGTCTTACTTACTATATTTGGATGTCCCATTACAAATGTCTTCTTTCTATAAATAGAAATAATTTTCCCCTCCAACAACTATGTGGACCCCACTATATACTCACAAACCAACTCTACCTTAATTCCCGTGCCCAACAGTAACAGGACACTTGGGGTGGGACGGAGGGAGTATTTTTTATTGTAATAATTTAATTTAATAATTTATCAACCGTTACAAATGTGTATCGGTATACCTGTCCATTGGGTCCGTAGCAATTCTAATGGGACGGATGTAGTATAAGAGTACTGAATACGGATTTTAGGAGCTCCTAAAAGATGTAAGAGTACCCAGTACAGATTTTTGAAGCTCCTAAAAATGTAGGGTAAGAATACCCAATACATAATTTAGCAGCTCCATAAAGATTTAAGAGTACCCTAATACAGATTTAAATATGTACGCAGACCAACGGTAACAAATGCTAATGGTTAGTGTAATCTTATGACACACATTAATTACAAAGAGGAATCAAATTACGCACTATGTCATGCAACCTTAGAGTATAAATTGATCCAAGACATAATAATGTGGTTTGCAATAGTTTGCAATGTATGAAAAATGTGTTTCGAAATTAGTCGAATGTATTACAGTCCTCAAATTTTATGATTTTGTATTGTAAATTTCGAAATCTATCTTCAAAATAATATTTTTTATCTTTTAATTAACTACAGTTGTCCTTACATTTAGAAATGATGTCCAGAATATTATGAAATTTTGGTCCAAACAATTTAGGTATTTGTATGCGAAATTGAGGGTTTTGTATGGTAACATTCGATAACCGTTTCGGAAATTCGATACGACACCGGGTCCGTTCTTTTCGAAGATCTTTAACTATCCTTGCTCAGAACCATATTTGACTATCTATTTTACACAACCCCATGGTCCGTTTAATCACTCCTGGTCGTCTAAGAATACCCACTACCTATACACTCCCTTCACGTATGTCGAATTGAACAAAAACTCTTTAAATGCTGTCTGCACTCCAGAAAAACCCTACGGTTCTCAACACCTCGTGTCATTCGTGCTTTGAGTATAATACTAACACAAACTACCATCAAACAGTGCAGGACCAACACCGTAGCACAACTAACTTACATGGCGCGAACCAACGGTAACAGTTAAATGTGTTACTGTAATCTTATGACACAAGTTAATTACAATGAGGAATCAAATTACGCACTATGTCATGCAACCTTAGAGTATAAATTGATCCAATACACAATAATGTGGTTTGCAATAGTTTGCAATGTATGGAAATGCGTTTCGAAATGTCGAATGTATTCCAGTCTTGAAATTCTTCGATTTTGTATTGTAAATATCGTAATCTGTCTTCAATTTATTCTTTATTATCTTTTAATTAACTACAGTTGTCCTTACATTTAGAATTTCTGTCCAGAATATTATGAAATTTTGGTCCAAACAATTTAGGTATTTGTATGCGAAATTGAGGGTTTTGTATGGTAACATTCGATAACCGTTTCGGAAATTCGATACGACACCGGGTCCGTTCTTTTCGAAGATCTTTAACTATCCTTGCTCAGAACCATATTTGACTATCTATTTTACACAACCTTATGGTCCGTTTAATCACTCCTGGTCGTCTAAGAATACCCACTACCTATACACTCCCTTCACGTATGTCGAATTGAACAAAAACTCTTTAAATGTTGTCTGCACTCCAGAAAAAACCCACGGTTCCCAACACCTCGTGTCATTCGTGCTTTGAGTATAATACTAACACAAACTACCATCAAACAGTGCAGGACCAACACCGTAGCACAGGTAACTTACATGGCGCGAACCAACGGTAACAGTTAAATGTGTTACTGTAATCTTATGACACAAGTTAATTACAATGAGGAATCAAATTACGCACTATGTCATGCAACCTTAGAGTATAAATTGATCCAATACACAATAATGTGGTTTGCAATAGTTTGCAATGTATGGAAATGCGTTTTGAAATGTCGAATGTATTCCAGTCCTGAAATTCTTCGATTTTGTATTGTAAATATCGTAATTTGTCTTCAATTTATTCTTTATTATCTTTTAATTAACCACAGTTGTCCTTACATTTAGAACTTCTGTCCAGAATATTATGAAATTTCTGTCCAAACAATTTAGGCATTTGTATGCGAAAATGAGGGTTTTGTATGGTAACATTCGATAACCGTTTCGGAAATTCGATACGACACCGGGTCCGTTCTTTTCGAAGATCTTTAACTATCTTTGCTGAGAACCATATTTGACTATCTACTTTACACAACCCCATGGTCCGTTTAATCACTCCTGGTCGTCTAAGAATACCCACTACCTATACACTCCCTTCACGTATGTCGAATTGAACAAAAACTCTTTAAATGCTGTCTGCACTCCAGAAAAACCCACGGTTCCCAACACCTCGTGTCATTCGTGCTTTGAGTATAATACTAACACAAACTACCATCAAACAGTGCAGGACCAACACCGTAGCACAACTAACTTACATGGCGCGAACCAAGGGTAACAGTTAAATGTGTTACTGTAATCTTATGACACAAGTTAATTACAATGAGGAATCAAATTACGCACTATGTCATGCAACCTTAGAGTATAAATTGATCCAATACACAATAATGTGGTTTGCAATAGTTTGCAATGTATGGAAATGCGTTTCGAAATGTCGAATGTATTCCAGTCCTTAAATTCTTCGATTTTGTATTGTAAATATCGTAATCTATCTTCAATTTATTCTTTATTATCTTTTAATTAACCACAGTTGTCCTTACATTTAGAACTTCTGTCCAGAATATTATGAAATTTCTGTCCAAACAATTTAGGTATTTGTATGCGAAAATGAGGGTTTTGTATGGTAACATTCGATAACCGTTTCGGAAATTCGATACGACACCGGGTCCGTTCTTTTCGAAGATCTTTAACTATCCTTGCTGAGAACCATATTTGACTATCTATTTTACACAACCCCATGGTCCGTTTAATCACTCCTGGTCGTCTAAGAATACCCACTACCTATACACTCCCTTCACGTATGTCGAATTGAACAAAAACTCTTTAAATGCTGTCTGCACTCCAGAAAAACCCACGGTTCCCAACACCTCGTGTCATTCGTGCTTTGAGTATAATACTAACACAAACTACCATCAAACAGTGCAGGACCAACACCGTAGCACAACTAACTTACATGGCGCGAACCAACGGTAACAGTTAAATGTGTTACTGTAATCTTATGACACAAGTTAATTACAATGAGGAATCAAATTACGCACTATGTCATGCAACCTTAGAGTATAAATTGATCCAATACACAATAATGTGGTTTGCAATAGTTTGCAATGTATGGAAATGCATTTCGAAATGTCGAATGTATTCCAGTCCTGAAATTCTTCGATTTTGTATTGTAAATATCGTAATCTGTCTTCAATTTATTCTTTTTTATCTTTTAATTAACCACAGTTGTCCTTACATTTAGAACTTCTGTCCAGAATATTATGAAATTTATGTCCAAACAATTTAGGTATTTGTATGCGAAAATGAGGGTTTTGTATGGTAACATTCGATAACTGTTTCGGAAATTCGATACGACACCGGGTCCGTTCTTTTCGAAGATCTTTAACTATCCTTGCTCAGAACCATATTTGACTATCTATTTTACACAACCCCATGGTCCGTTTAATCACTCATGGTTGTCTAAGAATACCCACTACCTATACACTCCCTTCACGTATGTCGAATTGAACAAAAACTCTTTAAATGTTGTCTGCACTCCAGAAAAACCCACGGTTCCCAACACCTCGTGTCATTCGTGCTTTGAGTATAATACTAACACAAACTACCATCAAACAGTGCAGGACCAACACCGTAGCACAACTAACTTACATGGCGCGAACCAACGGTAACAGTTAAATGTGTTACTGTAATCTTATGACACAAGTTAATTACAATGAGGAATCAAATTACGCACTATGTCATGCAACCTTAGAGTATAAATTGATCCAATACACAATAATGTGGTTTGCAATAGTTTGCAATGTATGGAAATGCGTTTCGAAATGTCGAATGTATTCCAGTCCTGAAATTCTTCGATTTTGTATTGTAAATATCGTAATCTGTCTTCAATTTATTCTTTTTTATCTTTTAATTAACCACATTTGTCCTTACATTTAGAACTTCTGTCCAGAATATTATGAAATTTCTGTCCAAACAATTTAGGTATTTGTATGCGAAAATGAGGGTTTTGTATGGTAACATTCGATAACAGTTTCGGAAATTCGATACGACACCGGGTCCGTTCTTTTCGAAGATCTTTAACTATCCTTGCTCAGAACCATCTTTGACTATCTTTGCTTTGCTCAACTACACAATAATGTGGATTGCAATAGGTAATGTATGAAATTGCGTTTCAAAATGTCGAATGTAGTCTAGTCCTGAAATTCTTCGATTCTGTATTGTAAATATCGTAATCTGTCTTGAATTTATTCTTTTTTATCTTTTTAGTATGTGTACTTGTCTTTACATAAAAAAACATCTGTCCGGGAATTTAAAAATTTACTCCTTAAAATCTTAGATTTTGTATTTTAAAGGCTTTTACACGAAAAAACCCCCTCACCAAAGCATGGGTTAAACAGATTGCCACCCTTGCTGTGTAAAATAACTAAAGGGCAAAAGAATACATAGTATGCACACAGGTCAAAGCTACACAAAACCATAATTTAAACAAGACAAGTTATACATCAACTTGAATAATACTCCCACAAATATCTGTTACTGACCGCATTCCATATTGCTTCATTGTCCTCATATACAAAGTACTAGATCAAAACCAAGGTCGAGTACTCTAATATGAGGCAGACAAAAGTGGTCACATGTAGACAAAAGTAATCGCCAGCAACCATTCAATCACAGCTTAATTAAACTACTTAAGCATGCTTTGGATAACACATTAAACCACTACATCGTTGCCTGTACGTCGTGGTTCGTTGCACGTCCTTCGGTTATGTCCTGCTTTTTTACATAATCCACATGTCACCGGGGACAACTGAACCTGCGAAGGGATTCTCTTCTTCTTCCTGCGGCCAGGCTGCGATCGGACATCGGGGGCACGTACAAATTCCGGATCATCATACCTCGTTTCCTCCGTACCATCATTTGGTATTGGGTACAACAGCCCGTTGTATGTTGTCTTGTATGCCTGCACACGATACAATGGATCGCAGAAGTCATATACACTGCGGTGTAGGTGATCTAGGGCAGCACACGCGTGCTTACAAGGATACCGATATAGTTGAAAATATCCACAACCGCATGTCCTCTGCTCCACATCCATTACCATCGTCTTCTCATCATCCGCTATCTCGAACACAGCACCAGATGCACTAAACAACCGCACTTCTCTTGCAGCTAAATAATTCTCTTTCAACTTCTGCTCAAACACAGGGCACAACTCCGTTTCCATCTTCCCACCCGCCTCCCTCTTCTCATTTAAGAATTCCATAGTTTTCTTCCGTATTAAGTCCACCATACCCAGTGGGGGCAGCGTCCTCGCCTCTTTCACCCACGAGTTCCACGACTCCGCAAGGTTATTATTAATAATACCCCAACGGTTACCCACAAACAATGCATTCGCCCATTTCGTTGGCTCTGATGCCATGAGGTACGGCCCCGCAGCTGGCAATGCTTTAATTATGTCATTCATGTGCCCTTCGAACTCAACATATGTCGCTGCGTACGCGGCCATATTCAACTTCCCAGTCCAATACCTACTATAGCTATAGTGGTACTTCTTCACCACCTGAGGCATGAAAAAAAAAATTTGAGCGGATTACAAATAGGGCTCCACAATGAAAACAATGTATATAAATACACTAAGACTAACAATATTTCAGCTGATATCACCTTGTTTCTGAAGTTATCCACTAAATGACGCAAACATATTGCATGTTTACTGCCCACAAACACATTAGGTATGCCCTTCATCAGCCCCGAATGTCGATCGCTGAAAATCGTATACCTGTGCCACGACTCCTCCCCAGTTTTTTCGGCAATGGTATTCTTCAACTTATTGCAAAACCAATCCCAATTCTCGTCATTTTCGGCATCAACCACTAGCAATTCCCAAACCATCATTGTAATTGCTCCACATTAAATCAAGTAGTTACAGAAAATAAAAAATAGGGCTCAAACTTACTCGCAAAAGCAACGCACAACAGTCCACTATTGCCATCTGTCGTCGTCGCACTAAGTACTTGACCCTTCCATTTATTCTTTATGTGAGTGCCATCCAAGAAGAGCAATGGTCTGCAGCCACTCACAAACCCAACAACACATGGTGCAAATGCAATGTAGAGTCTCCGAAACTTCCCCGACCCTTCAAACGTCTCCAGCTCCGCCTTGCTACCTGAATTTAAGTAAATGCCTCATGTTCCAATTTTTTAAAAAAACATTACACAAGCCTAAACATACGTAAATGTTACCAACCTGGGTTCGAATCTTTCAATGCCGCACAAAACCTTCTTAACTTGTCAAATGAGTCAAAGTCACCTCCGTGTATTTCTCGTAGGGCTATCTCCCTCCCATTCCATGCCTTTCGATACTTAATCTTGATCCCAAACTCCCTCTCTAAGTCCTTCATCGCATTAATCGGCCCGTACTTTGGATCACGACGTACTTTCTCCTTTATGTATCCTGCTATCCAAGTTGCATCCGCCTTCGGATTGTCACGATCCTTCAAACTATCCAACCCACATGAATGCTTCAACACACATCTTCTAATCCCAAAAGACCTATCAACCTTATGAAAGGATGCGTACACCCGCCACCCACATCCTACAACCACGCACACCGCTGTTATTTTGTCCCCGTTGTTTCTCTCATACTTAAATGCACGTTTGTGCGCTATACAGTAGTTCTTTAGCACCATTCTGAAATGGTTTGCATCATCAAATGTTTGTCCTTCCCCCCGAATCGCACGACCCCAAATTACCACTCCAACGGGTGTATTTCTGTTCACTGTCGGTTCCTCCCCGGTCCTTTCTCCAATTGCTACCCTGTAAACCAATTTCCATTAACCGAATCCGGGCAAAAAACATAAGTACAGAGATGGACAAAAAACATACATTTATTTGCTTCAAATGAAAAAACATACAGAGATGAACAATCCATTAACCGAATCACATAAGTACAGGTGCAAAAAACATACATTTATTTGCTTCAAATGAAAAATCAACAACTTCCAAACTCATTAACAGAGATGGACAACCATTTAATCACAACAAACTAAGACCTGCATACATAAACTTCACCATAACACTTATCGATACAATATTGCCACTAAATATATCAACACAATATACCTACACAGAACTTGTACAAAACAAACCAACCATGACAGCCCCATTCAATATACCTAATGCATTTCCCCAACAATTTACCACACATTAAACCTATTTCCAATGAAAAGCACAGTATATTCATAACCTATTTCTTCAACAAACTCAAGCATTTGGACATCCCGATCTCTACATACAAATAAAACCCTAACCCGTAACCAATTCAAGCACGTAGACCAACATATTACTCCAATCAAATCGCCATTGTAACATATGTCATTACCTCATTCTCTTGTTAACGTGTTCAGCCCTTTTAACAGATATTTTGCACAATCCTTTCCTCACGAGCCGATGCACCTCTACCATGTGAGCAACGTCATCGTCCGACCGTAGCCCCACGGGAAACCTCTCCACGGGGTGCTCGTAGTGCAATACCAAACGAGAGACATCTAACCCTCTCTTCGATGCTACGCTGCCCGCAATTTCCGTAAGCCGTGTTCCATTCCCCACAATCAAAGACTCCATCACCCCATCCAACTCACAAAATGCAAGAAGGGGTTGCTCACCATCGCCATCTTCCTCAATTTCCACCATTTCCCCTGCTTCGATCGCCCCAGAATCCCCTTCCCAAAACTCTATCACAGCCCCTTCTTCTCGTTGCAAATACGCGCGAAATGAACTGCTTCTTGCTTCCTGCTTTCGTACCCTTTCCTTCCAAAGCAAGACAACCCCATCTCAAAAAACCCATTTCACCCTTATTGGAAAACACTTATGAGGGGTAAAGTGGTATTTTACTATTATGGTTTCTCATTTAATTTATTTCGAAACATTTGGGTACTGAATCCTAACTTCAGCAAACATACATGGGGTTTCACTTGGCATCCAATTCCTCCATGTACTGTCCAAGGCCCATTGCTTCGTGAAGGGGTTTTTTCGTGTAAAACCCCTAGCAAAAACAGCCCAAAACAAACAAAATTTTCTTTTCAGGAGAAAAAACTGGAGATTTTTTTTTTTTTTTTTACTTGTTCTTCTTTTGTTTTATAATGAGATCCAAACAGACCCTAAAGCATACGGAAAAAATAAATCACAACAATAAAAGGATAGAGAGGACAGATTGTCAACAAACTTGTTCATGCTGCATCAAGAGCCCATGGCTCTGGAAATTAATTGGATTTCAATGGCAATTCAGATGCAGCTGGAACTTCAAATCCCATCCGCATAGAGGTTTCAGACAGCATACACAAGAAGAAAACTCACCAGATCTCTACGTACAACTCAGTTACAAGATTATAAGTTTGTGCTAATGCTGAAAGTAAAATATTTGAACAGCTAATCCAAAGAGTGCGTGGGAAGCCATACATGTTTGAGCCATTCAGTTCAGGTTTCTTAGGTAGCACCAGGTTCCAAAAATTTCCATCGACGGGTGGGAGCATCAGATGAAACTCCACGATCTTGCAAAATCTTCTGCAGCCATTTGACCTTATTCAGACTTTCTTCCAAGTCCATTACTGCCGCTTCAAGTGAATCACACATATTGGAATGCAGAATGACTTCTTCCTTAGTTTTGTGCTTCTTCACAGGACTACTTGAATTGATGTCCTCCTCAGCAACTCCAGCTGAAGTCTGCCCAGAATCAGCACCTGCATGACCCGTTTTCTCCCCAAGGCCTAGGCTCGTGCTCTTTCCTCGCGTGTTCGTCTTCTCCTTTGAAATAGTTGGACCCGAAGACTGTCTCTCTGTCTCTAATTTTTCCTTACTCTTCACACCATCTGATGCAGTAACAGATTGGGAGGATGCTGGAGAGGAGAAAGATATTCCCACGGATAATGATTCAGCAACTGTTTGAAGTTCACGAGTAACTGATAAAGCCAGCATAGACACTGCTTATTAATGAAGATTGAGACAAAACATGATAATAAAAATGGACATATTCAGGTAACTGGGTATCAGGATAATGATTATGCCGGTGTCCATTTGATAAGAGATCTACTTTAGGGTATTGTGTTTTTTGTTGGTAATCTTGGAACATCTCGGAAGAACAAGAAACAAGATAGTGGTGTGAGCTAATCTATGTAAAACATTTACTTTCTGAGTAGGTGTTTGGTTATGTATCCCCAATGCATAGTCGGTCTCCATAATAGTTCTTTTAGAGGAAAAGCATTACGTGACTTGATCAGATTCAAACACTTGCTAGCTAACTTTTAAACATTATCACTCAACAATAAATTTCTGTAAACAACACCCCAACTATAGTCAGAACCAAGAAGTAATATTTTGACTAGGCTAATCTTCCTGGACCGGGCAATGGATATTTGTGTATTTGCATGCACCCGATTAACCGGTAAAGAAATTTCAGTAAATGAACAGTATTAACTTGATATGGCGTTGCTACCAAGGAAACATTTGAAGATCACTATTCAAGTAACCAACCATTAGCGCAAGAACAAGGTAAACTAGGAAAACAAACTATGAGAATAAATTTCAGTAAACAAAAATGAAACATCAATTTGTTATTCCCTGCTGCCAATAAGTTATTCAAAATTCTCACTTTCTCACATGCAAAACGGGAAGGAATTTAGTACAACACCCAAATTCAAGAACAAATCAGAAGTTAAGAGGTTTGCTTCATTTGACCATAATCAAACACAAGTGAAATCTCAAAAACTATTAACCAACAGTGCCATTAATGGGAAATAGCATTATGATCACTCTAATAAAGAACGGAGTAAAAAAATTGTCACTCCTCTGTTTCAAGCAATTCAAAATATCAAGAAAACCAAACATCAATAACTTGCCTAAAAAAACACCAGCCAAAGCAGAAGATGGTCATAACAAATCACTTAATAGAATTTTCCTGAAATGAGTTAAACACACCCAAATTTCCACAAATAATTCAACCAAGCAAAAGGAAAAATAATCCGCAATCCAATGAACTATAACTAGAGAAACTTCACCTATGTCGACTAGATCCAGAAAAATGAAATGGAGAATCTGGATATTAAAGGTATGGCACTGCGATGGTTTTGTACACTCAAATGGTAAAACATAAGCAGCAGTAAATGAGGAAATGGGGGCAATTAAGAATACTCTAAAGTACTATTTGGGATGTGCAAAAATACATATATACCCTTGGTTAAACTATGAGGGTTCATTCAGATGGAATTGTCAAAAATTTGGGGTCACCAAATAGAGGGCAAAAAGGCCTAACCCCCACCATTGTTAAATTTCACAACGCCATGAGTCAACATTTGCGTCATATACATCGGGTGATCAAAGGATATATTTAGGTTGAAACCCTAAAACACAAAGCTTTCTTGGATATCTCTCTCCTCACAAATTTGGCTCTTTTCTCATATACTCGACTACAAATTATTTGTCCCCATTTCATGTGATCATAGTCACAAACATTTTGCAACAGAGGGAGTATTAAATAAGCTATAAAGAGAAATATACCACTTTGTAAATCTATATGTATGGCACAAGTGTTGATCCAGCAATAATATTCCAAGACTTATCCATCCTAGGGTGTCTTAGGGTGTTGGGTGAAAAAAAAAAAAAAAAAAAAAAAAAAAAAAAAAAAGGAATTCAAAGGTTGGGCTGATACTGCAAAATTTTAAATTTTAGATGTCATGGTGCAAATGTTAGCAACCGCAGTGTGGACATTCTTACAGCCACACTAAGAAGACATCTAAACTACTTTCATAAGTCGTGAATCATTTGATATAAAATGTAATTATACCTGTAGGTCTAACAAGCTGAGCACAAAAGCGACCAGGGTCATCAACCTGTATCCATAACTAGAAAAAGTACAACGAGAAGGTTCATTAAGACATCAAAAATAGAAACATATATCAAGCTAGGACAAGGGCACATAGAAGAACATAGACCGCTGTCTCCATCTAAAAGCAGGATGGCAAGGACTTTGTTATTGTATTACACTCCAAAAAAAATAATGGTCCTTTGCCAAGTGTAACATCTCTTTCTAAGAATAAACTTTTCAAAATATGTACCTTGGCCTAGCTAAGCTTTTGAACTTATCATACGATCTCTGAGAATAATGGCAGTTCAATAAAAGAGAGGGAATGCATCCATTTCAAAACAAATAAGGTTGTGGAAAGTTATCAAGATTCCTCACATATCCAACCACTTCCATAAGAAGGCCAAAGCAGCGCATGTACTAAGAAAGCATGATCAATATAAGGATGTCTATAAACTGCCAATTGTCAAACGCTAGATAAAGGATGCAGTCCAAACCACCAGCAAGGGAGCAAAGAATGGCTCAATGGCATTGAGGGGGTGGGTTCGGCACATAGGCTAACAAACAAAGCCGTGGGTTTCAGCACCATAGCAACCCAAGGTGAAGCCAATGTAAAACAGCTTAGAATTCCGAGTCAACACAAGTAAACTCACTGATCCAGCCCCAAGCAACCAAGGTGAAGAATTCAGAAAATCCCATAAAAGTCGGGCAATAGCAAACCAAACTCATGGAGGAGTGGAAGGCCGTGACCCAAAGATGGGAGTTTCCAGCTAGAGAAACAAATTGCAGCAAAAGAAATTACTCTCCAACATGGAGAGGATGCGTGAACAGCAGATATAACAGATTCCAATTTCCATGAAGATTATTCCCATAACTAAAGAACATGTTTATCAGTTAGAGATGAATGGTTGTACTAAGAAAATCAGTTAAGATTTTGTGGCAAAATAAATAGGAGAATTTAGGACAGGAATAAGGGATCCAAAAATCTCCATGTTTCTTACCCCTATTTATGCTATTCTAGAAGTAGATTTATCTTGTAAACAAAAGCCTCCATTATCAAATATCAATACAGAAGATACTTTCCCACACTTTAAGAGATGAGTGTAAGATCCTCATTGATCGACCTCATCCCCAACAGAGACATAGATCCTTTGTACTGGAGAAGTCCAATTCATAACCAAAACATAACAATTTGACAATAGGAAATCCCCATAAAAAGGACATACTTTAACTTTGAAGTAGACCTCTCATAATTTCCAATCTAAGATAAATACCTAATACAAAATCCAAGCCCGAAGTGTTTCTTCCAATCGATTTGATCGTAGATTCAACCATCATATTTAACCAAGAATTTGAGAACTACCCGGTAGCAATTTAATATAACAACAATAACATATACTGAACATTTTAGAATGTAAAGCAGAAATGAGCAACTGTGTGAAAGTGACTGGCATAAAAGGATGGACAAAGCTCTCACCTTTCATCAGGGGATGAGAACTGATTAGTCTACGAAATGCTCTTTTGAGTTGGCAATGATGACTCTTAGTGCAAATTTATAGCGAAATTTATCCTCAAATCCAAATCCTCTAATCTAGACAAGCGTAAAATCGCTATCGCCAGAGAAGGATTGCTAGCGGCTCAAAGTCAATCTTCTTCACCTAGCATCTAATTTTTATGATTTATGGTCCTCTAGATTTCAGTTCCACAAAGTTACAATTCTGTAGCGCACATGCAATTAATCCCTGGCTCGAATGAATGAAGAAATTGCTAGGAAAAAAAGAAAAACAAAACAAAACTAGTAGCCCTTTTCAAAAGGTAAATTTGAAGCAACATTTGCCCCAACAAAAATATTAATCACATAATCCAATTACTAATTGTAACAAAAGAAGAGTACAAACCCGAATAGGCAGTGTCCAACCAAATTTCAGAGACCAATTTAAAGAAGGACGTACATCCTTCAATTTAATATCATAAACTGAACCTTCACCGATAGGAGGCTCCACCAGATTCATCTAAAGAGAATATCCACCAAAGAAAAACCCGGTGTTACTAGTTTAAACAGTGACTAATGCCAAAAATTGATCCGTAACAATTATACCGAGACGGAGGTAGTAGAAATCATTTCACTAGAGATGATAGAATTCAGAAAGCAACAAATATGCACAGTTCTACATTTTTTTTAAATTGTGGCAACACCATATCTAGTGAAGTTTGTGCTATTGATTTATTCTGACAATTAGAGGATATTATCTAGGACAACACAAAATACAAATACAAAATTAACAAAGCTTTATTATAAGTAACTCAGCTATTTTGTCCAAAAATGTGTTAGATATTTGAAAACAAGCTCAAATTGTAGTATGCTTTGAACAATGATCCCCATGATTGGCGATATTCTACATCCTGATGACTAAAGAATTAACAAATTGAGCTGCTCATTTTTTTCCTCTGCCGTTTATTAAATTATAGTTGTAAATGGCGAGTGGCGTGGTGTGGTGTGGCAGAATGCCATAGCACATGGTGCAGAGCACCATAGAGAAATATTATGTATATTTATACCACATTACAAATAGAAGACAAATTATGACCTAATACATCTTACCTGTTCATAAAAGTTGAAAAAAAGTACCCCAAAGCATATAGAATGTTTCAAAACTAAATAATTCATCACAACATCCAATCAACAAAGTTCAAAACATATCAATTTTGGTGTGGGCATAGCAGCAGTGACTAGGGGTCAGGCTATATTAGGGTTTTGGTGCTTCAGCTCAATTTTTAACTGTATAAGGCATTTTTTAGGACCAAAAAATGAAAACAAAAAAACATCAACTTTTCAGAAGTGCTGAAATCATTTCAGCCCTCGCTCCTTCAACATGACGCATATGGTACATATCACCGCGCCATGGGGCGAGGCACACGCCTTTGCCGCTCCATACCATACGCAATAGCACTGGGCTTGGGAAATCATGGTGCACAATTTACAAATATAGTATGTATACTCTGGCTTATCCCGTCCTTTTAATCTTCACTGACATACCTCTACACCCTTGCTCAAAATTAAAAAAACAAAAATGGCATCTTTTCAGTCAATTGTAAAGGAAAAGAGGAAAAAGGAAATTCAGACGACTTGCTAATTTCCTATGTTATGAGATTACTATCCTTTTTAAGACATTTTTCCTCTCACTTTCTTTCTCTTCTTTTTGGGGAAATAATCTGAGGTAGTTGAGAATAGAAGTGTTGCACTTTCAAAGAAAAGACATACACAGAAGCAAGTTAGGCGAACTGTAGAGCCACCAAAGTTCAAAGATAGAAAAGTAAAATTAAGAATAAATACTGTGAATAAATTACCTTGGCCTTGTCATCACCCAATAACTCTGTAATTTTCCCAGGCCAATGACAGTCGTCTTTCCTCCAGTCCACTAAATCCCCCACCTTCCAGGAATCATCAACAATTACTGCCACTTCTGAATTCACATTGACATCTGGCATTTGGTTTTTCTTATAGATAGGTGGGTAAGGAGGCCTTATCATCAATTGTCTTTTTTTCTCCTTTCCTTTTCCCGTACAGTAAGGAGGAATCTGGTATATCTTTGTCCAGTCCCATGCTGAAGAGAAATAGATATCGAAATATTTTTTTCAAACTTTCTTGAAATAAATAAATATTTAAACAATCATTGGCTTCTAAGTATGGCAAAGTTGTAAAAGGGGTGGTCGATGAAGCATGGTACACACTACAAAGGTACAATCCTGGAGCAATATTCCATGGCATAGTGCACCCCTCCAAAAAGCGCCTGTTGGTACTGTGCTGCTATCTGATGTGATGGCTATAAGGCTATAAGGCATCGATGACATCACAATGATTTGAGGAAAACCAACACATGAAATTTGTATTCAAATTAGCATAGATGCCTTATAGCCAATGCATGTATGATTATCACCAAATGCTTGTACAATACTCATCGGTCAAAACTGGCTTGTCATCCCGTAAAGGGGGAGAAAAGCCGTAAGCAACCACCATTTTACCGGAACTTCTTTGATGCAGCATCATCAAGAAGCAAATTAAAATGTCAAGAAGATTAAAACAAGATCCCAAACTCCAAGAAGATCAGTCTTTGTAACTCATTAATCCAAAGCACTGAGTAATGTCAATTTAACTGCAGGGTTAGCTCCATTAAATATACTTCCCTAACATTTCATTAAAGCCAACAAGATATTTCAGTCATCATAAACTGCTTAGCGAAAAGGTAAGCAAATTTTCTTCATCAATTTTACAGTTTCTTATTTTGGTTTTAAATCTAAGAGAATTTAAAGAAAATAAGATAAAAGGTCCGGCAAAGTCAAATTTGTCATAAACGGTAGTTTGCCTGCCATATCCCAGATTTCCCAAATCAGAAAGTCTGGTCTTATACATAAAATCAACCAATTAACCCACCTTAAATTCTTTACTTCAGAAATTGTACTTAGGTGTTTCACAAGCATAATGAAGACGAAAAAAAAAAAAAAAAAAAATAGATTAACGTGCAACCAGTGTCCAGCAAGCATTTAATGTGCAATTGATCTCAAATGCAACAAAGAAGTGTTTTATACTATTGAGAGCAAATATCATAACCTATAATGTCAGACTCATGAAATCACACTGCAAAATGACCACTGCCTTTGGAATATTATATGCACTCTTAACTCAAGTTCAATCCGTGAAAGGAGACTATTACTATGACTACGAAAAAATTAAATATTCTGCAAATGCGGTGAGGATACACAGAGAAAAACAATGTTTTCTACCATATAAATTTGGTGATGATAAAGCAATATGTCTATTGATAACCAAACATAGTAACTGGTTCATAAACTATAAACCACACTCTGAAACCAAAAAAAAACTTACCATCATCACCGTCATCAGGGTAGTCATAGTATTCTAACAAATATTCAGTGGAGTATCCTTTCTTTTCCTTTATTTCATGAATCTGAGAGGAGAAAACAGGCATTCAAGTTACCAGAAACCTAACTCCTTTAAAGTCGGGACAGGGGCAACAATACTGGAATTAATTCCCAAGATTCTAAGTGGAAAAAATATAATAATACAAATGACCCAAATTCAGGGGGCATTGATCTTTTTTCGAAGTTTTTCTTCCCGAATTGAAAACTTACAATATCAACACGAAAGTATCAACCAAAAAAACAAAAATACTAACATATTTCGAAGCCAGTTCAAAAATTTCTCAAGGTGCGTTACCTTGCATCGAAACCACGCATCGCGATAACCTTGCTCGAAAGTCTTTGCTTCAGCTTCTTGTCCAACTTGGAAAGGTAGACGAGGTGCTTTCCTCATGACAAAATCACGATAAAAATTTACACCTGTAAATGCACCCAAACCCAAACCAACATCAAACACAAAATCACAATCCGTAAGTATACGGAATATCAATTGATCGCAATTAAAAAACACTGAAAACTTGAGCACAAACCTTCGTCTTCAAACAATTCAGGTAGTGTGGAGGAGGCAGTCGAAATATTCGTTTCTAGAGCTTTTGTGGTAGGAACGATCCCCGGCTACTTGTACTTATGTTTTACTAACATCACCCCCACAAATAAGTTGAAATGACTTAAATATCCTTGGATTAAAAAGAAATTTAAACCATAACACTGCATACACCCCACACCCCAATTCCCAATTTCTGACCATTCTCCCATCGTGCAAAGCCGCACACAGCCCACACTAAACACACGATTCACAGAAAAGCAAGGAAGAGAAAGAATGTTCATCCTCCTGTCGGAAAAGAACGCTGCCAACATCCAAGAATAAGAGGGAACCGATACTGTATATTACCAAAGAAGAAGAAGATTGGGCTGCCCTTTAAGATAAACCACGACTGTATAGACTTAGAGGTACTGATGATTTTGATTTACCCATTGTTATAGAAATGCATTATTTGTGTTTGAAAGCATTCATTAGTAGCATATTTGAGAGTTCATTTATGTTTTATTATGTTAAAACTTGAATTTGGGGGTTGGGGATGAAGGCATGAGGTTTTGGTTGGGTGGGGAAGACCAAGGCCGAACGGCCCTGGTGTGCTGTACGCACTTAGTGCCGTGCGGTGCTATCCGCCGTGCACTGAGAGTGTTGTGCGGCGTTGTGCGCCGTTCGATGCTCATGCCGTGCGGCCGTGTCGGCCGCACAGTCTTCTTCCTGTCCGGCCAAGCAGGCCGAACAGATATGTTCCCAATTATTAAAAAATTTCTTGTTTAAGGGGCAAAGAGGGCCATGTGTATTTCTCTATCAATTCATGCCCTCCGTCCCGCGAAAGTTGACGCGTATTCCTTTTTTTTGAGCTGTCCCACGAAATTTGGCACGTTTCCTTTTTTAGATAAATTAAATTAATATAAATATAATTAGAATCTTAATTTTTTCTAAAACCCATAATTACTTTAACTATTCTGCACAACTCCCAATACAATTTTATTTTTCTATACAA
This sequence comes from Hygrophila difformis, assembly GCA_030278955.1. Taxonomy (NCBI): domain Eukaryota; kingdom Viridiplantae; phylum Streptophyta; class Magnoliopsida; order Lamiales; family Acanthaceae; genus Hygrophila; species Hygrophila difformis. The sequence continues at coordinate 21,971,281 of JAOANR010000015.1, read as the reverse complement.
ATCCCTTACATTTCTTTAATTCTCCATATCTCAAAATAGGTACAAATAAAAATTATATAAAATATATATTCTAAAATTAGACACCTAGACGATTCTAACAAGACCACACTTGAATATCTTTTTCTAATTAAAGCATTACCATAATATTAAGTCAAAGTTAAACAATAAATAAAGTGAAAATTCATTAAAATTTTAAACACCAATACCCACAATACTTTAACCATTAAACCCTATATGGTATTTCCATGTCTATCAATTCATGAAGGGCAAAGAGGGCCATGTATTGGAGGGGAGAAAGACAAGGATGGGAAAGGGATAGGAGAGTACACACACATGTCCTCAGGACTGGTATATTCTTTATAGATCCTGTGTATGAGGATAATGAAGGGGACAGAATGCTTGTTGGTGATGTCCCTTGGCAGTAAGCATCTCTTCACTGGGTCAGTGGGTGGATGACATGAGATTCCCTTTTTCGGATTTTGTTTGAATATGTGCTTGTGTGCGTGTTCTTCTAATTATTTTACTAAAATTTGGAAAGAACCATATACCACTTTTTGTCAATATGCTTTACTCCCTCAAATTTTTGGTTTATCTGCACTGGCATTTTGAATAGATACACTCTCCTATTTGACTTGGAAATGATGCTTATTTCTGATGTCATGTTCTTGCCAGTGTGTTTATTTCAACGGTGAAGAGATTACGCGTGTTGAAAAGCTCTGAACTCCCTACACTCTCTGGTGATTGTGCATTTTACTTCCACATAATAATATTAACGTTCAAGGAAAAATTGTTGCATGGTTTATAATAATATCCTTGCTCGTTTTGCAGGTGGAAGGAACAAAGGTTAGAAATGATGGTTGGAGAGAATACCCTATTGAGTGACATAGGCTTTCGAGTAGATTGGAAGGAAGGGGGTTTTGCATAGTTTTGATGCATCTTTTAAGGTGTTTTATGTTTTCGGGCTAAGGGCATTTGACATTTGTAGCAAGATTGATCTGTAATTTTCACTTGTTTTGTTGACTACATATGCCAATCATTTTGTACATAGTATGAAAATGCTACTACAAATCCTGCCTACTACAAATCATTTGTGGGCATGTGTTATAATAGGCATTATGAGATTACGGTCCCAAGGATTCTTGCGAGGATCCCATACAAAAAATCCAAGCTCATAATCTTTTATTTCACAAAGCATCACAGCATTTGGCCAACGCCACAATGTATATACTCTGAAGAAACGAGAAATTAATATGCTAGGAATTGCTTTGGGGTAGAATTGACACAATCGAGCCACTAGAAGAGCCCAGTTCACACCACCAAGAAACCCTGGGGAAAAAGAAAAAGAAACATGAAAGACATGCTGCACAAGAACCAAATTATATCCAGAGACATTTAGTCAACGAAAATAGGATCTACTTACATTTGAATAAACACCACGTCTCCTGGCCCATAAGTGATAAGGCATGTGATAAGGCATGTAACTTCAAGCGTCACAAAGTTGTTCTGAAGTTCTGCAATTATAAGTGATAAGGCATGTGACAATCAATACATAGTAATATGGCACTCATAAGATGGGAATCAGAGTTACCTCAACATCTGGAACAAGTTTGAGAATTTGATCAGCTACACGACAACCATTAAGACTGCGGGCAGTTGGTCATCTATGTTGTGTAAGACAGAGATATATGAGATGTCTAAATCCTGCAAAACATTCACAATTAGTTTTTTTGCTACAACTAATGAATGCAAGACAGGAATTTAAGATGTTTAAATACTGAAAGGCATTTGAAATTAAATATACAACAAAGTCAGGAAACCATATCTAATATGCAACTGAATATGAACAATAGAAACAAGATAACGTAAATACCAAAGGCAGAGGCCAGATGTGAAAACTAGCTGTCCGCGTACGTTTATAACCACAACAGATCAAAATCTCACTTAATAAATATCCATATTTTCCAAATACCATATACATAAATTCAGATAATTGCTACCTCTGGCTCAAGGAATTGGAAGACAAAACAATCAATCAACTCATAAGGCCACAATCTCTCAAACTGCACCCAAAACTTTCAAACAAGAAATTTTTTAATAATTGAACAGATCGGTTCGGCCTGCTTGGCCGGACAGGGAGAAGACTGTGCGGCCGTGTCGGCCGCACGGCATGAGCATCGAACGGCGCACAACGCCGCACAACACTCTCAGTGCACGGCGGCTAGCGCCGCACGACACTAAGTGCGTACAGCACACCAGGGCCGTTCGGCCTTGGTCTTCCCCACCCAACCAAAACCTCCTGCCTTCATCCCCAACCCCCAAATTCAAGTTTTAACATAATAAAACATAAATGAACTCTCAAATATGCTACTAATGAAGGCTTTCAAACACAAATAATGCATTTCTATAACAATGGGGTAAATCAAATTCATCAGTACCTCTAAGTCTATACAGTCGTGGTTTATCTTAAAGGGCAGCCCGATCTTCTTCTTCTTTGGTAATATACAGTATCGGTTCCCTCTTATTCTTGGACGATGGCAGCGTTCTTTTCCGGCAGGAGGATGAACATTCTTTCTCTTCCTTGCTTTTCTGTGAATCGTGTGTTTAGTGTGGGCTGTGTGCGGCTTTGCACGATGGGAGAGTGGTCAGAAATTGGGAATTGGGGTGTGGGGTGTATGTAGTGTTATGGTTTAGATTTCTTTTTAATCCAAGGATATTTAAGTCATTTCACCTGATTTGTGGGGTGATGTTAGTAAAACATAAAGTACAAATAGCCGGGGTCTTTTCAATGTTCAGCTAACTCCTGAACATCCAATAATAATGCTATGCTGGTAAAACATCCATTACTGGTAGTATTAGCAGTAATAAAATTTGTTACTACTATTTAAAACCACCTGGTAAAGTCTCATTTCCAAGTGAGGTGTTTCTTTATTAATTGATACTACTTCGTATTCAAAATGTTTGTTATATTTTGTAATATGCTACTATTCACGCATACACATTTACTCAAAGTTTTATCACAGTTATATAAATTAAAATATAGCCAAGTGGAATCTTGTTAGATTTTTTTCTTCGTGTAGTTTTTTAAATATCGAACTTTTAAAATTTTTATTTGTACCGAACTTGAATTATTAATGGTTTAAAATATGTATTTAATTGCGTGAAATTTAGGTCCATAAAAATATTTAAATGCGGAGGAAGTACATAATACTCCCTTTATTTCATTTAAAATGTTCTAAAACTTTTGGACACGCAGTATAATACATTTATTTAACAATTAATATTTTAAAATGTAAAGAAGTAAAAATAATAAATATATATATATATATATTCAAAAACTATACAAAAATGTGAATCCAACAAGATATTACTTGACTATATTTTTCATATATAACTGCAACAAAGTTTTAGGTCATGCATAATAAATAGTATAAAAAGTCAAATGAGACATCTGAAATTGGACAGTATACCATTTCTATTATGTATTAGTACACATCCTACAAATACCTTACAATTCAGTACCACACCATTTAAATTAAAGGGAAAACATAATATAATTACGAAATGACGAAAATACCCCCGCTTTTTGCAGGTGGTTTGGTAGGGAAAGTTGGCGATTAACGCATAATTGGTTGCTGCAAAAACATGTGAAGACTCGAAACAGGAAATGAAGAAAGCGCGCGGTGGAGAACTTGTTGGGGAAGCCTCTTTGGCGAGGTTCTTCATCTTCCACGCACGCTGGTTTGTTGAAGAGAACACGGGCAAGGCTTTACTCCTTGTCGTCTGTTGCGGATTTTGGAAGAGGCAGAAAGGGTTTTTGTGGAAGGCCTATTGCACGACGAGGAGGGTTGGTAGAGTTTAGGGTTTGAAGCTTTTTATGTTAGAGGAGACGACGGCAAGGTGAAGGCAAGGGTTTTGGGTAAGGGCAGCAACGTCGATTATGGTTTTTCGAAGGGACAAAGTCCGAACGGAAGGGGGATGGTGAGCAGCAGTGAAGGCGCACGAAACGGGGCAGAGATGATTCTATTCTGTCACTACAACTCCGAGGTTCATCTTCTGCGAGTAAGGGAAGACGAAGTTGTGACAGATTTGTTTGCGAAGTTGGCGGAGAAATGGGTGGACGTATCTCCAACGACGAAGAGCTTGCATTTTGAGGTGCCTGACGGGGGTTGCACGATGGAGATCCTAACAGTTGAAGATATAAGGAGAATGTTCAGTTTGAATCGAGCAAAGGGTCAAGCTTTCGGAAAGATGAGGCTGATGAACAGGGAAGTTGCAAACGGGAGACATAGATGAGTGTTAAGTTAAACAAAATACACACTGGTGTTAGCAAAAATAGGATCTGGTATTTAGTTTTTTATCGCACATTTGTATTGTATTGGTTAGTGAAAATGGGTTCTTGTTGACTGAATGAGTATGCATGTTGCGCATGCCAATGATAGGAGTGTTGCGGCGTATGCAGTACATGGATATGTAGAGTATCACGATCCAGGAATTACTACAGTAGTGTATACGAGTGATTAGATTGTTGTGTTTGCCATTCAAATATAATGGTGTTTTGCATAGAGTAACGTAGTATTAGTTGTTGCAGGGAAAAGTATAGTATAAATACGATCATGTATGTGTCCTGTAAATAGTGCAATGTCTGTTTCTATTCATGCATAATATCGATATTGTCTCTACATGGGTGGTGGTGTTATTGAAGGTTATATCGTGTACCACAGGACGGACAACGAAGCGGAGGAGGAAAGCGATGACGATCTAGGGGAGGACAACGAAAATGTGAGAGTGCTATGGGTCGACGCAATTAAAGGAAAAAGAACAGAGGTTTAAGGATATGGAACAGTTCCGCAAGGTGCTGAAAAATCATTGTATTGCAGTTCGGCGCCAATATTGTTATGTAATTAACCATACGAAGAAAGTTCTTGTCAAATGTTCTATGGAAGGATGTGGATGGCAAATGTATGCATCACACCACAAGTCCGACGAGTCCTTTGCCATTTACACATGCAATTTGACTCATGCATGTGGCGTGAATAATCTCCAATCAAGGCAATATCCAAAGGCGAATGCTCCACGGGTTTCCGCATTCATCAAGGAGAAAGTGAGGCAGGATCCTAACTACGTACCGAATATGGCTGTCGATGACATTCGCGCCGCTTTCAAAGTCGATATTAGCTACCACACGGGTAGGAATGGAAGGGAGGTTGCAATGAAAGAATTGCATGGAAATGATTACTATTCTTTCGACAAGGTCCGTGTATTTTGCAATAGAATGATGTCATCGAACCCTGGAAGCATGGCTGATTTGGAAGTATGTGAGGATACTAGAAAGTTTAGTAAGGTTTTCATAGCAATCGCAGCCTGCGTTGATGGGTTTAAAAAGGGTTGTCGGCCGCTTGTTGAGATGGATGGCACGCATATTAAAAACAAGTGGAAGTGTTCAATATTGTCACCAGTTGGCAAAGATGGAAATGGTGGCTTTATAACAATCGCATTTGCAGGTATGTAGTAGTTTGCACATTAGTATTGTGCCAATATTAAGTGGAAGGAATTCCCCTACAATGAAGGCAGATGTGGAGAAACTACCTGAGAAAAAGGGATTCCGGAGAGTCCATGAGCTAGCAAGACCACGGGGAAATCGGAAGAGGACTGTCATATGGCGACATGTTCAACGGTGATGCCTGCAGATTGGTTTGTTATCTCTTTTACCCATTTTTATGATTTTAAAAAATTTAAGATTTTGCATGGAATGTTGGAGGAATAGGTGGGGATCTTACCCGTAGAATGTTGTTGGACAATATCCAGAACCCTTCTCCGGACATTATAGCGATTATGGAACCACAAGTGTTTTTCTCTCAAGCTACGAGTTTTTTGTTGTGTGCGGGGTATGAGTCGTGTTGCATTCAAGAAGTGACCGGGAAATCTAAGGGTATCTGGGTACTCACTAAGTTAGGGATTATCCCTAAAATTTCTGTGGATGACTCATATTCTTGGCATAATTCATTTATCTATGTCTCTCCCCACTATTCGGAGCGGCTCCAGAACTGGCATTATCTTCGTGAGGTAGCCAAAAATATTACCGGTGCTTGGTGTGTTGTGGGGGACCGGAATCAAATTGTGTCCTCAGATGAAGTTAAAGAGGGTTTATTTAATCTGGGCAGAGCTGCGGAATTAAGAGAAGTGTTCATTGATTGTGGTTAGAAAAAATTAACACATCGGGAGACCGCATCACTTGGTCACGAACTCTTGGCGAAGGGCACCGGATCTTCAAGAGGCTGGATCGTTGTACGGTTAACTTGAATTGGATATCTATATTCCCCTTGTGCTTTGCTCATATCATCCCCAGGCTAAGGTCTGACCACACTCCCATTCTACTTAGATATGGTGGAGAGGACAAATGGCATGTTTCTCCATCATTCCGCTGGGAAGCATCCTGGGGCTATACGGACAATTACAAGAGTATTGTCCAAGCAGCCTGGAGCATGCACTCTAATAATATCAGTGAGCAACTTGACAATGTGAAAAAAGAATCTTTACAGCATAAGAATTCACTCTCGGGAAACTTGTATTAGAGGGAAGTTAAAATTAAAAAAATGTTAGATGGCATCGCTCGTATGCTCCAAAACATCGATTCATGTAGGCTCACATCCCTTGAAGTCGACCTCAAGAAAGAATACAACTCAATTCTCTTAGAAGAAGAAATGAAATGGTACCAAAGGGCGAGGGACAAATGGGTGAAATTTGGCGATAGAAACACTTCTTACTTCCACGCGAATGCCAAGGCCAAGAAACACCAAAACTACATTCATGGGATTTATCTTGCGAATGACGAATGGTGTGAAGATGGTAACCGGATTAAAGAGGTTGCCAGGGATTATTTTACCCAACTTTTTTCTGACGATGAACAAGACGCTCATCAGAACGAAAATGGGAGGAGTACCATGTACACACTACCTGCCTTACCACCTATGGACCATGATCTGGCTGCTGAGATCAATTCGGAGGTGACCATAGAAGTAGTGAAGGAAGTTGTTTTCAATACCAGCACGCTCTCGGCCCCCGGACCAGACTGATTCCCCGGGCACTTCTATAAAGTCTACTGGGACGTGGTTGGGTCGGCTCCATCAGTTCGTGTGAAAGACTTGGACTGACAGTGCAGTTCCTCCTGCTACTACTCAGGCTAACATTTGTCTCATCTAGAAAATTATGCCGCCAACCTCCTTCAAACAATTTAGGCCGATCACAGTGTGCAACAACCTCTATAAATTCATCACCAAAGTGATCGTCAACCGGATCCGGCCTTTCCTCCAAGATTCCATCTCTCATCTTCAATCGGCCTTTCTTCCCGGAAGAGGAACTATTGACAATGCTATCATGCTACAACAACTCGTGGGGCTTGTCTCAGGCAGCAGGCCAAATATTTTTGGGATTATTTTGAAGACTCACATAGATAATGCATACGACAACATCAATTGGGTTTCCTTAGTGACTGCCTGAAGAAAATGAGAATTCCTACCCAACTCCTTAATCTGATCACGGCCTACGTTTCCTCACCTACTTACTCAGTGATCTGGAATAGGCAGTCGCTGGATAGCTTCACCCCGGGCAAAGGACATAAACAATGAGACCCCCTTTCTCCGTATCTGTTTCTCATAATCATAGAGAAACTCTCCCTTCTCTTTAAGAAGCTAGTGGATGATCAGTACTGGAAGCCTATCCTTATGCCTAATAGCGACTTGGGAATTTCCCACATGTTGTTTACCGACGACCTTATCCTATGCTCATCGGTGGATCATGGTTCTATTGCCGATGTGGCAAGGGTATTAGACACTTTTTCTAGAAAACCAAGGCTGATCCTTAACCCCAACAAATCTATAGTCCTTATTCCCAACTCGGTGTACGCTTCAGACGGAGAAAATCATTGCTACCCTCAATATCCCTGTTATTAATTCTATGGGCAAATGCTTGGGATTTCCAATGATCATGCGAAGAAGTAAGAAACGAGACTTTGAATTCATTTTGGAAAATATGGACTGGAAATTAGAAGGTTGGGCTTCCAAGCTACTGAACAAGGCATGGAGGCGCACCCTATGTCAGTCATTTTTGACTGCGATCTCTTACTACTTCATGCAACTCCATTGGCTCCCGGAATCCATCTGTGGGGAGATCGATAGAAAACTAAACAATTTTTTGTGGAAAGATGGGAAAGGTCGAGGTTTATACCTATAGTCCATTGGGACATTGTGGCCTCACCAAAGAAGGCGGGTGAAAGCCAGGGAGTCTAACATAGCCATTCTTGGAAAAATCCTTTGGAGGCTCATAGGCTAGGGGTTTCTTGAACAACTTTTCAGCTACTCACCTTGTCATCAAGGAATCTACGACAGACCAATCTTATGAAAATAATTCAGAAAATTCTCCCCTTGCTAGCCACGGGTTTCACTTATAGAATTGGGAACGGCTGCAACTCCTTCTGGTTCACTAAATGGTGGAAAAGGGAACAAATTGGTCCATCCTTGCCTTTTATTGAAACTCAAGACATAAACTTTAATATATGTGATGTCATTACAGAAGGGAAGTGGAATTGGAGTAGGGTCAAGTCCTCTATACCCCTGGATCTCCTCCAGGAACTAGGCGCTACTCCTCCCCCGCTGCTTCATGCATCAATGGAAGATCGATAGATTTAGGAGAACTCGAAAACTGGTAAATACTCTGTAGCAACTGCCTATAACCACCTACGCAATTTTGACATGGATAGCAGTGGGTGGAACTGGATGTGGAAGAGTGGGATTCCATCCAAAATTGGGTTTGTTATGTGGCTCACTTGCCAAGACTCCCTGCCTCTAAATCTCACCTACTACAGGCGCAAATTGTCACCCTCCCGACTTTGTGTGATATACGGTATTGAAGAAGAAAACTGGAACTATGCCTTCTTTTATTGCCATTGGGCATCCCAGGTATGGAAGTCTATTAACATAGACATCCCTTCGGATTGCTCGGAGATACCTAAGCCCAGGATTAAGCATTTCCTCAAAGGCCTGTACTACCACTTTGGCAACCGTTTCACCAGCTGTTTCTAGAGCATTTGGCTTGAAGGCAACAATAGGATTTTTAGAGGTACTAACAAATCTCTTAAGCAGCTCCATTGGGACATCATGAGGATTGTGGAAGACCTTGACAGGGCTGCCGTGAAGACCACCCGTAATGTGGCAGGGCACAGCTGGTCTACTAGAATAAGGAAAGAACGCTTGAAACCATTCTTTATTGTGATGGGAGCGTTATTGTGATTCAAGGGCGGGCGGGGTATGTCTTTGTGCTTAGGAACCAATGTGGCAAATGGAAAGGAGGAGCAGGTTTTATCGGCCACAAGAACATCTTTATGGCAGAGCTTATGGCAATATTTCATGGGATGGAGTTTGCTTCCTGGTTTGGAGTCACCAAGATAAGTTGTTTTTCAGATTCTCTCTCAACCATTGGTCTCATCGCATCAAACTTTCAGTCACACCCCTGCACATCCATTCTCCACAAGATTAAAGCAGCCACTAATTCATTCTTGGAGTGCCGGTTTAACCATTTTTTGGAGAAGGAAATAGGGTGGCGGATGGGCTAGCCAAGCATGGAAAGGTCGAAGAAGACTTTTAAACCATATGGGCCTTCCCCTTGGATTTCATTTTACCTACCTTGGAAGTCGATGCTTTTGGAGTCCTTCTCCCTAGATTGTAGTGTTTCTGTTCCTTGCCTGTCTTATTTGTTGTATTGAACTCTATTTGGACCTTTTTTTTGTCCCTTTTTCTTAATATTCTCCGGCGTCGACACCAAAAAAAAAAGTTGCATGTATAAACAATGCACGTAGTAGTATAAACATATGTACGCCTGTCTATCAAGTCACGTGTCATCCTGATAATTTCATGTGATTAGTCATTATTGCTCTATATTCGAGATGAGGTGGTTGTACCTTATGTTCTCCCCTATAAGTATGTGTATAAATGTGAATCAATATTCATTCAACTCCGTCCTTCGTTTCATTGTTATTATTACGATTTTTTTTTTAACAGCCTATACAGGCTAGGGTGATAATAGGTTGTATAGGCTGTCACACAAAGGAAATGTGGGTGGGGAGGGGGGAGTGGAAAGGGCCGGGTGGAGAATCGAATCCCCAATCAATAGGCTGAGAATCGGGGAACTTGACCACTAAGGTAAGTCTCAATCCCTGTCGTTATTATTACATTGATTATTACTTTCATTTTACACATTAATTTTTTACTATAAATAATAAATAATTATTACGTTCATATATATCATATATATATATATATATATATTATACATATAGTATTATTTACAACATATAGCTATTTTTAATAAATATTTTAAAAACTAAAATGCTAGCGTTTTTTTGGGTAAATTGCAACCATTTTTTGAGATCATGTTCAATTTTTTTTTTTTTGGTAAACAGTGACACTCATGTGTCGGCAAAGGTGTGTGGGAGTCCAAACCACACAAATTATAAAGGGGGATAAAGGGGAGGGATAGAGGGCCATCATGTTCAAATTCAATTTGGAGGTTTCTGATCACCGCATGCATACTAATTACCTTTGACTTATGCTTCTAGGAAAAATACTTTATTTTTATTTTAAGATATTTTTTTTGCTGAACGTTATACATACTAAGAAAGGGTGGTAGGAGTCCATGCCACACAAATTACAACGGGATAAAGGGAAGAGATAAGAGTCGGGTGGGAAATCGAACCCCAACCTATAGGTTGGGAGTCGGGGACTTGACCACTAGGATTTCGTCATCCCTTTTTATTTTAAGATATTTGGAAGAACTCTTAGTAATTTAAAAACATAACAGCCCATAAAGTTTAAAATTTTCCTTTTCAGGAGAGAAAGCCTGAGATGTTTTTTTAACTTTTTCTTCTAAGATCTTTTTGTTTTAGGACATCCGAACATATCCTAAAGCATAAATAAATCATAAGGATAGAGAAGAAAGATTGTCAACAAACTTCTTCATGCTGCTGCCGCATCAAGAGCCCATGGATCAGGAAATTGCATTTCATTGGCAAATTCAGATGCAGCTGGAACTTCAAATCCCATCCGCATATAGATTTCAGACAGCATAAACAAGAAGAAAACTCACCTGATCTTTATGTACAACTCAATTACTAGATTGTAAGTTTGTGCTAATGCTGAAAGTAAAATATTTGAACAGCTAATATAAAGAGTGGGTGGGAAGCCATACATGTTTGAGCCATTCAGTTCAGGTTTTTGAGGTAGCACCAGGTTCCAAAAATTTCCATCGACGGGTGGGAGCATCAGATGAGACTCCATGATCTTGCAAAATCTTCTGTAGCCATTTGACCTTATTCAAACATTCCTCTAAGTCCATCACGGCCGCTTCAAGTGAATCAGACATATTGGAATGCAGAATGACTTCTTCCTTAGTTTTGTGCTTCTTCACAGGACTACTTGAATTGATGTCCTCCTCAGCAACTCCAGCTGAAGTCTGCCCAGAATCAGCACCTGTATGACCCGTTTTCTCCCCAAGGCCTAGGCCTATGCTCTTTCCTCGCGTGTTTGTCTTCTCCTTTGAAATAGTTGGACCCAAAGATTGTCTCTCTGTCTCTAATTTTTCCTTACTCTTCACACCATCTGATGCAGTAACAGATTGGGAGGATGCTGGAGAGGACAAAGATCTTCCCCCGGATAATGATTCAGCCACTGTCTGAAGTTCACGAGTAACTGATAAAACCAGCATAGACACTGCTTATTAATGAAGATTGAGACAAAACAAGATAATAAAGAAGTAAAAAAAAAAAAAAAAAAAAAAAAAAAAAAAAAGGAAAGAAAAAAAAAAAAAAAAGAAAAAAAGCTGTCACTCCTCGAGTTTCAAGCAATTCAAACTATCAAGAAATGCAAACATCAATAACTTGCCTCACAAAAAAACCAGCCAAATCAAAAAAATAATAATAATAATAATAATAATAAATAAAAAAATAAAAAAATTGTCATAACAAATCACTCAATAGAATTTTCCTGAAAACACACCCAAATTTCCACAAATAACTCAACCAAGGAAAAAGAAAAATAATCCACAGTCCATTGAACTATAACTAGAGAAACTTCACCTATGTAGACTAGATCCAGAATAATGAAATGGAGAATCTGGAGATTAAAGGTATGGCACTGCAATGGTTTTGTACACTCAAATGATAAACCATAAGCAGCAGTAAATGAGGAAATGGGGGCAATTAAGAATACTCTGAAGTACTATTTGGGATGTGCAAACATACATATATACCCTTGGTTAAACCATGAAGGTTCATTCAGATGGAATTGTCCGAAATTTGGGTCACCAAATAGAGGGCAAAAAGACCTAACCCCCACCATTGTTAAATTTCACAATGCCATGAGTCAGCATTTGCGTTATATACATTGGGTGATCAAAGGGTATATTTAGGTTCAAACCCTAAAATAATTGCTTTATTTGATATATCTCTCCTCAGGAATAAATGCCCAAAAAGTCCTGTAAGTTTCACTATTATCCAATTTGGTCCATAAAGTATTTGATTAACCAAAATGGTCCTATAACTTTCATATTTTAGTTGAAATAGTCCTAGTTACATTTAAATTTCAATTTTAGATCACTAAACTTTTAAATCGTTCACTTTTACATCCAAAAAGTTCTAACTTTTTTTTCAAGTTAGCCCTTTATATTTTTAAAAGTGAGGACTAAATTGCAAAAAATATAAACTTTTTCGAGTAAAAGTGAACAATTTAAAAGTTTAGGGACCTAAAGTTGAAAATAAAATGCAATAAGGACCATTTCGGCTAAAATATGAAAGTTATAGGACCATTTTGGTTAATCAAATACTTTATGGACCAATTTGGATAATAGTGAAACTTACAAAATTATTTGGGTAGTTATTCCCTCTCTCCTCACAAACTTGGCTCTTTTCTCACATACTCGATTACAAATTATTTGTCCATAGTCACAAACATTTGCAACGGGGGGAGTATTAATTAAGCTATAAAGACATACCACTTTGTCAATCTATATGCATGCCACAAGTGTTGAACCAGCCAAAATATTCCAAAATTAATCCATCGTAGGGTGTCGTAGGGCGTTGGATGAAAAAAAAAAAAAAAAAAAAAAAAAAAAAAAAAAGGAATTCAAAGGTTGGGCTGATATTGCAAATTTTGAAGTTCGGATGTCATAGTGCAAATGTTAAACCGCAGTGTGGACATTCTTACAGCCACACTCAGAAGACATCTAAACTACTTTCATAAGTCGTGAATCATTTGATATAGAATATAATTATACCTGTAGGTCTAACAAGCTGAGCACAAAAGCGACCAGGGTCATCATCCTGTATCCATAACAAGAAAAGGTACAAAGAGAAGGTTCATTAAGACACCAAGAAATAGAAACATATATCAAGCTAGGACAAGGGCACATAGAAGAACATAGACCACTGTCTCCATCTAAAAGCAGGATGGCAAGGACTTTGTTATTGTATTACACTCCAAAACATCAATGCTCCTTTGCCAAGTGTAACATCTCTTTCTAAGAATAAACTTTTCAAAATATGTACCTTGGCCTAGCTAAGCTTTTGAACTTATTGTATGATCTCTGAGAATAATGGCAGTTCAATAAAAGAGAGGGAATGCATCCATTTCAAAACAAATAAGGTTGTGGAAAGTTATCAGGATTCCTCACATATCCAACCACTTTCATTAGAAGGCCAAAGTAGCGACTAAGAAAGCATGACCAATGTAAGGATGTCTATAAACTGCCAATTGTCCAACCTAGATAAAGGATGCAGTCCAACCCACCATAACAAAGGAACAGGGTTTGACTGATCAGCAAGGGAGCAAGGAATGGCTCACTGGCATTGAGGGGGTGGGTTCGGCACATAGGTTAACAAACAAAGCCATGGGTTTAAGTAGCATAGCCACTCATGGTGAGGCCAATGTAAAACAGTTGTGAATTCCAAGCTAACACAAGTAAGCTCACTGATCCAGCCCCAAGCAACCAAGGTGAAGAGTTCAGAAAACCCCATAAAAGTCGGGCAATAGCAAACCAAACCCATGGAGGAGTGGAAGGCTGTGACCAAAAAGATGGGAGTTTCCAGCCAAAGAAAAAAATTGCAGCAAAAGAAATTACTCTCCAACATGGAGAGGATGATGCATGAGCAGCAGATATGAAAGATTCCAATTTCCATGAAGATTATTCCCATAACTAAAGAACATGTTTATCAGTTAGAGACGAATGGTTGTACTAAGAAAATCAGGTAAGATTTTATGTGGCATAATAAATAGGAGAATTTAGGACAGGAATAAGGGATCCAAAAATCTCCATGTTTCTTACCCCTATTTATTCTATTCTAGAAGTAGGTTTATCTTGTAAATAAAAGCACTCCATTATTAAATATCAATGCAGAAGATACTTTCCCACAGTTTAAGAGATGAGTGTAAGATTCCTCAATTGATCGACATCATCCCCAACATAGACATAGATCCTTTGTACTGGAGCAGTCCAATTCATAACCAAAACATAACAATTTGACAATAGGAAATGCCCATAAAAAGGACATACTTTAACATTGAAGTACACCTCTCATAATTTCCAATCTAAGAGAAGTACCTAATGCAAAATCCACGCCCAAAGTGTTTCTTCCAATCAATTTGATAGTAGATTCAACCATCATAATTTAACCAAGAAGGCAAGAATTTGAGAACTACCCAGCAGCAATTTAATATAACAACAATAACATATACTGAACATTTTAGAATGTAAAGCAGAAATGAGCAACTGTGTGAAAGTGAATAGCATAAGAGAATGATGGACAAAGCTCTCCCCTTTCATCAGGGGATGAGAACTGATTAGTCTATGAAATGCTCTTTTGAGTTAGCAATGATGACTTTAGTGCAAATTTATAGCAAAATTTACCCTCAAATCCAAATCCTCTAATCCAGACAAGCGTAAAATCGCTATCACCAGACAAGGATTGCTAGCAGCTCAAAGTCAATCTTCTTCACCTAGCATCTAATTTTTATGATTCATGGTCCTCTAGATTTCGGTTCCACAAAGTTACAATTCTGTAGCGCACATGCAGTTAATCCCTCGCTCGAATGGATGAAGAAATTGCCAGGGAAAAAAAAAAAAAGGAAAAACAGAAAGACAACAAAACAAAACTAGTAGCCCTTTTCAAAAGGTAAATTTGAAGCAACATTTGCCCTAACAAAAATATCAAATCACATAATCCAATTACTAATTGTAACAAGAGAAGAGTACAAACCCGAATAGGCAGTGTCCAACCAAATTTCAGAGACCAATTTAAAGAAGGGCGTACATCCTTCAGTTTAACATCATAAACTGAACCTTCACCAATAGGAGGTTCCACCAGCTTCATCTAAAGAGAATATCCACCAAATAAAAACCCTACGGTTACTAGGTTAATCTATGCAGTACATAAACAATTTCACATTACAATTGCAATTTTACACCAAAATAATAGAAATCATTTCACTAGAGATGCAAGAATTCAGAAAGCAACAAATATGCACAGTTTCTACATTTTATTAAATTGTGGCAACACCATATCTAGTGAAGTTTGTGCTCTTGATTTATTCTGACAATTAGAGGATATTATCTAGGACAACACAAAATACAAATACAAAATTAACAAAGCTTTATTAT
Organism: Hygrophila difformis; assembly: GCA_030278955.1. Taxonomy (NCBI): domain Eukaryota; kingdom Viridiplantae; phylum Streptophyta; class Magnoliopsida; order Lamiales; family Acanthaceae; genus Hygrophila; species Hygrophila difformis. The sequence continues at coordinate 21,955,582 of JAOANR010000015.1, read as the reverse complement.
AAGTAACTCAGCTATTTTGTCCAAAAACATGTTAGATATTTTAAAACAAGCCCAAATTGTAGTATGCTTTGAATAATGATCCCCATGATTGGCGATATTCAACATCCTAATGACTAAAGTATTAACAAATTCAGATGATCATTTTTTTTTCTCTGTCGCTTATTAAATTATTGTGGTAAATGGCGAGTGGTGTGGTGTGGCAGAATGCCATAGCACAAGGTGCAGAGCATCATAGAGAAAATATTATGTATATTTGTACCACATTTCAAATAGAAGATAAATTATGACCTAATACATCATCCCTGTTCATAAAAGTTGAAAAACAAGCCCCCAAAGCATATAGAATGTTTCAAAACTAAATAAGTCATCACAACATCCAATCAACAAAGTCAAAACATATCAATTTTGGTGCGCAGATAGCAGCAGCAAGTAGGGGTCAGGCTATATTAGGGTATTGGTGCTTCAGCTCAATTTTTAACTGTAGAAGGCATTTTTTTAGGACCAAAAAATGTGAAGGGGAAAAAAAATCAACTTCTCAGAAGTCCTGAAATAATTCAGCCCTCGATCCTTCACCATGACGCATATGGCACATATCACCACGCCATGGGGCGAGGCAGACGCCTTTGCCGCACCATACCATACGCAATGGCACTGGGCTTGCGAAATCATGGTGCACAATTTACAAATATGGTATGAATACTCTGGTTTATCCCATCCTTTTAATCCTTTTAACCTTCACTGACATACCTCCACACCCTTGCTCAAAATTAAAAAACAAAATTGGCATCTTTTCAGTCAATTGTAAAGGAAAAGAGGAAAAATGAAATTCAGACGACTTGCTAATTTCCTAGGTTATGAGATTACTCCTTTTTAAGTCTTGTTTCCTCTTTCACGTTCTTTCCCTTCTTTTGGGGGAAATAATCTGAGGTAGTTGAGATAGAAGTGTTGCATTTTCAAAGAAAAGACATTAGACAGAGACAAGTTAGGCTAACTGTAGAGCCACCAAAAGTTCAAAGATAGAAAAGTAAAAATAAGAATGAATACTGTGAATAATTACCTTGGCCTCGTCATCACCCAATAACTCTATAATTTTCCCAGGCCAATGACAATCAGTGGTCCACCAGTCCACTAAATCCCCCACCTTCCAGGAATCATCAACAATTACTGCCACATCTGAATTCACATTGACATCTGGCATTTGGTTTTTCTTATAGATAGGTGGGTAAGGAGGCCTTAGCATCAATTGTCTATTTTTCTCCTTTCCTTTTCCCGTACAGTAAGGAGGAATCTGGTATATCTTTGTCCAGTCCCATGCTGAAGATAAATAGATACCGAATTAACTTTTTCAAACTTTCTTGAAATAAATAAGTATTTAAATAATCATTGGCTTCTAAGTATGGCAAAGTTGTAAAAGGGGTGACAGATGGTGCATGGTACACAATACAAAGGTACAATCCTGGAGCCATACTCCATGGCATGGCGCGCCCCTCCAAAAAGCGCCTGTTGGTACTGTGCTGTGATCTGATGTGATGACTAGAAGGCTATAAGGCATCGATGACATCACAATGATTTGAGGAAAACCAACACATGAAATTTGTATTCAAATTAGCATAGATGCCTTATAGCCAATGCATGTATGTTTGTCACCAAATGCTTGTAGAATACTCATGGGTCAAAACTGACTTGTCATCCCGTAAAGGGAGAGAAAAGCCTTAAGCAACCACAATTTTACCAGAACTTCTGTGATGCATCATCATCAATAAGTAAATTAAAATGTCAAGAAGATCAAAAAAAGATCCAAACTCAGAGAATCCAGATCAGTCTTTGTAACTCATTAATCCAAGAGTAATGTCAATTTAACTGCAGGATTAGCTCCATTAAATACACTTCCCTAACATTTCATTAAAGCCAACAAGATATTTCAGTCATCATAAACTGCTTATCAAAAAGATACGAAAAAATTCTTAAACAATTTTACAGTGTTATATTTTGGTTAAATCTAAGAGAATTTAAAGAAAAGAAGATACAGGTCAGGGACTCAGGTAATGTCAAATTTGTCATAAACTAAGGTAGTTTTCCTGCCATATCCCAGATTTCCCAAATCAGAAAGTCTGGTCTTATACATAAAATAAAATCAACCAATTAAGCCACTTTAAATTCTTTACTGGGGAAACTGTACTTAGGTGTTTCACAAGCATAATGAAGAGGGAAAAAAATAGATTAACGTGCAACCAGTGTCCAGCAAGCATTTAATGTGCAATGGATCTCAAATGCAACATAGAAGTGTTTTATACTATTGAGAGCAGATATCATAACCTGTAATGTCAGACTCAGGAAATCACACTGCAAAACGACCACTGCCTTTGGAACATTATGTGCACACTTAACTCAAGTTCAATCCGTGAAAGGAGACTATTACTATGACTACGAAAAAATTAAAGATTCTACAAATGCAGTGAGGATAAACAGAGAAAAACAAACAATGCTTTCTACCATATAAATTTGGTGATGATAAAGCAATATGTCTATTGATAACCAAATACAGTAACTGGTTGATAAACTATAAACCACATTCTGAAACCAAAAAATAAATATTAAAAAAAAAATTACCTTCATCAGGGTAGTCATAGTATTCTAACAAATATTCAGTGGAGTATCCTTTCTTTTCCTTTATTTCATGAATCTGAGAGGAGAAAACAAGCATATCTTTTAAAGTCGGGACAGAGGCAACAATACTGGAACTCATTCCCAAGATTCTAAGCGGAAAAAATATAATAATAAAAATGACCCAAATTCAAGGGGCATTGATATTTTCTCGAAGCTTTTCTTCCCAAATTGAAAACTTACAATATCAACACGAAACTATCAACCGAAAAAACAAAAATACTAACATATTTCGAAGCCCGTTCAAAAATTTCTCATGTTACGTTACCTTGCACCGAAACCACGCACTGCGAAAACCTTTTTCGAAAGTCTTTGCTTCAGCTTCTTGTCCAACTTGGAAAGGTAAACGAGGTGCATTCCTCATGACAAAATCACGATAAAAAAATTTACACCTGTGAATGCACCCAAACCCAAACCAACATCAAACACAAAATCACAATCAGTAAGTATACGGAATATCAATTGATCGCACTGAAAGAACACTGAAAACTTGAGCACAAACCTTCGTCTTCAAACAATTCAGGTAGTGTGGAGGAGGCAGTCGAAAAATCCGTTTTCTAAAGGTTTTAGGGTAGGAACAATTTTGGCCGCAATGCGTAAATGGTGGGTGTGAAAGGCCTCAAGGCATTAAGATGTAAATGCTGGTATTAGCAGTAATTAAATTTGTTATTTAAATAGTAAATAAAGAGAGAGAACAACAAATGATGTTGAAACTTGAAATCTGTTGTACGTCTATGCCACCTGTCCATTATATCTTGCGGAGTGGTAAGAAATAGAGCACTCGGGCAGTTATGGCAAATTTGGCAATGAGTCAGAACCGAGGAGCAAGACAAGTTGACAACCCAGGAATGACTGAAATTTCTAATAAATCATTCATGACCAACCCAATCCAACATTTCAATCTATATTTTCTATATAATAAATCCTAAATATTTTTTTACTTGTCCTTATTCAATATAACTAATTCTTTTTAATCTTTAGGGTTATATCATTAATTATATCATCATTTTATAATCAATGGCTACAATTAATCCAGGTCATTGATGATTAATCACTGACTAATTCCAACCCACTTTCCACATCATCAATATTTATATTTAGAAAATAAATATATCTATTAATTTATCTATATCTATATAATAAATTCTGAATACTTTTTGGTCTGTGCAGACTCTTTTGTTCTTATTAAATTTAATTCACCATTCTTAATTTTAAAGGGTTAATCAGTCATTATATGTTTATTTATAGATAACGATTCTTAAGTTTACACGTAATCTGCTGACTAATTACACGTCATCGAACACATCATCGGCATCTATATTTGGAAAATAAATCTATCTATTAATATAACAAAATCTTGAGAAAATCTTCATATATATTTTAAAAAGATATAATTGATTACAAATACATATATAAATTATTTGATTGTATACATAAGATTTTAAAAAATATTAATATTGTAATATTATTAAATAAATTTAATTAGGTTACAAATTTATTTCTAAAAAATATATAATCATATATCAATATAAGGAATATAACAATTATATTTTAAATAAAATATTTCATTGAAAATATGATGTAAACACTAAATTGACCCTAAAAATATTGATTAATGTAAAATGACTAATAACCTAAAAAAATTTATGTCATTCTAAACAAATTCTACATATTTGTTTTCTTTTACAAGAAGAAAAGAAATAAAAGAAAAAAAGACTAAACACATCATAGTTTAATTATTAGACATAATATCCTTAATCCAGTAATCCTCAACTATTTCAGCATAAAATAAAAATGTATATGAAATTTGGATTAAATTGTTATACTCTATAATTTTTTTTGAATAATTTGTACTGTAACATAATATAAGAAGTATAACCCTAAAAGACTTGGTATCGTTGTATAAATTTGATTTTAAGGCTTATAATAATAATCTATCTAATAAATTCTGAATACTTTATGGCATGTGCAGACTCTTTTGTCCTTATTAAATTTAATTCATCATTCTTAATTTCAAATTGGATAAAATATTATGGACTAAAATAATATTTAAAAATTAACAGATAATCAAAACGTAATTATAATTAAAATTTATTTTATAAAATTATGGATTAGTCCATAGAAACTAATCACAACAAAAATTTAAAATACATTACGTAATAAAATATAAGTTTTAAATGATGAAAAGATAACAAAAAGGTATAAATAATATTTTTTAAAAACTTTAGGGATAATAGTCAAAATGTAAAACATACTAGGGAGTAAAACTAATATTTTTTTAGAACCTTAATAATGCAAAATATACTTCATCGGTTCCGGTAATACTGTCCCAAAATATTTGGACACGGTATTTTAGGTATAATGGGTTATTTTGATAAAGCAGCGTAATTAGTTGATGCAATGTTTTAGTTGATGTTTATGGAGTAAGTTTTTTTCTAAAAAGGAAAATGTGATGATTGTAGTGGGACGAACCAGAAAAAAAGTGAGACATAATTAGTGGGACGGATGTAGTAATTTTTTTCTAATTTTGAATAGTTAAGGGTATTTATTTTGCACTTACTCTCATCATTTTAAATATGAAAGAAAACTATATATTGAATTTTTTAACAGTAAAAATAATTAATTTTATATTATTTCCACCTTGGTTTGAATTTCCTTCATTCATCTTATTATCTCCTTTATTTTCCTTTTAATTTTTTTTGCATGCATTCAACCACTATTTAAGCAAAAAAACACTATATTCTCATTTTAAAATACATTACGTAATCAAATAAGTTTTAAATGATGAAAAGATAACAAAAATGTATAAATAATATTTTTTTAAAAACTTTAGGGATAATAGTCAAAATATAAAACATACTAGGGAGTAAAACTAATATTTTTTTAGAACCTTAATAATGCAAAATATACTCCATCGGTTTCGGTAATACCGTCCCAAAACTTTTGGGCACGGTATTTTATGTATAATGGGTTATTGTGATAAAGCAGAATAATTAGTTGATGCAATGTTTTAGTTGATGTTTATGGAGTAAGTTTTTTTTCTAAAAAGGGAATGTGACGATTGTAGTGGGACGAACCAAAAAGAAAAGTGAAACAGAATTAGTGGGATGGATGGAGTAATTTTTTTATAATTTTGAATAGTTAAGGGTGTTTATTTTCCACTTACTATCATTATTTTAATATGAAAGAAAACTATATATATATTGAATTTTTTAACAGTAAAAATAATTAATTTTATATTATTTCCACCTTGGTTTGAATTTCCTTCATTCATCTTATTATCTCTTTTATTTTTCTTTTAATTTTTTTTCATGCATTTCAATCATTATTTAAGCAAAAGACACTATATTCTCATTTTATATCATCATATTAGTTAAACACCCGTGAGTAGCGGGCGAAAAAATTTAGTATAATATTAATTTCTCTCCCCTCCACCTACACAACCCACAACCAAATTTAATTTCTACTATCACAATAACCCAACCCAACCCAACTTAATTTTAATTTTATTTTATTTTACTTTATTTTTAAATTAAATACATATTATTTCAACATTTTAGTTAATTTAAATATAACATAACTAATAAATTTTTATATTATTTAATATTTAATTAATTTTCTTTAATAATAATATTTTTTCTTTTTTTTCAATAATAATAAAATTTTAAAAATTAGATTATAAATATAAACTTATACAACCAAAATTAATACAAATTAAATTAATAGCAATCATACAGTTATTTTTTATATTATTTACTTAATAGTTAATTAATTTTAGTTAATAATAATTTTTTCTTTTTTACAATAAATAAATAAAATTTAAAAACTAAATTAAAAATAATATAATCAAAATTAATATAAATAAAAAAATAATATTATCAACATTAATATAAATAAAAACAAATATAAATTAATATTTATTTTTCATCTAATCACCCAATGCCACTTTACATTGTGTGATTGGATGCCCTCCGTGACCTTGAGATTGGCTACCCAATCAAAGTCATTGAGGGTCATGACTTTTAATTAAATTTTACTTTCTTTTTATTATTTTTATTTGTCCTTTAGTGATGATCCCCACTTGGGGGTCATTGATGGATATAGTCTAAGTGATGTGAAGTATTTTTTTATAATTCTAAGTTCTCTTTTAAATGTCCCACTTCTGCATTTTATGCGATCCAAAATATATTTTTAAATGTTAATAACTCAAATTATATATAAGTAAAAATTTTTAAAAAATAATATTGTAAAACTACGTGATTAGACGAATCTAACATCTCACTAACTATATTTTTTCTTATGTAATCATATTAAAAATTTGATTAAAATTACTTAATGAATAAGTGACACTATAATAATGTATCATTTAAAAGAGAATATAGGAATTAAATTGATACTACCTCTCTCTGTTTTTGTCATAGTGTAACATTGTATTTTTTATTATTATTTTTTGTTTAACTTTAGTTTAAATTTTTATCATTATACAGGAAAAAAGTAAAATAAAAAATAATATTTTCTCCGTCCCATTACAAATGTCATACTCACTATTTTTTGAAATCCCATTATATTCTTTCTATAAATAGAAATAATTTTTCCCTCCAACCACTATGTGGACTCCATCATATACTCACAAATCAACTTCATCTTAATTTCCGTGTCCAACAGTAACAAGACATTTATAATAGGACGGAGGGAATATATATTATATGAATATAGGTATATATATTATATAAATGTAGGTGTAATATATAATATATTAACACTATATATAACAATATATAATTTAATATAGATATATATTAATTAAAATAATAAAATAAAAAAGTCAAAGACACTTCACTTTCTGGGTGCCATACTGCCATGCACAGTGATTCTTTTTTAGGTAGCTCATGCCATATACGAATTGTGAGCACCTCCATTGAGGATTGCCTTAGCCATGTATATTAGAACACCCAAGGTACCTTATTTTTCTCCTACCACATTAGATTTTCTCTGGGAAAAAATATATACCACATAAACACTACCCGCATGTATTAATAATTTAACAATTGGATTGAAGAGTTTACACAACCGTCATAATGATCTTTCTGGATTTTTATTCAATTCAACAATATTTTTCAATCACATTCAATGCAAATTCTATATAACGTTCCAGTCACACCAACTTGTAAATACAGCTATAAAATGTGTCTATAAGATAAATGTATATGTTTGCCACAAAGCATGAACGGTTAGAATTAGACCATGGCCCTCTCTGTGGCAATGTATATGTTGACTCTTGAGAGTAACATTCAATCAAATGAGCTCCAAATTCTTGTATCTTTACCGTATGTAAACCTAGACGAGTAGGTTGTGATCTATAACTCATAATTATTATGGTCTCTGAATTTTAACCGTTCCATTTTAAAAGTTACCCATTCAACTTTTAGTATTCCAATTTTAACCTCTAATATACTCCATAATTTTAGACGTTAATACCATAAACTTTAATTAGTTCTCAAGCATAGCTTAGAATTTAATCACTCCCCACTACATTTGTCCAAGTTCCCAATCACCGAGGTACACCGCCAGTGGCGAAACTAAACTTTAAAAGAAGAGAGGGCCCGGATATGGCTTTGTAGTGGCGGAACCAAAACTTTATATTGAAGCTATAAAAATAAATAAATCGGGATAGGCTTGAGCTCGATTAGTTCTTTGAACATATTTTAATATTTGAAAAAAAAATGAACAATATTGGCTCATATTGGAAAATTGATAAATTTTAATAATTTAAAATTATTATATATAATTCACTTTATATATTTGTTAAATATTTTATATAAATATATTAAAGTGTTTATTTGGAGCAGCACATCTATAATCTATACCTAAGCTTAACTTTCTCAAAATCATGGAGGGGCCAATGCCCTCCCTCCACATAAGGTAGTTTCGCCCCTGTACACCGCCATGAACTCTTCATTATCTTTACTCTCAACCCTAATCTCAATCAACCAACAAATCGCCCTAATTAGTATAAGTGACCTTGGGCCAAGAATCACAAAATTGGGCATCGCTACCGACCCAACACTTACCCAACCCATACCAACTTGGACCATTACAATAGATTTTTCTACTATTTTCTAATCAATATAATTTATTTTTTATAAAAAAGTGTGAAAAACCCTTTCCATTTCGTTTCAATTATTATTTTAACTTTTTTTTGGTGAATAACCGGGTATCCCCAGGCTACATGGGACCCAAGACTAATCCCTCGAGGATCTGCATGGGCAATTAAGGACGTTTCTCTCCCAAAGCAGTTTTTTAAAATACAAGGCTCGAACCCGAGACATTGCTTAAGAGACTAGAGCATCAATCCACTCAAGTCAACTGCTGTTGGTAATTATTATTTAACTTGGTATATGTAGATGAATTTATTTAGGATAAATATACTCAATGACAGAGAAGTTAGGGTGCGATCAAAACATTTATCTTGATACCTTTCACCACCGTTGATTAACTTTGTAAACCGACGGTTGATATTAAATTGAAGGTTAAAAATGTAAATTTATCATATTACTCCAAAATATAGTTAGTACATTTCAACGATAACTTATACTCCGTATATATATATATATATATATATATATTTCAACGATTTGTTTATATTTCAGCGACAAAGGTAATTTTTTTAGGGTGCCTTCTGTGTATTTCAGCGATGTACAATAGTATAGCTGAAAGTATGATAGTATTTCAACGTATGATAGTATATTTCAGCGACATTCTATAGTATTTTTCAATGACTTGATAATTTTCATTTCAGTGACTTCATAAAAGTTGAAACTCCAATTCTTTAGTTTAATACTACGACCAGTTGTTTGTATTTCAGCGACATACATACTACATAGTATTTTTTTGCGATAACTTTGTGTGTATTTTTCAGCGACTTGACATTATAAATTTTTTAGACAACTTTACCCTTTTACATTTTGAACCATTGGATTTAAATGGACGATTGGGATTAGTACCTTGATGTAACACCCCGAATAATTAATGCATAATTAATTTAATAAATAGTGGTTAATTGATTAAAGATAAATGATATTGATTATTTTGTAGGTATGTTTTGGAATGAAGTGGAAGAATAAGTGGGTTCAAACCCACAAGGGAATAAGAGCCCAAGTGTTCAAGTGAGTGCAATATGGTATAAATGACTTAAACAAGAGAACCAGCCCACCAATTCACACTCCGACTCGACCGCGACCCACGAACCAACCCGGATCCAATTGGTGAGTTTAACAAATCTGATTTTTGGGTTTGGAAACCCATTTCACCTCCAAACTTACTCCTATTCCCGTCACTCTCCAAGGGAAGGATTAGGGTTCTTACATTTCTTGCACAAAGCGAGCTTTTGGGTGCAAAATCAAGTGAGGATTTCCTACTACAACTCAAGGTAAGTGATTTTCCCCATCTATTTCTTGTTTTCTTGAAGTTGGAAGTGGTTTTTGGTGGCATTTTGTTGGGTGACGAAATGGACATTTGGGATGAATCTTGTAGATTAACTTGGAGTTTGGTGTTGAATCTTCGATTGGAGGTTGGATTCGTGTTGAGGAGCTCAAGGTCAGTTTTTGGGACTCTTTTGGTTAATAATTTTGGGGGAAATCGGCTATAAACTTGTGCATGTTAGTGTTGTGTATTATGTTGAGTTGTTGTTGATTTTGGAGCTTAATCTTTGCTTTGTAGTGTTCTTGAGTTGTTTGGAAGCTTGGGGGAACTACCATTGAAGATATTGGGACATCAAATACAAGGCAAGAGTAGGACATAGCTCAAATTGGGAGAAAAATGGGGAAAGATCGGTGGGGAAGCGTAGAACAACGCTTGTTGTTCTGCTGGTGCGCAGACCAGGAGCCGTTATGCCATAACGATGCCCAAACGAAGGCGGGGGCGCCAGAATGGTGCCTCTGTTCTTGCAGTTTCCAACCCAAGCACCGCTTTGCCTGGGTGGCGCCTCAAAGCAGGCCTGGGCGCCAGTGTGGCCGCTCAGGGTGCCACATGTGCGCCCGACTTGCTCTTTTCTTCCGTTTTTCGTGTTTTCTCGCTTATTACTCGTTCCTATGCCTCGAGAAATGTTATAACTTGTCTAAGTATTGTTGGCACACATTATGAGTATTAATTTGGACTTGGAAGATCTACCACGCGTTAGTTTAGGATGGAGTCTCGTGTTGCTTCTTATTAGATAATTATGAATTGAGTGCCGTTACGTGGGGCTTGGCACACCCTTGATCATGACTAACTCTTGTAGAAATATACGAGCCGATATGTGGGGGTTGGCAACCCGAATACTGAACTTAGTCCTTAGACTGATATCTTGTACTTATATGTTTTCGAGTCCTGAGACTGGACATGCGTGGAACTTATTGTGAACTATTCTGAATTATGCTTTCGAGGATAATGGATCTCTTAACTATGTTTTCGAGTTTATCACTGGGCATAGTTAGTATCTTATTATCCTGGGTATTGTGGCCTTCGAGAGCGACATGTTCTAGGCTAGTACCCGCCAGACTGTAAGCCACTTACTCTAGCTATTAGTGTCTGCGGCGGGGGCATTGTGAGTATCTCTTCCGACCATTAGGGGAATGGATCCTATTTGGGGAGGAATACCGACCATGGTACTTAGGACGCGCCCTAGACATTCTTCTGTGCCGCATTTAGGGTAGTTAGACATTATAGGTCATTGTATTTCATTCATCATTCATCTCATTACTTGTTTTGCAGTGTATGACATGGTTGAAGCAACGGTATGGGACAGTGTGATGTTTTAATTATTTAATTATGCAATTTATACTATCTTGTTAAGTTTTTGTTTCCCTGTTTCCTAGCTTGTTCTACTCTTGCTCAGTACTTATGTACTGACACCTTGCGTTTTGTCTTTCTTATAGATATTCCCGAAGAGGACGCAGTGCATGATCATGGTGATGGGTTTGGGGCTGTATTGGAAACTATGTTATCTCTCTATGACTTGTATGTTGTTTCTGAGTATTACTATGAAGTTGGATATGGTATGTTAGCCAATCTTTTATCATTCCTGTTGGTACTTGGTATTGTGACAGGTTTCGAGGAGTACTGTGGTATGGTACTACTATGTGGCTTACCGCCGGATTACTATGAATATGATGTAGACTTATTATGGATTACTCTGATGTTATGTTACCGTTGGATTTTCTGATTACAGGCTTCGTATTATGAAACTTAAATTGATTGGCCAGCAGTTTAAGTGAGATAACACGGCAGTGATGATACAAAAATTGGTTTAAAATTTTTGAGGGATTACATGTTGGTATCAGAGCCATGTGTGCTCTTAGGTGCTTAGAATTTTGACACAAGCATGTGGTGAGGTTTGTGGGGGAATGCATATAGTGTAGGATTTGCACTAGATTTTGTTTACATTCCTGTTACAGTATGTTAATTTTAGGATAATTGCGTACCTTATGAGCTTGAGTTGTGGTTTATGAGTCAAACCACGATCAACTCATAGGGCTATCCCGGGAGATATATACATGTTATTTATTATTCGGTATTACTTTATTTTTTGTTACAGAATGTTTCTGAATGTTTGTTGTGATGTGAGTACAGGATGCCGCCGCGTAGAGACGGAGAACCCAGGCAAAGGGGAAGGCCTCGCAGGAATCATGGGGCCAATTATTGGAAGACGGGGACAGTACAATGTTGGTGATGCGGTCGGAATTGATGATGCGGAGAATGTTCCTTTTGAGGAACCTATGGAAGTGGAGGAGCAGTTGGACTATAAGGATGAACCAATGCCTCCACCACCTCCACCGGGGCCTATGCCCTTCGATCAGAACCAGTTCATGCAGTTCATGTTTAACACAATGCATGGGATGTACCAGGGACAAGCGAATCAACCAGCGCATCAACCTTGGCGACTGCAGACTATGTGCATCTAGCGAGGCACTATCAACCGCCAATTTTTAGCAGGGGAGCGGATCCAGTTGCATTGTGTGACTGGATTTACCAGATGGGTGAGATTTTTGAGAATATAGATTGCCCTGAGGACCAGGAAGTCAGGGTGGGGAGGCAGTATCTTGCGGGACCAGCACTTCATTGGTGGAAGGTGCGTAAGAGTGAGCTTCTGGCATAGCCCGATTTTATTTTTTCATGCCTTGAGATCCCACATCTTCACCGCGTAGATGTTGATTGTTAAGAAAAAGGAGTTTCTCACTTTAGAGCAAGTGGGGAATATGACTGTATCTGAGTATTATTGCCGTTTTGAAGAGCTCATGGTCTATGTTCCGATGTTAGTTATAGATGTGGAAGACAAGGTTTCCAGATTTGTGGATGGTCTAAGGGCCGAGATCCAGTCTGGCTTCAGTGCGCAGCAGGCATCGTTATCTTCAGCATATGATCAGGCATTGTTTATTGAGAGAGCCAGAGTTGATGCGCAGTGGAATTGGACTAACAAGCATATAAATAATGGGAATGCGGGTGAAACCGCAAAGGAGACAGTCTAGAGAAGGGGGAGAGACTTCTAAGACCCAGACTTCTGCCTAGCCTCATTCTAGGCAAGACTCGTATTGCTAGAACAGTCAGCAAGAGGGACATATGAGATACCAGTGTCCACAACTGATCGGACGCTGTGGAGGGTCCTCATCTGCAGCTTAGGGAGGTAATGCATCGAGAGGGCGCGGATCCGACCGCGGACGCGGGATTCTGAGGGGCCGTGGAGGCCGCTTCAACGTGATGGAGCGGACAAGGATTGAGGGTCGCGACGACATCATGACTGGTATGTTTTAAATTGTGCAATCTCAATTGAGGTTATTTTAACTAACTCCAATCGATTGTTAGGATAGTGCCTTATGTTGTTGAATGCATAGGTACCATATTAGTTGACAATGTGCCTGCATATGTTTCATTTGACACTGGAGCATCATGTTCATTCATATCATCGGACCTCATATCAAGCACCAAATGGGGCCTTTGAGGACGTACCAGCTACCAGTGTCATTATCATCCGGCGACATTATGCGAAGTGAGTGGCTGAGGTCGGATGCTTGCATAACCATTAAGGACCGAGAGTTTAACACAGATCCGGTGGTGTTAGATTTGTCAGATTCTGAAATCATACTGGGGATGGATTGGTTATCCAAAAATCAGGCGAGGTTGGATTGCGGGGTGCCAAGGATATCTTTCTTCGATGATGAAGGTGAGAAAGTGACCTGCTACCCTCCTAATGTTCGAGTCATATCTTATATATCTTTTGCTGCATTATATATCCTTTGCTGCATTAATTATGTACATGAGATTGTGCCATCTACCTCCGGGTCATCAGTGTCACAGATCCCTATCGTCTCTGAATTTCCTGATGTGTTTCCTAAAGAGATACCTGGGTTTCTACCCGTTCGGGAGATAAATTTCACTATTGATTTGGTGCCAGGGGCAGCGCCTATTGCCAAAACTGCGTATAGAATGGCCCCTGCAGAATTGAGAGAATTGAAGGAACATCTTAAGGAGTTACTTGATAAAGGGTACATTCAGCCTAGCAGTTCGCCTTGGGGAGCACCGGTAATCTTTATTAAGAAGAATGATGGGAGTTTGTGGATGTGCACTGACTACCGTGGGCTTAATCAGGTAACGGTCAAGAACTGATATCCGTTACCAAGGATTGATGACTTGTTCGATCAGTTGAAGGGGGCATCAGTGTTTTCTAAGATTGACTTGAGATCGGGGTATCATCAGATTCGAGTAGCAGAAAGGGACCTCGAGAATACAGCTTTCTGAACGTGTTATGGTCATTTTGAGTTCACGGTGACGCCGTTCGGATTGACTAATGCCCAAGCAGTTTTCATGGATTTGATGCCTCGGGTTTTCAAACCCTTGTTGGATGTTTGTGTAGTCATTTTCATTGATGACAATCTCAGTGTATTCCCCTAATTTTCAGACACATAAGGAGCATCTCAGAGAGCATAAGTTGTATGCCAAGCTTTCGAAATGTGAATTTTGGCTTGATCAGGTGGCTTTTCTGGGGCATATCATATCGGGAGAAGGAATTTCAGTAGATCCAGCTGAGGTTGATGCATTGTTGGAGTGGAATCCGTCGACTAATGTAAGTGAAGTACGTAGCTTCCTCGGGCTAGTGGGATACTGCTGGAGGTTTATTGAGAGGTTCGCAAGCATTGCTCGACCCCTGACTCAGTTGTAAAAAAAGACGTGACTTTTTGTTGGAGTGAGGATTGCCAGGAGGCGTTCGATTTGTTGAAGGAGAATGTGATGGAAGCTCCAGTTTTGGTGTTGCCATATGAATTGGGTGAGATGAGGTCTACACCGATGCGTCTCACCACGGGCTTGGATGTGTACTTATGCAGAATGGGAAGGTGATTGCGTATACATCTAGACAGTTGAAGCCTCACGAGTTGAACTACCCGACTCATGACCTTGAGATGGCAGCAGTTGTTCATGCATTGAAGATTTGGAGGCATTATCTCTATGGTGTCAAATACTAAATCTACTCCAATCACAAGAATCTTAAATGTCTCTATACTGCGGACAAAATGATTGGCAAGCAGAGAAGATGGTTGGAGTTTTTGTAGGACTACGACACGAGTATTCAGTACATTAAGGGCAAGGCGAATCGAGTGGCTGATGCACTGAGTATGAAGGGACATGCATTGAATGTTGTATGTCTTCCTTAGAGACTGAGACAAGAGTTAGATAAGGAAGGCATTGTTTCGATTCCTTACGGTATGAAGATGAGGTTGAACGCTATGACTGTGATGTCTTCTCTACTGGAGGAACTCAGACTGAGCCAAGCTATAAGTCAAGAGATGATGCATTTGAGAGCTAAGATTCAACAAGGCGAGACGGAAGGATACTTGGTGGATAGCGGGGGTATGATCAGTTTAGGGACCATTGGTGTGTACCTTCTGAGGATCAGATGCTGAAAAGAAAGATTATAGAGGAAGCGCATTGTATACCTTACTCTGTACATCCAGGGGCAGTGAAGATGTATAAGGATTTGAGGCAGAATTACTGGTGAAAAGGCATGAAGAGGGAGTTTGCGGAGTTTGTATCTAAGTGCCCTACTTGTTAGAAGGTTAAGGCAGAGCACATGCGACATTCGGGGTTATTGCAACCTTTGGAGGTTCCCATGTGGAAGTGGAAGTGGAAGTCCATTGCTATGGATTTTGTCACTGGACTACCTAAGACGATGAATTGGACACTATTTGGGTGGTTGTGGACCGATTGACCAAGAGTGATGTGTTTGTACCGATGAGGTTGAGTTGGAATATGCAACAATTGACTGGTGCTTACATTCAGCACTTGGTTAGACAGTTTGAAGTGCCGAATGAAATTATTTCGGACAGGGATTCGAGATTCTTGTCGAGGTTCTGGATAGAGTTGCAAGTAGAGCTGTCAAAATGGGCTTGGCCCGTTGGGCCAGCCCGCCCCGCCTCCCAAAAGGGTGGGTTGGGCTGAAAAAATAAAGGCCCGTTTGAAAGCGGGCCTAAATGGGCTAGCCCGCCTGAACCCGCCATCGCTTGGGCTGGCCCGCGGCGGGTGCGGGCCAGCCCGCGGGCTAAGCCAAAATTTTAATTTACTTAATTTTTTGTTAAATTTGTTATAAAAATCTAAATAACATATGTATTTGTAACAATATTGATTAGTTGAATATTATTTGAATTCATATATTTTAATTTGATATTAGTTAATATAATTCAATTTATAATTTAAAAATTATAAATTGAATTTTATTAACTAAATTAAATTAGAATAATTTTAAAGCTCACTTTATATGACATGAGCTACTTAACATTACTTTTTCAACTAATTTTTTTCAAAAAGAATACTATACAAAATTAAACTAAATCATTTTAGATTTTATTAAAAATATTATTTAATTTTAAAATTATTTAATGTATTTAATTTTGGATAAATAACAATATTATACTACAATTTATTATATAATTAAAATTTAATTTATTAATTAAATAAAAAACCGCGGGCTAGCCCGCCTGGCCCGCAACCCGCCGGTGGGTTGGTCTGGGCTGAGGTTATTCTAGCCCGCCCCGCCGTGGGCCCAGCCCGCCTAAGCCCGCGAAATGGTGGGCTGGAGTGGGCTTGGCCCGTGTCGCCCCGCCAGCCCGTCTTGACACCTCTAGTTGCAAGCAGCTTTTGGTACTCATATTAGTATGAGCACCGCATGGCACCCTCAGACAGATGGACAGACATAGAGAACCATTAGAACTTTGGAGGATATGTTGAGGGCTTGCGTGATGGATTTTCAGGGGATGTGGCAGGAATATCTACCTTTGGTGGAGTTCTTCTACAACAACAGTTACCATACGAGTATTGGAATGGCTGCTTTCGAGGTCTTATACAGGAGGAAGTGTAGAACACCATTGTGTTGGAGTGATCCTTCAGAGCGAGTGGAGATGGGTCCTGAACTTATTAAACAAACCACAGAAGTGGTGCGGGTGATCAGAGACAGAATGAAAGAGGCTCAGGACCGGCAGAAGAGTTATGCAGACTTATCAATGAGGGACATTGAATTTGCCGTTGGTGATTGGGTACTATTGAGAGTCTCACCGATGAGAGGTGTGAGACGATTCGGGAAGAATGAGAATTTGAGTCCCCGATTTATAGGCCCATACGAGATCATCAAGAAAGTCGAGAATGTGGCCTATCGCTTGGATTTTCCAACCGATGTATGAAACGTGCATAACGTTTTTCATGTATCACAATTGAGGAAGTACGTTTCCGATCCGGACAAGATCATCTAACCGGATGAAGGAGAGTTGGATGAGAGCTTGGAGTATGAGGAGTACCCCGTGGCGATTTTGGAAACCAAAGATAAAGTACTTCACAACAAGGTGATCAAGATGGTGAAGATACTTTGGTCTAGACACGGAGTAGAAGGTGCCACTTGAGAGACCGAAGACAGCATGGTGGAGCAATATCCAGAATTGGACTTGACTCCAATTCAATAAGGTAACTCGCTTAAATCCATACTTTTCACTCGATGATAAATGATCCTAGGGGGGGGGATTGTAATACCCCGAATAATTAACGCATAATTAATTTAATTAATTGTAGTTAATTGATTGAAGATAAATGATATAGATTATTTTATGGGTATGTTTGGAATGAAATAGAAGAATAAGTGGGTTCAAACCCATAAGGGAATAAGAGCTCAAGTGCTCAAGTGAGTGCAATATGGTAGAAATGACTCAAACAAGAGAACCAGCCCACCAATTCACTCTCCGACCCGACCGCGACCCACGAACCAACCCGAATCCAATTGATGAGTTTAATAAATCGGATTTTTAGGTTTGGAAACCCATTTCACCCCCAAACTTACTCCCATTCCCGTCACTCTCCAAGGGGAGGATTATGGTTCATCTATTTCTTGCACAAAGTGAGCTTTCGGTGCAAAATCAAGAGGGGATTTCATACTACAACTCAAGGTAAGTGATTTTCTCCATCTATATCTTGTTTTCTTGAAGTTGGAAGTGATTTTTGGTGGCATTTGTTGGGTGACGAAATGGGACATTTGGGATGAATCTTGTAGATTAACTTGGAGTTTGGTGTTGAATCTTCGATTGGAGGTTGGATTCGTGTTGAGGAGCTCAAGGTCAGTTTTTAGGACTCTTTTGGTTGATTATTTTTGGGGAAATCAGCTCATAAACTTGTGCATGTTAGTGTTGTGTATTATGTTGAGTTGTTGATTTTGGAGCTTAATCTTTGCCTTGTAGTGTTCTTGAGTTGTTTGAAAGCTTGGGGGAACTACCATTGAAGATATTGGGACATCAAATACAAGGAAAGAATAGGACATAGCTCAAATTGGGAGAAAAGTGGGGGAAGATCGGTGGGGAAACGCAGAACAACGCTTGTTGTTCTGCTGGTGCGCAGACTAAGAGCCGTTATGCCATAACGACGCCCAAACGAAGGCCGGGGCGCCAGAATGGCGCCTCTGTTCTTCCAGTTTCCAGCCCAGGCGCCGCTTTGCCTGGGTGGCGCCTCAAAGCAGGCCAGGGCGCCAGTGTGGCGCCTCAGGGTGCCACATGCGCGCCCGACTTGCTGTTTTCTTCCGTTTTTCGTGTTTTCTTGGTTATTACTCATTCCTATACCTCAAGAAATGTTACAACTTGTCTAAGTATTGTTGGCACACATTATGAGTATTAATTTGGACTTGAAAGATCTACCACGCCTTAGTTTAGGATGGAGTCTCGCGTTGCTTCTTATTAGATAATTATGAATTGAGTGCCGTTACGTGGGGCTTGGCACACCCTTGATCATAACTAACTCTTGTAGAAATATGCGAGCCGATAGGTGGGGGTTGGAAACCCGAATATTGAACTTAGTCCTTGGACTAATATCTTGTACTTATATGTTTTCGAGTCCTGAGACTGAACATGTGTGGAAGTTATTGTGAACTATTCTGAATTATGCTTTCGAGGATAATAGATCTCTTAACTATATTTTCGAGTGTATCATCGGGCATAGTTAGTATCTTATTATCCTGGGCATTGTGGCCTTCGAGAGAGAGATGTTCTGGGCTAGTACCCGCCAGACCGTAAGCCACTTACTCTAGCTATTAGTGTCCGCGGCGGGGGCATTGTGAGTATCTCTTCCGACCATTAGAGGAATGGGCCCTATTTTGGGGGGAATACCGACCATGGTACTTAGGACGCGCGCTAGACATTCTTCTGTGCCGCATTTAGGGTAGTTAGACATTATAGGTCATTGTATTTCATTCATCATTCATCTCATTACTTGTTTTGCATTGTATGACATGGTTGAAGCATCGGTATGGGACGGTGTGATATTTTAATTATTTAATTATGCAATTTATACTGTTAAGTTTCTGTTTCCCTGTTTCCCAGCTAGTTCTACTCTTGCTCAGTACTTATGTACTGACACCTTACATTTTGTCTTTCTTATAGATACTCCCGAGAGGATGCAGTGCGTGATCATGGTGATGGGTTTGGGGCTGAGTGATCTTGTAAGGCTGCATTATTATATTGTTGCCTGAGATACTATATTGGGAACTATGTTATCTCTTTGTGACTTGTATTTGGTTCTGAGTATTACTATGAAGTTGGATTTGGTCTGTGGGCCAATATTCTATCGTTCTTGTTAATACTTGGTATTATGACACGTTACGATGAGTATTGTGGTATGGTACTGTTATGTGGCTTACCGCCGGATTACTATGACTATGATGTAGACTTGTTGTGGGTTACTCTGATGTTATGTTACCGTTGGATTTTCTGATTACCAGGCTTCGTGTTATTAAACTCAAATTGATTTGCCAGCAGTTTAAGTGAGATAATACGGCAATGACGTCACAAAAATTGGTTTAAATTTTTTTGGGCGTTACACTTGATGTGTTGCGGATTTTGTTGATTGTACCGTACTCAATCTCTACTCAATGATGAGTAATTTTGGACAAAAATGTTTAAATTCACAAACCTTTATTCATATTTCTAATATGCTCTTTTTACTTCTAAATTTACAAGACTTGACCCTCAACTTTATGGTTGGGTTCTCAATTCCCCACAAGGCCCATATTTGTTCATTTTGTAATTTGTGTGATGGGCTCCCACCACTATTTTTCCGATACTCGTTTTTTTTGTTTTTATATTATTATTATTATTACTAATACATTTTTTTTCAATAAATAAGCTAAGTCAACATTTTTTCATTTAGGGCAAGTAATATCCTACACTTGGCGTTTGATTTGCAAAGGATATTTTTGCACAATTTAGAGCATGTAAATGGATTTGGATTATTTGAATTAGGTGATTTGTATGTGTAACACCCCCATCTTCGGCACAACGGAAAGACAGGGTGCTACTCTCGATGTTGCCGGCTCCAGAGTGAAGGTTGTCCCCCACAAACCAACATAAGTTCTTTCCAATGCGTTTTGGCCTCACTCACGCAGGAGGTCACCCATCCTAAAATTGCTCCAAGGCAAGCACGCTTAACTTTGGAGTACCTTGTTGGTATGAGTAGCTTATTTCACTCCATTTAAGCCATTCTTCGGGGTATTACAGTATGCTTGTAGTATTTTAAGTTAAATTATTTGCAAAACTAATTTGTTAATTTATCACATGATTCTTGATATATACTCCATATTTATTTATTTTTGGAAGTCCAAACCACACATACTCCACAGTCCATATTCATTAATTTAATTATATTATTATTATTATTTTATTTTTATTAAATTTATTTTTTTAATCAAATATTAAATTTGTTTTATTGTTATCACCAAAACACTATTTTATTTTACATTATTACTTTATTATTATATACTATATTTCATTTGACAATTTTTTTTTCTTCATAATTTTACTATATTTAAGTACGGATTACATTGAGAACGAGGAATTTGCCAAGTGATCATGTACCATGACTTCCATTCTTCTGGAAAAATATATATTTCAAGCCGAGCTCGAAATAACATTATTTTGTCAAGCTCGAGTACTGTTAAACCTTAGTGAATTCAAGCTCGACTCCACTCAAAATCACTTTTAGGCCCAACAATGCAGGTCACGGTATAGATGAGATTGTGGAGCTCGATTTTTATCCTCATCTTCAGTATCATATAATGTGTCGTCTTTCTTAACTTTTTTTCCCTCCCCATCTTCCTTACCTGTAGAAGGATGTTGACACGCTTTGGACTCTAAATTTTTTTCCAAGCTAGTACCACGCTTGAACAAGCACTTACGAGGAGGTTGCACCTTGTTTACCCAATTTTGAGGACTTGCTCTTAAAATCAGCCTGATAAAACACTCTCTAAGGTATGTTTGATATTTGATATTGAAAGTTTTGAACTACTTCATTTGGGACTATAAGGGTCGGTTTTGTGTACTTGTGAAGTAGGTTGCTCATAAGTTGTGGTCACCTTTGGGGAAGTCATACAAATTGAAGATTGGAGCTTTAAAGTAAGTTATAATCCCAAGTTCGTAGTTTATAGATATGTATTTAGATTTTAATTCGGCCAATTATAGGATTCTATATGGTTGTTGGAAGTTGATGCTCAAAACCGAATTTTAGGGTTTTCCACACTTTTGTTTATTTCCTTGTGTACTCGTGTTATTCAAAGGCATCAGATTCTTATATACTCCGCTCAAATAGATACTTTAGAGCATATAGCGTAAATCTCATGATTTGTTGCCTTTGCAGCTTCGAAAGGGTTTAGGGTTTAACGTCGTGGTCAGGCTCAACCGTGCAAGAGATTACCGGATTTGTGAGGGAGAAGGGGTGAATTCGCGCAAGGGGAAGAAAAAATGAGGGAATGCGGAGACTGCCTGACCCGCGCTCGGATTTATGCCCCTGCTTGGGCCGCGCGGTCGGGGCGCGGTCCTTCCCAGACCGCGCGGGTACCGCGCGGCGTCTTTTTTTCGGAATTTTTTTTTATATAAAAAAAATCCGAAAATAATATAAAAATACCCCTTTGAAATATGATGCGTGCGAAATTTTTGTTCCATTCTTGCCTTTCAATTTTGTACTACACCATTTCCTGCCAATAAAATTCACCAATTAAATCCAAAATAAAAATAAAAATAAAAATAAACTACTAAAACTAAAACTAAAATAAAAATTAAAAAACACTCGGGTTGCCTCCCGGAAGCGCTGCATTTAACGTCGACAGCCAGACATCCCTTGCAGCTCTCTACTCAAGTCTCCAGGACTCAATGGACCGACATGCTAATTCCACATAGGGCTTTAAACGATGTCCATTCACAGTGAACTTTGTGCTTCCATCATCCAACTCAACTGCACCAGAAGGAAAAATTTTAGAAATAATAAAAGGGCCAGACCACTTAGAACGCAACTTCCCTGGGAACAATCGCAGTCGAGAATTAAATAAAAGAACTTTTTCCCCTTCACGAAATTGCTTAGCTCTCAATCGCCTATCATGAACCATCTTGGTCCTATCCTTGTAAGAATTTGAGGTCTCATAGGCCACAACTCTCCAATACTCCAACTCTAGCAATTCTTCTCTTCTCTTCTCTCCTGCAGCTGCTAAATCAAAATTCACAAGCCGAGTAGCCCAAAAGGCTTTGTGCTCGACCTCCACAGGTAAGTGACAACTTTTACCAAAAATTAATTGAAAAGGAGACATACCCAAAGGAGTTTTGTAGGCAGTGCGATATGCCCAAAGTGCATCATCCAACTTGTTTGCCCAATCTTTCCTTGTATGTTTGACAGTAGTCTCCAAAACATGTTTAAGCTCTCGGTTGCGCACTTCCACTTGTCCACAAGTTTGGGGATGATATGGTGTAGCAATTTTGTGTTTCACCCCATACTTGACTAGGACCGCCTCCAGCCACTTATTCTTGAAGTGTGTACCACCATCACTGATAATAGCACGAGGCACTCCAAATCTGGTGAAAATATGCTTCTTGAGAAAAGCAATCACCCTCTTCGAATCATTGGTTGGCATGGCTAAGGCCTCCACCCACTTGGACACATAGTCCACTGCAACTAGAATGTACTGATTTCCATAGGAAGATGGAAAGGGACCCATGAAATCGATACCCCAAACATCAAAAATTTCAACTTCTTGAATATTCGTTAGGGGCATCTCATCCCTAGGTCCAATTCCACCAAGCCTTTGACATTTGTCACATGCCTGCACAAAAATACGAGCATCTTTGTATATGTTAGGCCAATAGAAACCAGATTGTATACCTTAAATGCAGTGCGATTAGCTCCATGGTGTCCTCCAACTGGTGAAGAATGGCACTGTGCTAGGATGTCTAAAATTTCATTTTCATGAACACACTTCCTAAGCACTTGGTCCGAACACAATCTAAATAACTCTCCATCATCATAGTGATACATGTGGACATCCCTCATAAATTTCTTCACTTGATGTGGTGGGAGATGAGTAGGAACATACCCTGCAACCAAATAATTAACAACATCAGCATACCAAGGGTCAGGAGTATGAATAGAAAAAAGATGCTCATCAGGGAAAGAATCAGGAATCTCCCAATCATGTTCCTCCTTCTCAGGCTTGATTCGGGATAAATGGTCAGCTACTAGATTCTCAGTCCCTTTTCTATCAATGATCTCATAGTCAAACTCCTGCAGAAGACAAGTCCATCTAATAAATCTAGCCTTTGCATTCTCCTTCTTTGCAGTCAGACACTTGATAGCAGAATGATCAGTGTGGACAAATGTCTTAGACCCTACCAAGTAAGATCTAAATTTCTCGAATCCAAATACCACAGCTAAAAATTCCTTCTCAGTAGTAGAATAATTCCTTTGTGCTCCATTAAGTGCCTTTGATGCATAATAAATCACATGCATCTTCCTATCCTTCCTCTGGCCCAGAACAGCTCCAACTGCATAGTCACTGGCATCACACATCAGATCAAATGGCAAAGTCCAATCAGGAGCCTGAATAATAGGAGCTGTTGTCAGTCTCTTCTTCAATGTCTCAAAGGCTGTCATACATTTATCATCAAAGATAAATGGGACATCCTTACAAGTCAAATCAGAAAGAGGCCTGGCAACATCTGCAAACTTTTCTATAAACCTCCTGTAGAACCCTGCATGTCCCAAGAAGGCTCTCACTCCTCTAACATCAACTGGAGGTGGTAACTTCTCAATCAAACTAATCTTAGCCCGGTCTACTTCAATCCCTTCCCCTGAGATCCTATGTCCCAAAACTATCCCCTCACGGACCATAAAGTGACACTTTTCCCAGTTTAGGACTAAACTAGACTCCTCACACCTAGCCAAGACCATCTCTAAATTATGCAGACATCCTTCAAATGACTTCCCAAATACTGAAAAATCGTCCATAAAAATCTCAATCGCCTGCTCCAATAAATCTGAGAAGATGGCCATCATACATCTCTGAAAGGTGGCCGGGGCATTGCACAAGCCAAATGGCATTCTGCGATATGCATAAGTGCCATATGGACAAGTGAATGTCGTCTTATCTTGGTCCTCTGGAGCGATGGGTATTTGGTTATACCCCGAATACCCATCCAGAAAGCAGTAGAAATCATGGCCGGCTATCCTCTCCAACATCTGATCCACAAAAGGTAATGGGAAGTGGTCTTTCCTAGTAGCAGAATTTAATCTCGTATAGTCAATACACACTCTCCACCCCGTAACTGGCCTAGACGCTACTAACTCCCCATCCTCAGTCTCTGTCACTGTGATACCCCCTTTCTTAGGTACTACATGGATAGGGCTCACCCACTCACTGTCTGAGATAGCATAAATCATTCCTGCATCCAATAGTTTTACTATCTCAGCTCTGACTACCTCCTGCATGTGTGGATTCAACCGTCTCTGCGGTTGTCTGACTGGTTGCATGTCCGTCTCAAGTCTAATCTTGTGCATGCAAACACTAGGACTGATTCCCTTAATGTCTGCAATGGTCCATCCAATAGCCCGGATATGTCTCTTCAGCACCTCAGTCAATGCACATTCCTGTTCACTTGAAAGCCCTGCAGAAATAATAACAGGAAGTGTGTCATTCAATCCCAGAAATAAGTATTTAAGATGACTTGGTAGTTTCTTCAATTTAAGCTCAGGTGGAGATTGAATTGATGGCAATAAAGGTGTAAGAACAGGTAAGGAAGGAGCCAAAAGAGGGGAAGAAGACTCCCTGTCGGAAACCGAGCACGCGGACTCAGAACAGAGTCTCTGCTCTGTCCGCGCGCTCGGCGCGCGGTCTGTGCCCAGACCGCGCGGGTACCGCGCCGTTTCGGAAACGGCCGCGGTGGCTCCGCGGTCGAGTTTCGCCTCGCGCCACGTGCGCGCGGCTTCGTCATTTCGCGCGCTGACCTCGCGTTCTGGCTCCGTTTCGCGTGCTGGAAGCTGTTTTGAGCTGTCTTGTACTCGAATTTGCCCCTTGGGGTGCAATTTTGACACCCTATGCACCAATTCAGCTGTTTTCACTTCCTCTTCCTGTTCCTGCAACCAATTCTCACATTCCTCCCAAAAATCGTCATCAAATTCACTATCACAATCATCATAAATACAATCAATTAAATTAATTTCAGATGCATGAGAAGATTGTTTAACCATATTGTTCACATTAAATGTCACTGTTTCTTCTCCAATTCTAAGAGTTACCACTCCATTTTTATAATCAATTAAGGCATGACAAGTAGCTAAAAATGGACTTCCTAAAATCAGTGGTACCTCTCTTTTCTCATCCATGTCAAGTACTACAAAATCAACAGGAAAAATAAATTTATCAACCTTTACCAACACATCCTCCAAAATACCCAACGGTGCTTTTTGAGAAAGGTCTGCCAGTTGCAAAATCATCCTTGTTGGTTTCACTTCTCCAAGTCCCAACTTCTTGTACAATGACATGGGCATCAAATTGATGCTAGCTCCCGAATCACACAGGGCATCCTTGCACTCTTCTCCTCCAATGGTGCAAGGGATGGTGAACCTCCCTGGATCTTTCATCTTCCTTGGTAGTGGCTTCTCCAACAAAGCATTGCACTCCCCTGAAATAGAAACCAAACCACTATCAAGTTTACGCTTTCGAGACACAATATCCTTAAGAAATTTTGCATACTTAGGCATATTCATTAAAGCATCAATAAAAGGAATATTAATTTCTAATTTGCTAAAAATTTCGCAAAACTTCCTGAAACTTTTATCATCAGCAGACGAATGTGCACGTCGTGGAAAAGGCAACTTGGGAAGTTGAGTTTCCACCACTGTTTTCTTCTTCTCAGGCTCCTTGTCTGCATGGACTTTCTGTGTCTCCTCAGGCTCCTCCTCATCAATCTGCAGATGTCTAGGCACTGGGTCCTTAGTAGTAAGTCCAGATCTCGTCGTGATGGCTTGGCACCTCTCTCTTGGATTTAATTCAGTGTTGCTAGGCAGTGCACCCTGAGCTCTCTGTGCTAATTGTGCAGCCAAGTTTCCTACTTGTTGTTCCAAATTCCTTTGCCCAGCTTTAATATTGGCCAACTCAGCATCATTCCTAGCCATGTAGTCCTCAGTGCGGGCTACAAAAGTCTTGATCTCCTTGGATGTCTGAGTTTGGCTATCCAAAATTTGTTGAAGAAGTCCCAAAGTCGGATCAGAAGCAGGATTGGGGACTGGCTTGGGTTGCTGCTGCTGTGGGTAGAAAGGCCTATTCTGCTGAAAGAATCCTGGAGGTCCCTGCTGAAATGGTGGGTTGTTTGTATGTGGGTTTATGGGTCTCCTTTGGTTCTGCACATACTGAACATCCTGCACTTCCTCATATCCTTGATTTTCAGAAGCTGTGGCAGTCGGGCATGTGTAGGACTGATGAGGTCCACCACAATACTGACATGTAACAGTCTGAACTGCTTGAACTGGTTGTACAGGCTTCCCAGGAACTGGAACAACTACCTTATTCAGGGCTATCTCCATGCATCCTAGTCTGTCTACTACCATAGCTAGCTCGTCCTTAACCTCCTTCAATGCTCCAATCTCTCTTAACTTTGTATGGACATTCCTCTCACCATTCCCCCACAACTCCTCATCTTCAGCTAAGGCATCCAAAATCCTCCTACAATCCTCTGCAGTCCTATCCATAAAGGTTCCCCCTGATGTCCCATTAAGCCACTGCCTATCTCCAGGAGTCAGACCCTGATAAAATGCATAAAGAATCTCTGCCTCAGACAAACCATGTTGGGGACACGCCCTAATGTTCGGCCTCATCCGCTCCCATGCATCTATCACTGTCTCATGTCCTTTCTGTTTGAATGTCTTAATTTGATCCCTAAGCTTAATGATCATCGAGGGTGGGAAGAACTTAGTCATAAATCTCTGCAGCATCTCATCCCAAGTACGAATGGACCCTGCAGGAATTGACTGGAACCATGCTTCAGCCCTATCCCTTGATGAAAAGGGAAACAGCTGCATCATGAGTTCCTCTTGTGTCATTCCTGCAATGTGCACAGTACTACAAAGATTCCTAAAATGGTATAGGTGGATATTGGGGTTCTCACTGGCACTACCCCCAAGCTGCTCCTGCCGAACCATGGTAATGAAGGAAGGGTTTATGGCGAAAGGTATGTTTGGCCTAGGTCTCACCATTGGATCATTTATAACTTGCCCAGCTGGTTGCATCTGCTGTCTGAGAGTCAAAGGTGCTGGTCGGGGAGCATTCTCACCAACACATTCCTGCAGATTGGGTATATCCGCTCCCCTCGGTTCCTGTCGCTCACGCTCATTATCACCCCCGTTCATGGTGAACACTAATTTTCTCCTCGCCCTAATTCTACGTTCAGTCCTAGCCATTTCTGGATCAAACTCGAATTCTGGCGGAGCTCTTCTGGGCATAAACTAGAGCCTGAAACAACAGAAAAAATCCGGGAGTAAATAAAAATAAAAAATAAAAATAAAGAAGAAATAAGGAAGAAACCACAAAAATTCAATAAACTATAACAAAAACCACTGCTCCCCGGCAACGGCGCCAAAAACTTGGTGTGTGGAATATTTTCCAACACAACCCGCAGTGTACGGTCCAAGTAATAAACCGGTGAAACCGGGTCGAATCCTCAGGGAACAATGAATTGCTATAATTTATCAAGTTCAAGTAGCGAAGAAAATTAAAATGCGAATAGAATTGGGTTATCTAAATTCCTAAAATTGCAATTTAAAATTAAACAATAAAAAGTTCCAAATAATGAAGAAGAGAGAATTAATTTATGCACTAGATGATGAATGGGGATCCCTAGATCTTTCAATTGTTGATAAATTTTGCTATTGTTTATAAAAATCCAATTTTTAATTAATTATTATGCCTACTTAGAATTATCACAATTTAGAAACCTCTCGGTTTTAATGACATGCAATTCCTCCGGCTAGTGATTATCCTAAGTTAGTTCTAACAATTTTGGCTCTTTTTCAAGTTACCAATTATTAGAATTAATTCGTTCAATTATTTTTGTTTAAGTATTTTTCAACCACTTAAACAATATAAAGCCCTAGTTCAGATCTCCTCTCGGTCTCACCAAACACCCATAAGAATTGAACAAATTAACATATAATTAACGAAATTCATAAATCAAAAGCAAACATCAACAATGTCAAAATCTAGGTTTCCCCAAACGATGGGATTAGCCTAGCATAATGTCACAAAAACGCAAAATAATAATAAAAGAAAACATAGTCTGTGACAAATAATGGTGAAGAAAGTCCGGTGTAGATCTCCACTGGATCGCCTTCAACTTGTTCTTCTCGTCTCCCAGATGAATGATGAAAAGATATGGAATTTTTCTGGGATTAATTTTCAGATTCGGAACCTTGAACTGGCTTGGAGACGTTTTATTTATAGACTGGATAGCAGAAGATATGAATCAGTCAGGAGATACACGAAATCACCCGAAATCAGCCCAAGATATGGGCACCCTCCGGAACCCGCGCGGTCGTGCCGCGGTTCCGCCCAGACCGCGCGCCTAGCGTGCGGCGGTCCTCCGTCGTGCGCTCGGTTGCGCGGTCGTTTCGCTGTGCGATCGTCTCTCCGTCTTCTGTTTTCCGACTTTTGGAGCTCACATTCACTTCTTTTTGGTCCTTTTTCCTTTAGCTTGCTAAAAACACCTAAAATCATGCAATCTCACAACAAAATTCATTAAAATGCATAAAGTCATGAATGAGATCACAATTAATTATTTTTACACAAAATCATTATTTTTAGCAGTTAATTCCACATTTTCCATAAATTAAACCTTTAACTAATCACTTAATCACAAGGAAATACCGCACTCTGTGCAAGATATCACCTCACAAAATGCATGGGTTAGGGCCTTGAGTTGTTTAATTTATTAGAATAATCTTTGTTGAAATGTGTACCACATATTGTTGTACATGTTTCACTTGTTTCAAATGATATTTTATAACCTAATTGATTAGGTTATCATCATCTAACTTTAAAATGGTTTTTAGGGATGTTAATTATATTTTAACTCAATATTTTGTACTGCTAGGTTGAACTTGTTTTGATGCGATTACACTATATAGATATGGATTTGATGAGCCATAGTTGGATATGATCTAGCGATATGATACTATTTTTACCTGGAGTCCGAATTATTGCATGTGAGGCGTGCCATTGACTTTATCTGTGTATGAGTTTGATCCGGTCCGTGTGACCAAAACTTATGTTTTTTGCTTTGTTTCATCATTGTGTCACTACCTTCATGGGGAAGAGCTTGCATGATGGCTATGGTCGGTGCGGCCATTGGTGTTGACCGCTATGTTATGTACTTAGGCGGTAATATTTTTTCTATGACGCGTTATAAGATAGACAAATGTATGCTATGTTTCATGCATCATGTACCAAATGCATTTTACAGACGAACTATTAACCCGAACACTTGGTATGAGACAGGTGCACTGGTTAATAATCTTGCTTGTTTACTATTTGTGGTTGTTATTCACTATTGTTGTATCTTCGGTCACGATGGATCACTTGCTCGGCAATGTGCTGAACCTTGTGTACTCATTCACTATAATATTAGCTCTATAACGACCCTTGTCTTCCAACAGCGTCGCCATGCCGTATTGACTAACTATGCATGTGTTTTATGCCTGGACTCTCTCTTCTTTTGCTTCTCGGATGGTGGAGAACTTATTCTATTAAATTAAAGCTTGCGTTGCAGTAGATGCCCGCCCGAAATTAGTGACTTATTAAATATGCTCATCACCACAAGACATAAGACACAAACATAAAGAAAATAAATTTCTAAATTATGAATTTAGTAATTTTTGGATCGGGGAAGTTGCAACAAGTACATCACATAGCATGCTTGTAAGGAATACACCACTTTAGATAGTAGACGGTCAACAGATAGATCAAGTAGTGCTAGCACAAATCATATAAATAAAAATCCGACTACACAAAAAATGACACCAACTTGATCTTCCCAACCTTCTACCCGTATGTCTACTCGTGATGATCACACATAGAAAATGTATTGCCAAATACATGAAAAATATTTAAATTGTTGAAGTGATTAACACATACATTTGTGAAACCGATGGGAGATGATTGGCAAAAGCGTGGGGAGCTAACAAAAAAAAGATAATTTAATGTATATTAGAATATTTTTACATTACCTAAAGAAGATATAAGATATAAAATATTTTTATAAATAGTAAAAAGAATAGTGAATATAAATCCATATATAAAACAATGAAAGTAACTTATAAAATAACTTTTTAATCCAACTTTATCGCTCTTTCATGTGATCGAGTATTATTATTATTATTATTATTATTATTATTATTATTATTATTATTATTATTATTATTATTATTATTATTATTATTATTATTATTATTATTATTATTTCTCTTGTTCAGTTCGTTTTAGATTGCTAATGAAAATAGAACAATCTTTTTTTAAAAAAAAAATAAAGTTTTTTCTTAAAAAGTTTAATCATATTTAATATATTTTATTAATAAAATCCTCCAATTTGTATACAAATTTATACTCCCTCCGTCCCATTCCAAATGTCCTACTTACTATTTTTTGATGTCACATTACAAATGTCTTCTTTCTATAAATAGAAATAATTTTCCCATCCAACAACGATGCGGACCCCAACATATACTCACAAACCAACTCTACCTTAATTCCCGTGCCCAACAGTAACAAGACAATTGAAGTGGGACGGAGGGAGTATTATACATTTTTGCTTTTGGTATAATTAATTTTAGCTCAAGTCCAACAAAATATTTGAAACAATCGTGTGAAACCTCAATGGTATTGGTATAAATTATTCGTGATATTATAACAATAAATGAAGATCATATTGTGCACTCATGAATTAATCATAGTTAGAATTTAAGACCAAATAAGCCGTTAACAACTACAATACCAACCGATATTGCATCCACGTGTCATATGGCCAAAGCAAACATCGCAAGACATAGATTCGAACAACTCCCAAAGTTGACGACACCCATTACTCTGATAGAATTCATCCAATGAACAATTAGATATACAAAAGTAATGGCCCTGTTTGACAAAACAGCTAAATGAAATTAGCTTATTCTAGGCAATTTGAAAGAAAATAGCTTATTTGAAAAAATAAAATAACTTAAAACAGTCTTCAATCAGCTATTTTTGAAACCGCTGCAAATAGCAGCATTTTGGAATTAGCTTATTTTAGGAGAAAAGTTGGCCTTGAAACCATCAATCAGCTAATTTTAACTAATTTATTACTCACATAATCAGTTAACAGCTAACAGCTAATTCCCAAACAAGGCCTATATGATCACGACATCCATTAGTTCGTAGTCATAAATGATATGATATCTATTTGTGTTCTTGAATCAATGGGAGTAGATGCGTGCGCTACTGTAGCTCTATACATGGTTTACGCTCATTATGCATAGACTATATATTTAATACTCCCTCCGTTTTTTAAACATAGCTACTGACCAACCTAGCACGCAGTCCAATGCACAATTTAAATAATTAATAACTCAAATTCGGTAGAAGTTAAAATTCTAAAACTTCGGTATTTAAAAACTACAAAATGAGACGAATCTAACAAGATCTCACTTGGCTATATTTTAACTTGTATATCTACGATAAAACTTCAAATTAAAGTTTTTGGATGAATAGTGTCAATTTTACCAATGTAGCTATCTTTTCTAAACGGAGGGAGTACTTCATTTATCCACTTTATATTGATATATTTGATTTAATTCAATCTGGATACACAATTCAATGTATATTATATGAACAAATGAAAATTATAAAATTTTAATATTTTTGATCTAATATCCAACAACAACTCGTGTTTTTGAAATTAAAAGTATCAATATAAATTGTATAGAGAGTATTTGATTTGAAATTCTATTTGTTGTTAATTGCTATATAAACAGTTACTAGTATATGATGGAGTTATTATATATTTGCATGATAATGTTATATTAAAAATAATTATTGAATAAATAGGTCTCCATCCTCCATTATTCCTAGAAAAAATAATTAAAGGGATGCCAATCATAAAGCAGAATTATGCATATACAAATGTTCGAACTCGATTCATTTGCTTAAGCTTCCAGATCTTCATACCACTCAGACTAACTCCGCCAAAAAAAATAATTAAAGGGATAAGGACTTGGTAAAATGTTAAGTTCCCTAACTTTTAACTTCCAAGAATATGGTTGATACTTTGATTATCCATCCGACTCCGTATCTGCACTTTGTTCATTAAAAACTTATGTGAGACGGGTTTCTACTACCATTTTCTGACACTCCAGTGTGAAGTTTTTTTTTTGCTCTCGACAGCTAATAAAGGCTAGGAAATAGTGTGAAGTTAAATAAAGTACCACAATTTATTTGCTAAGAAAAAATTCAAAAGTAATAACCTTGTTTGTAATAAAAAGGGCCGAATAGTGTAATAAGGTTTAGTTTGGGGATGTTTTGGCCAATTTTATCGTCCCAAAAAACACCTGAAAATATATAAATATCGAAATAAAAAATTTAGGTAATTTTGATGTGCTCCGCCTCTGCAGTCATCTGTAGCTAAACTTCCCTCTTTTGTTTTCCCATCCGCCTTCTCCAATCTTGCCCTCCCGCTGACCACTTCGAGAAATTACCCTCTAGAGCTTTATTCTCGGTTTATCTGCGGGTCTGTTGATTGGGTGCTTTTCGATCTGAATTGAACTGGTGTGTTGTTCGGATATCGTTGATTCTTTTTTTTTTTTCGGTGCTCTGCTATGTGGTTTTGATTTGTGGGTTTCTTTTTCTTTTTTTATTTGTTGGGTTTTTCTGATTTAAGAATTAAGATTTCCGTTGGTGAAAAGGGTGTGGTTTGGATTGGATGATGCTTTGATGTCGGTGTCTTATTTGATTGTTGCTATTGACAGTTCCAAGGCTGGGGGATTTCTAATTTTTAGTTTTCTCGATTACTTCAAACTAGTCTGAGTGTTAGGGATGATTTATTGTACTGGAGGAAGTTTTAGTTTTAGTTTTTAGTTTGCCAATTGCTTTTCTTCTGTGGGCCAATCTGGGGATATGGGGATTAGGGTTTAATGGAAGTTTGGATTGTTGATGCGGATTTCTGTGTTTTTGTATCTCTTGGGGATGGATATTCTCTATAACTACGAAAAAATGATAATAATGGTTCTTCTATATACATACGTATTTTGTAGGTTAAGGTGTCAGATAAATAAACACCCGTGACTGAGCTTGTCATAGTACTTTTTTTCAGGCTTTGATACCTAAATTGAGTTTTGAGATTAGTCCGGTTATTCTTCTTACTGTTGTTCCAAATACTTGGATGCAATGAGTTTTTGTCTTGAAACTTCATTGGGATGTTATTTTTGTGCAATAGGGGATTAGGAGAAGTCTAGTGGGGGTTCAGGACTGGGGAAATGGCAGGGGCTGCAAATGAGGATCCCAGTGCTGGAAGGTCACTTGAAGGAGCAGGTGGGCAGCTGCAATCTTGTCAATCTGGGGAAGCATTGGCTGAATGGAGGTCCTCAGAGCAAGTTGAAAATGGGACTCCATCTACTTCACCCCCTTACTGGGATAGTGATGATGATGATGGAGGTTTGAGCTTTGCATTTCACTAATAATAAATAGCTGTTTTTTGATTTCTTATTAATTTTGTGATATTGGTATGTAATGAATGAATTATGAATCACCATGTTTGCTTAAAGATTGCATATATTCCCCATCAACCAGTATAATATCGCTTATTTCTTGTTATGCTTTCTATTTTATGTCTGGTTTCCATTTAATGAATTATAGAAATGGTAAAAACATCTGAAGGTATTTAGTAACTGCTTTAGTATTGTTAATTGGTTATTATCACGAGTCCAGTGAATGTATTTATCATCAACCTGAACTTCCTGTTGGCATAGTCTGTTTTACAAACTGAGAAGTAATTTTGTTAGAATCAAACATGAATTGTTTCAGGAATTTGGATCTGATTGAGTACAGTGAAACCTAGATTCATGATTTTATTTTATTTTTTGGATGGAATTTAGATAAGCAATCGGCATTTATTACATTTATATTTCTTCACATTTTTGCTTAATGATCTTTTGTAATGTGTGGCATTTGGTTTTTCTTTATTTTGTTGCAGGACCAAAACCTTCTGAGTTATTTGGAAAGCATACATGGAAAATCGAAAAGTTTTCACAAATTAACAAAAGAGAACTTCGTGACACTCCATTTGATGTTGGAGGCTATAAATGGTATGATCTGATATCAAATTTAATTCCCTTTTGCATTGCGGGTATATTTCATTGCTTTATTAATAATAGTTTCCATGTATAGTTATGTATAACCTAAATCTCCTGTATATAGTTATGTCATTTTTCCCTTAGTAACATTGTCAATCATTTCATACTATCTCAATCATAGTTCTGCATATTTGTGTTAATCATATTGAGGCACTTGGGATGATTTGTACCACTATTTTGTTTATAATTATCTAGAAGTAAAATACTGGACATGAAATTCTTTGTTAACAATTAATCAAATTTGAACTATGGTTGATGGGTAAATTTTAAATTGCACTGCCTCTTGGACATGAATTTTTTGTTACAGTTTATTTGAATTGAACTATGCTTCACAGGTACATTTTAATTTACCCACAAGGCTGTGATGTCTGCAATCATCTCTCCTTGTTTCTTTGTGTAGCCAATCATGATAAGCTTTTGCCAGGTATGATGATATTCACAAAAACAGCAATATTATTAGAAAATTGCATTTTGTGAATTTCTAATATTTTGATTTTTTTGGCAGGGTGGAGTCACTTTGCACAGTTCACTATTTGTGTGGTCAATAAAGATCCAAAAAAATCAAAGTATTCTGGTAATTGGTAAATTATCATTAATTTTCTGTTTCTGGTCTCCTGATGCCGGAATGCATCCTTGACATGTTTTCTGGAACCAACAGATACATTACATCGTTTCTGGAAAAAGGAGCATGACTGGGGGTGGAAGAAATTTATGGAGCTTTCAAAACTATTGGATGGATTTATTGATGCTGATACACTGACTATTAGAGCTCAAGTGCAAGTCATACAGTATGGTTCCATACTCTTATTGAGTTTTTGTTGTAGTGGATTTGCATGTTTGATTGCTAAAATAAGATAGCCGGAACCCCAGTTTGTAGGGAAAAAAGAATGCTTCAATTATTTCTCTTATTAGAACTATATCTAGAGCTTAGCCAAAGCGAGCCGCATTTCCATGTTTGGGTTTGATTGGTTTAATATTTGGACACTCCTCGGCTTGGCTTTTATGATACTAATATAGGTACTTGTTCAAATTTGTCTCGATTATTTTTTGGATTCGTGTTCATATTTGATTTCAGCTTGTTTATTTTAATCAAAATGCTCGAAATTTGAACATGGATTAAATAAGAAAAATATCTTTAAAATTAAAATTTCATATGTAAAATCATTAAAGTAATAGTATCAATTAATTTCACTATATTTCAAATAATATTAAAAGGATTTATAGCATAAATAAATTTATAATTTTTTTCTTCATATATTGAAGTGTTTGCATACTGGTTCGAATATTTGCAAACATGCTCAAAATCGGCTTGATTCATAATCAAATTCGAAATGGTGTCAGAGTTTGATTCGGTAAATCTAAAAATGCTCTTTGAGTTGTACTTGTTTGGATCATTAAAATCTCTCATTGTATTTATGTGCAGCTTTATTCTCATTTGACATTGATTTATTCAGATAATTTCTTCAGGTAAATGAGTTTGAATGGAGCAAGTGAAGATTCAGTAAAAAACTAATAGGCTAAAATGTAGGCTCGGAAAACATCACATTAAATATCTGCTAAAAACTGAAGTGCATGGGGTATCCTCTATTTGATAGACTTAAGCTTGTGTAATGAGGGACTGCTACGAGGCGTCATATTTAGTTGCAGTAGGCTGGGATCTTGAATGAAATGTTCTTTTCTACTTGTGGAAGTTGGATATATATGGTAAGAACAACTGCTGACTAATAGGAAATAAAAGTGTAGATGAAAAAAATACCATGCCAATTATTTTTGTTATGTTTATGGTAAATGTTGGGTTACACATCTAAATTGTCTGCTTATATTGATTGGCATCCTTTGCGTCTCATGTTACTGTTTCCTAAGTTTTATTCTTGAATGGTGGTTTGCAGGGAGAGGCCAGATAGGCCATTCCGCTGTCTTGACTGTCTGTATAGGAGGGAGCTTGTCCGTGTCTATTTGACGAATGTAGAACAAATTTGCCGTCGTTTTGTGGAAGAGAGACGAGTCAAACTTGGGAAGCTAATAGAAGATAAAGCTAAATGGTCCAGGTATTGTGTCTTTTCATTTGTAACTTATTGTACCCATTATTGTTTTTGCTAAAGATCCAATCAGAAAATGATACTAAAAGCCTAAGCTGGATGTGAATTATCTGAGTTTGTTGTAGCTGTCAATGTCGAAATTTTTGGTGCATGTGAATAAATTATACTATTTTCAAAATTATATTTTGAAACTTGGGAAGCTAATAGAAGATAAAGCTAAATGATCCAGGTATTGTGTCTTCTCATTTGGAACTTATTGTACCCATTGTTGTTCTTGCTAAAGAGCTAATGAGAAACTGATACTAAAAGCCTAAGGTAGTAAGATGTATCTTTTTCTTTTAAAGTATCATCTGAGTTTGTTGTAGCTGTCAATGTTGAGATTTATGGTTTGGTGCATGTGAATAAATTATATTTTGAATTCTATATTTTGGAGAGAGGTCCGATCTTTAAGAACCAGAGGATGAACTTTTATCCATTGTTTGTTGTTTGAACATCTCAGTTCTCAGCCATTATTTTGTGTTGAAAGAAGTAGTATTGCATGCAAATTTCTTCAATAGTTTTTTATTTTTGTTTTTGTTTCTGTTTTGTTTTTTTTTTAAAAAAAAGATATATTTTTTATTTTTTAATTAAATATTTGGAGTTTCTATTCTCATATTTACTTCTTGGGACAAATTTTCAGCTTCTCCACATTCTGGCTGGATATGGACCATAGCTCCAAGCGGCGAATGTCTCAAGAGAAAACTGAGTCAATATTGAAAATTGTTGTGAAACATTTTTTCATAGAAAAGGAAGTCACATCTACCCTTGTCATGGATTCCTTATACAGTGGTCTGAGGGCTCTTGAAGGTCATCAAAAGGGGAAAAAAAGCAAGAGCTTATATTTGGAGACTGAGGAATCATCAGTTCCTATAGTTAGGATAGAGAATGATATGTTTGTATTGGTCGATGATGTGCTGCCGCTGCTCAAGAGGGTTGCCGCTGAACCTTTGCCTCCAAAGGATGATAAGGGCCCACAAAATCGTACTAAAGTGAGAAGGAGCTAGTTGCCACTTGCTTAGTGTTTGTGAAGTCATTAAAGCTACTCCCTCCTAATCTAAATATTAGATGATTTTGCCTGACTCAACTATTCAAGGAAAAATGTTTTTGATTGCTTTGCCCCTTATTATTTAGTTTCAAGGGAATCAATTTGTGAAGGGTAAATAAAGTAATGTTGGGAAGGGCTTATATGACCATGCTTAATATAGAAAGTTGAGAAAGTATTAACAATTATTAAGGACAGGTAAAAACTCTAGAAAATATTGTATTTAGAATAGGAGGGAGTGTAATATATGTGTTAATTGCTTTTAGCTAGCTATAGTTGCTATGGTGAGATTGATGCAAGAGTTGGACACTTAAAAAATGTGTTGGTAACTTAATTTGAGGCATGGGTTGGGAATTTTTAATTGATTTGAAATAGTATGATTTTGTTCCTTCTGCTTGTGCTCGAGTTTTTTGGATTTCTGTAGATATGTTTGGTTGTAGTTTTCTAATCTCAAGCATGGCTGGTCTGAGGCTCCTTTTCTTCCTGAAGGAAACGGTGGCCGGAGAGGAGTTGAACAAAGATCCTATTGAACATGAGGAGAAGCGACTCACTCAATTAGGTCGTCGGACTCTTGAGATATTCATCTTAGCCAATATATTCAGGTAATATATCCTGGACGGCCTTTTTATGTGGGATTGCTATTTTCAGGCCCGCAAAATCTTTACACAGTGTTTTACCAACTTCAGAGTTCTTAATCTAGATATTTCATTTTACATTATTTTTCAGTTTGTTTTTGCCCCATTTCAAACTTCATTATGAAGCGTAGTTTGAACCTTGAAAGTGGTTTCCTTGTTTCCTATTGATCAATTGGCTGGAATGTTGAAATGTCTCAGTTTGTATGGTCGTATGGATATTGTGGCTACATTGATCTTTTTCCTTACTATGGTTTTTCTGTATTGGCTGGCATATGATATGTTGGTTTTTCTCTCTTTGACAAGTGGCAAAGAAAGAGAACTCTAAGAGCAGTTATTATTGTTTGTGTTTTAGACCCTATACTCAATATATTATCCAACAATCTTGATTGTTTCCTTTGCTGTTCTAAACTTGTGTTGTTTTTCGTTGTTTCTGTTTAGATTATGCACCATATTGCATTATCTTCATATTCCGAGGTTGTTTACTTTCATTCTTGCCACTACAGCAGTAAAATTGAAGTTGCATACCAGGAAGCTGTTGCTTTAAAGAGACAGGAAGAGCTCATACGTGAAGAGGAAGAAGCCTGGCTAGCTGAGGTTGAACAGAAGGCACGGCGTGCATCAGATAAGGAAAAAAAGGCTAATAAAAAGAAGCAGGTTTGTCTTAACCATTTCTAGGGTTTGTGAAAGCTTTTCAGTAGTTCCTCTTGATTATCCAGAACGGGGTTTGCCTTTATGATTACTTTTATGTCTGTTGTTTGATATGGTATTGTGCATCACTCAAGACGTCCTCCCCCTCTTGCTCTCGTTTTTACTTGGGTTTCTGTTGGTACTGAAGGAAATTAGGATTGAAACAGTGTTGTACATGAACTAAAGCCCAACAGAAATGCTGACTGTATTGCTATCTAGGAATCGTGGGCTGAAAGTGTTGCTCGTTAACTTTGGACAACTGAAATCTCATAAAATAACATATGCTATTCAAATTTATACTTTCAGGGAAAACAGAAACGAAATAGTCGCAAGGGAAAAGAGAAGGGAAGGGATGAGAAGGATAGTGGAATTGTTCAAGGCAAGATTGACCTAGATAGTGAGACTATTGATAAAGAAGATTCTGTCGCTGCTGATTCAGAGGTGGTCCTCAAAAAACCTGATACCATTGATGCATCAGATGCATCTGATTATGAGGATCGTGTTCCAGAAGTACTTCCACCAGATTCTGATGACAGAGATGCAAGTGCCGCCAACTGGGACACTGATGCTTCAGAAGTTCATCCTCCAACGGAAACCAGTACTAGTGGTGGGATTAGTGGACTTTCAAGCGTACAAAATGGAAGAAGTTCCTCTGTTGTGGATGATAGCTCATCCACTTGTTCCTCTGACTCTGTTCCTTTTGTTGCGATAAATTCATCCCACAAAGGCAATTCCCAGCACCACAAAAACCAAAAATCTCCAAGAAGGTAAATCTTACCCGTCAATTAAGCGAGGATTACTAGGGAAAGTTATGTTGATTGTGATCATTAATCTCTTGAATTTTCTAGAACTAGGAACCATCAGAGCAAAACTTCTTACCCTGCTCGTCGGGTTACTGAGCAACCCAGCCAGCCACCCGAAACTGTGCCAGATGCTGGGAGCCCAATTGATGCATCTCGTAGTTTCAAGGCTGTTGCATCTGCTGCACCAATACAGGCTTTCGAAGGTTCTTCATGGCAGAAGGTGGTGAATGGTTCTCAGCGGAATGTACTAGAGAAGGTGATCCTCTTTTAATTAATTAATGTCCTATACAGAGTGCTTGAAGAAAGAAATGATAATTAGGCTTTTTGATTTTTCGGTTTTCTGAAATCAAGTTGCCAGAATTTTGTTCCCTGCTTTGATGGGGATTGATGAAATCTCTGTATTTGCGTTGTGTGCTTTTTGCTGTTGATAATTCGCATGCCATCCTCATTAGGGTTATAATTTTTGGCCCCTGGTCAATGAATTATGAAATGATATTTACAACAATCCGGCAACTTCATGTTCATGACTGAACTAACCTGTTTGCCTTTTTAGGTACGGGTGGAAGAAAATGGGTCCTCTCCTAGTAATTCTGGAATTGTGGAAGTATCTGGGGATAGGACAGCTTCTGTGATTTCCCCAAGCGCAAGTTCAGCGGCTAAATCAATTATTACAAAGCTGGAGACAAGGGCTAGCGCTTCAAATGATCCCCCCCCTCCTATGGTTAAGAAATCACCTTCCAGTAGTCCTAAACAAGCTGATAAACCGGTGCGCTTGTCAACTTTGGCCGAAAAAGCTGCTGCGTTGAAACCAGATACACCAAAGCCTGTTACATCAAAACCTGCCGCAAAGCCCACTGGACAGGTTGGAAGCGAGAAGCGTCCAGTGCAACCAGGGATGAGCACTACTGAAAAGCCGTCAACACCACCTACACCAGTTATGTCAAGACCATTGAGTGCTCCTATAATTCCTGGTCCTAAGCATCCTGTTTCTGTGGCTTTGTCTACAGTGCAGACAGGAGCAACATTGTCACGGTCTGCAAGTGCTGTTGGTCGGCTGGGCCCTGAACCTATTGCTTCAGCAACACAGAGTTATGTTCCTCAGTCTTATCGAAATGCTATCTTGGGGAGCTCTGGCATGGGAAGTGCGCCTGCAACTCAAAATCCTTCTACATCTTCTGCAGTAAATGTGTCAATACCATACTCACAGGCACCCCCCTTTGTATCTGCACCACTGCATAGGCCTGATAGAATGGAACCAAACAATATTAGACCAAGTTTGTCATTTGGAGTGACAAATCGTCCTGATATTTTCCCCAACCGACCCTGGATTGAATTCCCTGATAAAGACAGCAACAGGAACGCATCTGGTGATCGTGCTTTGCTATCAAATGACATGCAGAGTTTTGACATGTACAATCCGGTGCACAGCAGATCCCAGGATCCATTTGGGTTCCCAGCCAGCATATCCAATCGTCAAAGTCATTTAGTTCCGGATGAATTCCCTCACCTGGACATCATCAATGACTTGCTTGAAGATGAGCATGGTGTTGGAAGCTCAACCATTTCAAGCCTGGGACATCAAATTTTCAGCAATGGGCATCACTACCTGAATAGACAGCCATTCAACTTTCTTGGTGATCCCACCATCTCAAATGGGCTGGGCCTATCCACGAGCTCCCGAAACTTTGACAGAGCAAGAAACCCTCTCGATGATAGCCTCCAACACCGTTATGTTCCTCCCGGGGCCTCCTTCGACATGATTCAGCAGGGAAGCCCTCGTCCATACATGAATGGACCAACAGATGGTATGATTTCTAACCAGTGGCATATTCCAGGGTCTGACCTGGCATTCCCGAGTGCCAGGAACCCCGCTGACAACAATGGCTTTCCTTACCATATACCAGAGTATCAAAACCTCAATACAGGCCCCAACAACTACACAGTATTCCGACCTTGAAATGGACACTAAAAGTCCTGTCTTAGATACTTGCATACCGGGGCAAGGCGATGGGACGATCATAGGCTTGGAATATGGACTGTAACAACCTTGTGGTAAGAAACAGCACATTTTGTAAAGCATGATTCTGCTTTCCTTCACCTTTGAATTGTTACTGTTTTTTTTTTTTTTTTTTTGGAAAGAAATTGCTGGTAGGGTTCTAATAGGGCCATCAAAGTTTGAAACGTTGGCCCTTAATTTTATCATTGGAATATCTAACTTGAGTTTGTGGTTACATTTTATTTGCTTATGGTTAGCTTTACAAGTTCCTTTTCTAGTAGTTCAATCTCTTCTTTAAGATTTGTGCAGCTGGAATAGTTGGCAGAAAAACGATTAATGTCAAAGGGACATTTGACAAGGCATTCGGTTAGGTTTTCTTCTCTCGTTTACTTAGAGCCCGGTTGCCCCAACTATATTGAGGTCAAATTAGGATCATTCAGGATGTTGTGCTATAGATACATGATATCAGTGCAGTAAAAAAGGAACTGTGTGTACAAGAAGCTGTCCATTTCCATCAATCTACATGATTCTTTGCTTTCATTAAGATTTAAAGCTTGCCGTCGAAAAGAAAAAAAACTCGAAGAGTCCTAGTCACATCCTAGTGATGGGATGCTGATTGGTGGGCTAAGGGTTGTGTTTGCTTCTTCCTCTTGTTGGTTGGCATAAGTCCTTTTAGCAGTCATGCCAATATTTCCATATAAAGAAAAAGAATAAAACGTTACCATTTTGTGCTGCTTTATAAAATAGGAAGACCTTAAGCAGAGTTGGAACACTGTTTTTAGAATTTTAGGTGGACTTTGATTGTCGTTTCTTGGTCTTCAACTGTTTGCTGGGTTCCATTCTTCTCTGCCTTGTCTTATGACCAACTTCTGTTTCCATTTAGACCTTTAAGTGTTTCCTTAGCACATCACAGAAGAAGATTTTAGTCCCACAACTAGTGGCTCATTTTCTAAATTTATAGCTCTGCAGATTGGTCAATTTAACTACTGTTTTTGATAATTTATGAAGTTTTTAAGTTTTAACACACACAATTTGTCATGTGGATAATTTGAAGGACCGTTTATAGAAATGTTTTGAAGGGTGAATTAAGAGGGTTAAAGTGCCAAATAGCACTCCTTGTATAAATTCTCCACGTGAATGAATAAAGGGTGTGTGAAGCTTATAGTTTTCAAAATGAGAATTTTCAGCTCCCAAAATTCAGCTTGACCGACTATCTTACAGTCAACATTGCCAGTTGGATTAATTAGTCCACATTTTGGCATCTATTTCTTTGTCAGCACACATTTTGTTATGCTATTAAACTAATTTCATTCTTCTGACCAAAATCACACATGGAAATATTCAAAGTTACACAAACAAGTATACTAGTATGACTTTAGTGAAATAAAAACCGTTCTTCCATATATGATTAATATGAAAGATTTAGTGAGCATTACAAAATAATAGTCCATGTTTAAGTTTAGGCGTATAACCATCATTGTGATAGTTTATTAACTGCAATATAAATTTGATCACAAAAATGGGATCACAAAAATGTTATTGCCCATCACATTCAACAAGCTATCTCATCCGTGTCCTATAGCCATCTTCCAAGAAATCAAGAACACAACGGTCGAACAAAATTAAAATCCATTCAAACCATTTTTTTTTCTTTGATAAACATTAACACTCGAGTATCAGTAAAAGAGTGTTGGAAACTTGGATCAAGCTACACAAATTACAAAGGAATATAAGGGAGGGATAGAAGGTGAGTATCGAACACTTTTTCATCCAAACTTAAAATTGTCATTGGTTATGTGAAAATGAATAAACGAGAGCATTATTATTATTATTATCCAAACTTAAAATTGTCATTGGTTATGTGAAAATGAATAAACGAGAGCATTATTATTATTATTATTATTATTATTATTATTATTATTATTATTATTATTATTATTATTATTATTACAAGGTTCAAGAAAATTATATATTTAAATAAACAAAATTTTAAATTGAAATTGCTTATTTACTTATTAATAAAAGAGTGAGTTCCTGCTATACTTTTGTTTGAAAGGAGAGTTCCTTCTATTGCTAGAGAAGTAAATTCAGGGTATATATCATACAATTTTTTTTCTTAATTTTTTCTTTTTACTTGTTATATACTGTACTTTCATGCAGTCCAATACATATTTTAAATACTTAATAACTCAAGTTTGATACAAGTAAAAATTCTAAAAGTTCGATATTTAAAAACTATAAGACGACGAATCTAACAAGATCTAACTTGATTATATTTTAACTTGTATAACTATGATAAAAATTTAAGTTAAAGTGATACAATGAACAATATCAAAAATAAAACTGTATCATCTAAAAAAACGGAGAAAGTTTATGCACATGAGTTGATACTTTCATTCAATAATGAAATGATGATATATTGACAATTCCAATAAAACAAAATTTGAGGTTGTAGATGTATCTTTTTAAAACTATGAGAAGATTTTAATTTGCAACACTTTTGAAAATAAAAGGGGTAATTTGGAGTTGATCAAATTGCATATATATTCAACTTCTGGCTTCTTGTGAAGGTATAGGGAGCTTTTTTTGGTGAATACTAGGGTATCCTCAGGCTACATTGGACCCAAGACTAATCCCTCGAGGATCTGTAAGGG
This sequence comes from Hygrophila difformis, assembly GCA_030278955.1. Taxonomy (NCBI): domain Eukaryota; kingdom Viridiplantae; phylum Streptophyta; class Magnoliopsida; order Lamiales; family Acanthaceae; genus Hygrophila; species Hygrophila difformis. The sequence continues at coordinate 21,910,788 of JAOANR010000015.1, read as the reverse complement.
CAATTAAGGGCGCCTCTCCCAAAGCAGTTTTTTACATAGTTCGAACCCGAGACATTGCTTAAGCGACTAGAGCCCACATCTACTCAAGCCAACTGCTGTTGGTAAGGTACAGAGAGCTTTAGGTTTGAATGAAATAAAACATTATTTGAATATGATATGGACAAATTCTCAAGCAATATATAATAGTAGTAATTAATTGAACTAAGCCCTAAAATAAACCCTATATAGGGAAGAGAAAAAAAAAAGAAAAGAAAAAAAGGAGATAACCTACCTAACCGTTTAACCAAATATCCAAAATTCTAGTCTAAACCGGCAAACTTTTATTGCACAAATACCAAATTCATCCATGATAAAATAAAAAACATGGGACTCAAATTTCAAATCCATTATCTTTTAATTTCCCATTCATACACTCAAAATCTAAATTCCAATGTAGTAATCTTTTTTTCTTAATAAAAATATATATAGTCAAAACCTATCTACATAGGAAGTTATTGAGAAATTCCCCATACGCATCCCTCTATATATATACACCTCAACAAACCCCATTTATTTCAAATCAGTCACAAATCATTTCAAATTTTCAATTCATTCCATTTATTTATTTTTTAATAATACATACATTCTCTTTGCTCCGAAATCATGAGGCAGCAAATTAGTTACGCCCCAATTTTCATCATTCTCCTTTGTTTATTTCCCTGTCTCCCTACAAGCAAAAGTGCAAGAATATTGCATGGTCATCAAATACAAGCTCTTAGACAAAAGGGTATTCTTGTCCATGCACTAGAAAGAGGCCCAGTTCCTCCTTCTGGACCTTCAGGCTGCACCAACATCCCCGGGAGCACCGGTCCTGGTTGTCCGACTGCTGCCGCGCTCAATGAAATGCACTCGGCGGACGGTGTTGCAAAGGTGGTTGCTCCGCCATGAGTGGCGGCCGGGCAGCGGCAATGGGAGATGTATATTAGTTATTGTTTTATTTTATTGAAAAAAGTGATTAGCATCATTCATGGTGGTCTTTGATCACATGATAGATTAAGGGCATTCACTTTTTTTTTTTCTTACAATATACTATTTTTTTTTCTTTAGGTTGTTTGATCTTTTACATATGCATAGGTCCATTCTTTTTGGTTTTTTTCCTGTAAAGTTTGTCTTATACATGTACACATGCGGTGGAACAATTTTTCTTCCTAGCATGCTTTTACAATCAATATTAATGTATGTTAGAAACATTTTGTAATTTTAAGGTTATAAAAGGAATTCTCTTTATTTATGGACTTCTATGATTTTTCCAATTAATTTTTTTTCCGTATAAAAATTTTAATTACTTTAATTTTATTAAAACATATATGAAAAACTGTTATAATGCTCTTTCAGGATGAATAAAGATGTTGATTCAAACATTAAATCTAGTCTTCATAGTACATCTTTACTTTATTTCGAATTTGTTTTAAATATTCTTATTTTCTTTTGATGAGAACTGAAACCTCTATTGGAACGGAAACTTGGCCTAGTGGTCATGTCCCATGATGTCCAATCTTATGGCCGAGTGGTCATTTCTTAGCCTGTACAGGCTGTTAAGAAAAATAAAAAAAATAAAAATTGAAGACTCTACTACATTTTCTCCTTCAGAACTGCATGCGGCATTAATTTATTAAAGGTTTTTCTTTTCCCGTAACAATCAAGAATTTGTTGAAATGCCAAAAAGTATTCAACTTTCACATACAAATATTATAAAATTAGAACTTTATTGAAAGCATTTATCTCGCTATCAATAGCTTGTTGGGGTTCACCTAAAAAATAAAATAACTTATTGGGCAGTAATAGTACATGCTTGCTTTGCTTAATTTGCTAAAATTGGATTTTGAAAATGTAGTTATTTTTTGGTTAAGAAAGTCCAAAGTCTATAATGAGCCCACAAACTTCCATATGTATCAACATGATGCTAAATGGGGAACTTAGACAAAGCCCCCCTCTAAAAACATTCCTTAGAGTCAACCACCCCCACTTGGATACCTTACACTCCCCCCCCCCCCCCCCCAAAAGTTTAAAACCATAATAATGTTTAACAAATTAATTAAGTTAGTTTACTAATCTCTCAATTATGAAATAACAAAAATACCCCTAATGTGGTAACAAACCAAGAAGAAAGGCGGTAACTATCAATATGAAAGTGTGGTAAAGCCATACTTAGAAACTTGGTAAAGAACAAGGTTGATTGTGGTAACCATAACAAAGAAGTGTGGTAACCAATTTTTTTGGGGTTAAAAGGACATTAATTTATGAGGATTGGGGTAATAAAACAAGTGGTAACGGACCAAGAACAACGTGGTAACCATCAATGTGAAAGTATGGTAAAGTCATATTTAAAAACTTGGTAAAAGAACAATGTTGACTGTGGTAACCATGACCAATGAAGTGTGGTAACCAATTTTTTTGGGGTTGAAAGGGCATTAATTTATAATGATTGGGGTAATAAAACAATTGGTAACGGACCAAGAACAGCGTGGTAACCATCAATGTGAAAGTATGGTAAAGTCATACTTAAAAACTTGGTAAAAGAACAATGTTGACTGTGATAACCATGACCAATGAAGTGTGGTAACCAATTTTTTTGGGGTTGAAAGGGCATTAATTTATAATGATTGGGATAATAGAACAATTGGTAACGGACCTAGAACAAACATGGTAGACGTCAATATGAAAGTGTAGTAAAGCTAGACTTAGAAACTTGGTAAAAGAACGAGGTCGACTGTGGTAATCATAACCAAAGAATTGTGGTAACCAATTTTTTTTTTGGGTTGAAAGGACATTAATTTATAATGATTAGGGTAATATAAAAGAAGTGATAACAGACCAAGGTGAAATGTGGTAACCGTCAATATAAAAGTATGGTAAAGCCATACTTAAAAATATGGTAATACAACGAGGTTGACTATGGTAACCATGACCGAAAGAATGTGGTAACCAATTTTTTTTGGGTTTAAAATGACATTTATTTGAAATGTGTACATTAATGTTCCATGATAACATTTATTTGAGGTAACCAACTACATCACAAAAAGGTAACAAATGAATGTAGTGTGTGGTAACTAATAAATCATAGTGTGGTAACCATTGTTTTCTTACATATATGGTATGGTGGTATAAAAAATAAGTTAATATGGTAACCATAGAAATGGCGTTGTAGTAACAAATCTTTATAAGTTGTGGTAATGTATAAAGAAACAATGTGGTAATGTGATGATATAACCGTGTACATCGCAATACTTGAATTTATTGTGCATGGTTGTAGTTTTTGTGCACATGCATATTGATGTGATGAACCAATTAAAACTGTGAAATGAATCAATGTTGCATATTAATTTATCACAAATCTATTAAAGATGCGAAACGAATAACGGTTTAACAGAGGTTGAATATCGAGTTATTATACATACTTGTACTTAATGTGCACGCTCATTTATCGAATGAAAAAATAAACGTTGTGAGGTATAATGAACTAATTAATCTTGCGATGTCACATAAATATTATTTATATTATAATCCATGTGTATATTATAAGTTGTTTAGTTCTATCGAACTAACATTGAGTGATGAAGTATGATACAATACTTTAGTCATCGTGGTTTTTAGGATTGATTGATACAATGCTAGGAAAAGGATATAATGGGTGGGTCTTCTAGATTGTGGCACAAAATGAGGAAACCCGATTGCGGTATGTATGAAAAACACGATAAACGGTGTGTGGTAATCGAATACTCATGAGTGTGGTAAGCAATTCATAAGAGGTGTGGTAACTGATGATTAAGGAGTGTGGTAACAAAGGATCGAGGAGCGTGGTAAGTAAAAATGAACATAAGATGTGCTAACAAACCAAAGCAAGTGTGGTAACGAATTAGATGTAATTGTGGTAGACGATTACATATTAGCGTGGTAACGAAATGCATAAGTGTGGTAACTAACTATTGAGATAGAATATATAGAACTTTTGGGTATAAGGACAGTATTTAAGACGGTCAATTAGGGTTAATTGACGGTCAACTAGTGTTTGGGACCTTCCCTCAAAAGAAATGGCAACCGACCAAGTACAAACGTGGTAACCGGCAATAGTAAAGTGTGGTAAAATCATATATAGGAACATCATAACATATCAAGGAGGATTTTGGTAACTTTATATTGTGAACTGTGGTAAAGTAACATAAAGTAACATCGTAACACATCGAGGAGGACGGTCTTTGGGACGGTCAACTAGGATTTGGGAAAGTGGTAACCATCAATAGTAAAGTGTGGTAAAATCATATTGAGGAACGTGGTAACATAGCGAGGAGGATTGCGGTAACCTTCTATATGTATAGTAGTGTGGTAAAATTACATTTAGGAAGTGGTAATAAAGAGAGGCGGATTGTGGTAAAAGCCATTGAGAAGTGTGGTAACCAATATTTTTTGGATTGAAATAATATTAAAATATTAAATTATGGGGATTGGGATAATAAAAAAAAAGGGTAACCGACCAAGTACAAACGTGGTAACCGTCAATAGTATAAAGTGTGGTAAAATCACATTTAGGAACGTGGTAACATAGCGAGGCGGAATGGAGTAGCATAGCAAGGTGGTTTGTAGTAAGCGAGTTATATGAGTGTGCTAACCACATATTTAGTAGTGTGATGACTAAATATATGGGTTGAAATAAATTGAGGTTTTATGTGGATGGATTAATAAAATTTATGGTAAACAACTAATTACAAGTGTGGTATCCAATAATCTAAAGAAGTAGTAACCAATATTTCATATTGTGATAACCAAGTAATGAGGAACGTGGTAACCGAAAATCTGAAAGGGTGGTAACCATTGGAATAGTCACGGGACGGTCATGGGACGGTCCTGGTGGACCTTCCCAATGTGTAATTTCAGAGTTTTGGACGGTCTCGGGACGGTCCTGGTGGACTTTCCCAATATTTTCTCATTTCAGAGAGTTCCGGACGGTCGTGGGACGGTCCCATGGACCTTCCCAATATTTTTGTCCATTTTAAAGAGTTCGGATGGTCGTGGGACGGTCCTGGATGGTCATTTAACAAGCACAAATGCATATCTAATATGAAATTTCATTTAACAATACCAAAATCTTAAGGAATCACATAACATCAAATTCATCCATTTCATGGTCGTGGGACAGTCCTGGTGGACCTTCCCAATATTACGTCCATTTCAGAGAGTTTCGGACGGTCGTGGGACGGTCCAGTCCCAATGTTTTTGTCCATTCCAAAGAGTTACGGATGATTGTGGGGTGGTCTACGAGAATCGTTCCCTAATAATGAGCGACCAAACAATTTGAATCCGCAATTTTTCTAATCATCTATCTCCAAACAACGAGCTTCTCATTTCTATTATGATCGTATGTAGGTATTGCACTCTTAGTTCATCAATGTAGAGCCATGAATATTTCGTTTTCTCTTCACATCCCCGCTCTTAGTTCACCAATGCACTCTCGTTGCTCGCTTTAGTAAAATGCCCAAATTCGGTGGCTTCGAATTGCTTCTCTTTGCTTCCCCGACTACCTCACCTCTACCTCATCCACAACATCTTTAAGGTGTTTTCCCGGGCATCATGCAGCCTAAAATTTCTTCTCCTTTCACCACCCCTATACATTAAACAACCAAACCAACATCAATATTAAAATCTTAAAATTCACAACTTTAATACAACATACAATAAATTCCCATTCACAATCACCATTGAAAGATTTATATTTATCTACACACATAAACAATATTTTCAATGTAATCAACAAAGTCACATTGATCTCGGCCTATACCAAGCACCGACACATCCTAAACCAACTTACAAATCTTGTAACTCAAAATCGTGGTAAAAAATAAAAATTTATCCATTCGGCCATTTAATCGAACACCTTGCTTGCACTTTCATATTACTAACATTCCATCAACAATTATTCCCACAAATTCACTCATTTCAACATACAAATCAACTATCACATTATCAAGCATATTAACATAAATCAAACCCACACAATTTTCATTTCAAAATCACAAACCAATTCAAAACCCAACACAATTACACAAAAATGAGAAGAACATTCAATTACAAATATGGCTATAACCATATATCAAACATATTTCACACAAGGCAAGAAATAGAGCAATTAAGTAGAACATAAAATATGAAGCTAAAATTGAATAAACCACATTCAACTTACACGAAGACCACAACTTTCAATAATGCAATTAAGCAATATTCATAAAGACCCCAATTTCTACTAACTGAATTGCCTACATTAAAGTCATACACTGCCTTAAATCAACAATCTATAAGTACACAGTCTACGTTTATCCCAGTAATAACCAATTCAATTAAAATTAAAAACCCAATCTACGAATTTAACAAGAATTTCATGGGAATCAAATGAACTCCAAATGAAAATTGCTCAAATCTTTCAACTGCACGGATAAAAAGAGGATAAAGGCCAAGCAAACAATTCATAAAACAACCCAGCCCCGTTCCATTAGGAAAAAAAAAAGAAAGAAAAAAGAAAAAAGGAAGATTCGAATCCCTACCATCGGGAGTCGTCTCGTCCTCCGCCCCTTTGCTCCTCTTCTTTGTTCGCTTCCTCCCCACTGGCACCTCCTCCTTGCCTTCATTCACAGTTGAATCTTCTTCATTGCTTGCCATTTTTCTCTTTTTCTTTTTGATATCGGTCTTCTGGGTTTAGAGGAGATGGGTTGCGTGAGTTGTGTTGTGTTGGGGTAAGTGTATTGTAGTAATAGGTTGAGTGTTGGGGTGTGGTAAATTATATAGAATTGGTGTGGTAATTTAAAAGGGGTTGTGTGGTAAATTATGTTGGTATGGTATAAAGGGAGTATTTGTATGGTAATAGTATGAATGCTAATGTGGTAACTTAAGTGTGGCCTCCTTTTTTTAATGACTTTTATTAAGAGTAAATGAGAAAATGGATTAAGTTTTGGAGATTGAAGGGGGGTTAAGTCTAGGTCAAAAATTGAAGGGAGGGGTAAAGTCTAAGATTTGATGGAGGGGTATTTTTAAAATGGAAACTAAATTGGAAGGAGGGTAGACTCTAATTTTCTCATGCTAAATGTACATTCCAATAACAATTAATGACAACATACCATTAAATTTATCATCATAAAATTATTTTCTTCACGATTCTAGCATTATCATTGTTGGCTCAAAAGTCAAAACCTCTCCGGTTCATCAAATAATCGAAATTGAATGCATGGTCCATCCCCAAAAAATGTGTCGGTGTACTTTTTTATTTATTTTTACATTGACATCTATGTGTTGATAAATGTGTGTGGGAGTCCAAGATACACAAATTACAAATGAAGATAAAGGGTAGGGATAGAGGCCGGATGAAAATCGAACCCAGTATAGAACATGACCATTTGGGTTAAGTCTCATTCTCGTGTCGGTGTATTTTTAAGATCCCACATCGAATAATGTGTGGGACTCTTTATTTATAAGGATTCGGCTTGCTAATTAATTTTAAGTAGGAACTTTCTATCCATATAATTTCATATGATATATCATGCAGGGCCGTCTAACGCTAACCATTTCCAGTGGCCCCGTTCTAATAAAAACTTTTAGGCCCCCTTATTATATTTAATAAATTAATTATAAATTTATTTTTTATTTTTATTTATTTTTTTAATTTTTGCGGACAGGGCAGAGAAATAAGTGGTGGAAGCCTATACTACATACATTACAAAGGAATAAAGGGAATGAATAGCGAGACAGGTTGGGAACCGAATCCCCAACCATAAGGTTGAAAATTGTGGACTTTGCCACTTGAGCAAGTCTTCAACCACCTTTTAAAATTATTTTAAATCTAATATATTAATAAAAAATTAAAACGTAAAAAATGGATTAATTTCTAGCTATATCATTGACCAAATTTTAGGCCCAAATAATAAAATTATTTGATGAGAAATAATTCACTTTGTTTCAAATTATTTACCAAATTCTAGATCCAAAATAGGTAAATATATTTTTTTTAAAAAAATTACTCTATTAATTGAAAATATATTTTAAAAAATGGGCTCCCAATTTTTGGGGCCATGTGCAAAAGGAAGAGCAGGCTATTAGCCGGGCCTGATGTCATGCCTACCTAGAAGGAATATGCATACGCGAAAAATGATCCAGTCCACCCTTGGCCACTGGTTGAGATACCGTGCAGAATGTTAAATTGTCTGCATATGCACCATGATGTCTAACACTACAAAAGTGATGGTAGATCTGTTGCATTTTCCCATATCCCACAAAATAAGGCAGATGGGTTGTAACTTTTTAAAATATGAGCATCATTTATGTAGGCTTATACATCACTTTTTTTATGAACATCATTTATTTCATTGTCCAACATCACTTCTGTAATTGCAGAAATATGCACTGGAACCGTTTCCCCTGGCCACCCCCTAATCAAATAAACATGTTGAAACCTATCGACGTTTGTCACTACATGAATTTTCTCGTTTAGCTTCCGAATTCTGTCACTAGATTTTTAATACTCTCTCCGTCCTATTTAACATGTCTTGTTTCATTTCTGCACACAATCCAATGCACATTTTCAATCGTTAATATCTCAAAATATGTACAACAAAAAATTATGTAAAAATATATATTCTAAAACTACATGATTTTACAATTCTAACAAGACCCAACTCGACTATTTTTTTCAAATATATACTTGCAATAACGTTGAGTCAAAGTTAAACAATGAACAGTGTCAAAAAGTCAAACATGACAACTAAAGTGGGACGGCTGGAGTAGCTAATAAATCTTGATTGCTTGTGAGCAACCAAATTTTAGGTTTATCAATTAAATATTAGTTAAATATCCTGGTATTTATCTTGTTTCAGGGCTCTAGTCGCTTAAGCAAGGTTTCAGGTTCGAACATTGTGTATGCAAAAAATTGCATTGGGAGATGCATCCTTAATTGCCCATGCAGATCCTCGAGGGATTAGTATTTGGTCCAATGTAGTTTGTGGATACCCGGTAATTCACCAAAAAGAACCTAACAAAGATTGAACTCGACCATTTTTATCCAAATATACATATATATTCAATAATTGAGTCAAAGTTAAAAAATGAATAATGATAAAAAAAAAAATCAAATATGACATCTAAGATGGGATGGAGGAGTAATATTTACAATATTTTATTTTCAAATAAGTATTACTCCATAACCGTTTGAGTTGACATTTCCGTTATTAATTAAACTAGCACACCTGCCCGCGCATTGCGCGGGAAGTAAATTTTTATATATTTTTTAAACAATATTGTAATATTTTAAAAATTCAAATATTTTATTAAATTTAATTGGGAGATAATAACTTAAATAAGTCAGGAGAATGAGGTCCTTCCACTTTTGGGCCATAGTATTTTGATTTAGGAAAATAGGTCATTTCTCATTAGAAAGATTTTCGGTCCAAATTTAGGCCATTTGGCCGGAATTCGGGCCGTGTGATGGCCACGCGCTACAAAATAGCCTAAAAGTGAGAATGTTTGTTCTAATGGTCTGTTTTAATTTTTTATTAATTTCATATTTTATATAATTAAAGTAAATATATTCATTCTGTGCCATTATTTATATCCCACTTTTTAATAGAATATAAATTCCTACATGTGGCCTATTTATATCCCACTTTTTATGTTAATTACATAAAATAAAAAATAATTAAAAAACTAAAATATGGCACCGTGATGAAGCATTTTCCACTTTAGGTCATCGCATAGTGAGTGCATATCACACGGCCCGAATTCCGACTAAAAGACCTGAATTCGGGCACAAAATTCTTCTAATGATCTATTTCTCTAAATCAAATTACCTTTGCAAAAAAGTAGAATGACCTACTTCTCGTGCCCAAATTTAGTTACTATATCTTAATTAGGTTATATCTATTTTCGGACCACATATTATTGAGAAAAATGTCACAAAGTAAAATTTTCATTCCACACAATTCATTTAGTTTAGTTCTCTCTTTTTTTTTTTGTTTAGTTCTTTTATATAAAATTAGATAAAGTCAATTTTAAATTAAAATTTAAATTTATTGTGAGTTCAAAATTAAAATAATTTTCATCGTTAGATTTAAATATTTTTTTATTTATTAGGTTATATTCATTTAAAATATTTTTTATTTATTAGGTTATATTTTAACCTCATATATTACCTAAAAATAAATAAAGATAAAAACAATACTATATATCCTAATTAAATAGTTCTACTTATAATAATATTGTAATACAATTTTTATATCATACATAACTATAATGCTATAAGTAATTTACTTCTACATAATTTACCTTTCATTTATACCAAAAATATAAGGGTTTTATCGAAGGGAGTGTATAATTAACATTCATAAATAAACAAATCTATATCTTTTATAAATAAATAAAACTAATAATATTTTTTATTGTAAACATTTACACTCATATGTCGTCAAATGTATGTGAGACCTAGTCACATAAATTATAAAAGGGGATAAAGGGAAGAGATAAGGGGTCAGATGAGAATCGGACCCTAACCCTAAGGTTGGAATAAAGCTAATAAATCTTTATCTTATATAAATAAATAAACTAAATCTTATAATACTATTAATCCAAAAAATGTTATAATAATAAATCTTTAAAAACATTATATCAGATGCTTAATTAAAAAAAGCCAACTAAATCTTTTGAAAGTAAGGAATAAAAAAAATCTATATCTTCTATTTAAAAAAAAAACTAATACTTCCTCTGTCTCACTCTTTTTGTTACAAATTATTTTTTGACACTATTCACTGTTTAACTTTGATTCAAATTTCTATCATAGTTATGTAAGAAAAAAAAACATAATCAAGTGAGATCTTGTTAGATTCGTCTAATCTTGTAGTTTTAGACAATCAACTTTTTATAACTTTTCGTTGTACAAAATTTAAGTTTTAACCGCTAAAAATGTGCATCGGCATGCGTGTCGGAATGGTGTGTAACAATTACACCGAGACGGAGGAAATAAATATATATATATATATATCTACATATATATTCTATATCCTAGCTAATTTCATACTATAGTAAATCTAATAATACTGAATATTCAAAAACAGCTGCGTTTGTGAGAGCCGCCCTTAATTGCCCTTGCAGATTTCATACACAAGGCTCGAACCCGAGACCTTGCAAGGTCTCGGGTTCGAGCCTTGTGTATGCAAAAAACTGCTTTGGGAGAGGCGCCCTTAATTGCCCTTCCAGATCCTCGAGGGATTAGTCTTGGGTCCAATGTAGTATGGGGATTATATTCACCTAAAAAAACAGCTGCGTTTGGGAACAAATGCAGGCGATTTTAAAATTTAAAATACATATTAAAAATAGCCTAAAATCCTATACATAGTAAACACTAATTACAGTAACCGCCAAATTTTAATCTCTAATCTCTAAAACTATGAACGTTATTCTCTCCCAACTTTTAGCTTTTCAAACTCCAGACTCTAAACTCTAATAAATATTCTAATACCTTTCATTTTATAAAAAATGTAATAATTAATACTATAGGTAATCTGCTTGTGCATAATCAACGGGGTTTTTTAAAGGATTTGAGCGGGAAATCTAACAATAGTTTTATATAAGGATTTATAGGATGGAATGTATAATTAACATTTAAAAAAATATATCTTTTGTAAATAAATAAAATTAATAAATATTTATATTCTATAAATAAATAAAGCTAATTTTTGTAGTACTAAAATTTTAAAAACCTTATTCCAGATGCCTAATTTTAAAAAGCCAACTAAATCTTTTTAAAGGAATGAGTAAGAAAAATATAAATCTTTTACAAATAAATAAAATTAATAAATCTATATATCCTATATCATATAATTAAGTATCCTATACATCCTATACATTAAAAGATTGAAGATATATCAAAAAGGAAATATAATTTTTTAAACAACGTATTACATTCAAACATTACATAAGAATTGATAACTACTTAGAATTATATTTCACAAATATCTTTTGAAGGTCATGCCTGATATTTTGGAACCAAAGATCCTCCAATCGGACTACATAAGAGATAAAATCATAGAAAAATACATCAAAAATTTTACTTACAAAAATTCTGAATTTGAACAACAAATACGATAAGAATTGATACATAAGAGATAAAAGCATAGAAAAATACATCGAAAATTTTGTTTAAAAAATTCTGAATTTAAACAACAAATACGATAAGATATCCTTGATTTCATCAGCGAAATCAAACGAAAGATAAACAATCTCCATCTCCAGCTCAGCCATATCCAGAAAATCCACTATCATGTTAAGAATGTCAAGATCATCATCATCTCAAGCACCATTTTCTTGTGTTTTAAGGAAGAAAATTGATGTATATTCCTTTAATCCACTCAACCATTCAACAGTATCGATTGACATCCCTGCAATTGTGAAGCCCAAAAAATAATGTAAAAGATACAATCAATATTTTTAAATGAGGCAATATTTTCATTAATATAAATCAATAAAGAATGCTAAATCAAATCTTGAGAAACTTTATAACCTAATCACAAAGAAGACATCCGGATACCAAATCGAATCATTGTTGATGAAACTGAAACAAAAAAAGGTACATGAACAAAAATACAAATACGAATTTTATATTTTCAAATTTTAGAGGAAATTTTGAGTAGTATATAAAGGAAAATTACAAAAATAATTTGTAGAGTATACATGATATGATTGACTTTGTTGAAATTAAATATTAGATTTTTTATATATATTATGGATTTAAGGAGTATATATGATTAAGGTAGTTGAATTAGATTATATATATATTATAGATTTAGTGAGTATATTAGTTGAATTATTTTATATATATGTATATGTTATAGATTTAGTGAGTATATATGATTGTTGAAATTGGGGAAGAAAAGTTGAAACAGTTGTTGAATAAAGGGGGTGAGAGAGTGGGGGGAATTTAGACTATATTACTTTTATATATATATAGATAAGTATAAAGTCAACACTGAATGCCTATACGGCTATACAGTAAAAATGGATAAAAGGCAACAATGACCGAAGCTAAAAAATGTAGAAACTAAGTTTCAACTACATCTGCCGCTGGGAGTTGCAGCGGATTTATAAATTTTTTTAAGTGATGTCACAAAAATTAATGTATGTGAGGTTAAAATTAGGGATAGTAGTGATAACACAATAACAACAAATTAGAAGCTATATTACAATTGGAGATAGTGGTGTTGATATACAATTTGACTGAGTATTCCAAGTCAAATATAAAAATTTTAAGATTAAAATAATAATTTAGTGTCCCTATAAAAAATTAAGTGGGTGCACATAATCAAGTATTTAAAAAGTTAAGGCTAAAATAACTATTTTATCAATTTTAAGTGGTATATTGTGCCCCTACTTAAGTATATGTGCATCTGCCCCTGGCTAGGAGAGATTTACCATGGTCTGGTAATTTGCTATCCGCTCCAATTTTGGCAAGGCAGTCCACGACTGCATTCCCTTCATGCAACATATGTTGAAACCGACATAAATGAAAGTGAGTGCGAAGCTCCTCAATCAACCTGATGTACGGATCCAACCAATATAATGCATCTCATTCGGTGGGGGAATCAATAATCCTCAATAACCATGATTCCAAGCCTCTTTGCCATCTGAAATCCATTGAGGATCGCTGCAACTTCAACTTGAAGGACAGGAGCATTTGCTGACGGGATCCATCGAAATGAAGGAAGCCCCTTGCCAGCCACCCATATTAAAATATTATTTTAATATTTATTTTTATTGATATACTAGATTTGTACTGGTCTACTGGACAAGCCACAAAAGTTATAGAATGTTATTTAATTTGATTTCTCTTTATTTTAAAAATTAATTAAATTATATTATCATATACGTTCTTTTTCAAATATATAAAATCATTAGATATTTTTTTATTACTTAAAATATAATTTATTATCACTTCATATAATATAAATATATATTATATATAAAATATAAAATATATAATTATGGCCTTGATGGCTCACCGAAAAAAAAAAAATTTAAGATTTGAGAGGAAGTGTAAAATTTTGGGCTGGATGCTGGAGAGTAGAGATATCTTTATAGAAAGTCATAGGCCCCGTTTGGCAAATAAGTTAAACGAAATTAGCTTATTCTATTCATTTTAAGTTAAATTAGCTTATTTCAAAAGACAAAATACCTTAAAATAATGTTCAATCAGCTATTTTTGAAACTATTCAAGGCAAAAATATTTGCCTCAAAACTGTCAAACAGCTAATTTTAACTAATTTATTACTCAAATTAGTCACATAATGAGTTAACAGCTAACACCTAATTCTCAAACAGACCCATAACCCACTGGTATTTTGGTAATAGCTAGGGGTATAAGTGTCTTTTCGCCTCTTCGGAGGTGAAATCTATATGAATGCAGCTCGACGCTCGTGTTCCCCCGATTCTCTGGCGGGAAGATTCTACGTTAGGGTCCGCGGTGGAATATCTACAGCCTATACTCAAATCGCCGATTTCTTCCCCAAGACATGTCTATCAGCGAGGAATTTCAAGCTAGTGAGTTTAACTTTCATTCTGGGTTATTATCTTTCTTGGCGGGTCGCTTTCTCGTGTTATATGTTGGAACCCTAGGTTGCATTAGATATTATACAAGTTGGGTTGAAATACGTGTTTGTTAAATTTATCACCTGTTGATTTTCTTACAGAATAACAATACTTATCGTGGACTCGGAAGATTTAATTTGTACCAATTGTGTTTTTAATGTTTCTTGGAATTAATTGGGGAAGCAAAGTTTCTGCCTATTTCAAGTGCTCTTCAAATTTTGTGAAGAAAAGAATTGGGCTCTCATTGTTTTTAACTCTTGGAATTATTATTACTAAAATGATCAATGCATTGAATAGCTGCTGATGTAGTTTTTCCCATTTCTTGTCTTTAACTAGATATTGAAGCCTTACCGAATATATTGCAAAGGAAATATTCTCTGTTACGGGATTTGGATAAAAGTTTGCAAGGTATGATGTTTCTCAGCTCGTAAAATGCTTTTAATGCCTTGCTTATGTTGTGGTTTGTTGATGAATATGTAGAACAATAGGGCTTCACCAAAACGATGAATCCGTTGACAAATTTCGTAAATAGAAAATGTGTACAACAATTTGGATTTATTGTTAGGATCGTGTGCGAACACTTTCCTTAAATTTTATTTTGCCCCATCACTATGCCAATGGTCCGAAATCAATTCGAGTATAATCCAAAAAATATGAATTTCTTAAGTTTTTGGCATCAAAACTCAAGAACACGAAGGTTTTTTGTATGAATACGTGTCTGCAAAAGATTGCAAATGCAGTGTATCGTGTTTTTTTTTTTTTTTTTTTAAAAAGATATCGGCCAAGGCAACCTATATATAGGTTTAGGGGTGAAATGGTGCAACCATTGATGAAATGACACATCCTTTCAAAACGGTGCAACCATTAATGAAAGGACACACACTTTCATTGAGGATTTGACTGTTTTGGGCTCTCGGGAGCACCAGAGCAATTCTAGGCTATACCCTTCTTCTGGGTGCCCAAAATTGCTCAGAAAAACTAAGGCACAGCCGGGCGCCCAATACCCAGGATTGTCGAAAATCTTAGCTTTCATTTTCCTCACTTTCGTCCACACCATTTGAGCTCCCATGGCGTTGCCCTGAAAACCCCGCAAGGTGGCCTTTTCCCCTTGGCTCCCACAAGGGCCTCTACCCCTTAACCCCTCTAGGGGTGCTGCCCCTAGGACCCCCCTAAGTGGGCGCAGCCCCCTTGACCCATGGATGGAGTAGGCGTTTCTTGTAGTGGCCAACATGAGCGTGCATTCCCCACTGTGTAACTCTGTTCAGCTCACATGACAACACATTTGGTCAGTTTTGCAAATCCAATTAACCAAAATGCATTGATGATACTAAAATCACCAACATGGTTCAGTGTGGAAATCTTTTGAACCAGCTTCATCAATGATTCAATATTGTGAATATTCTGCATTTAGCTAGTGATGTGTTTTTATTGTGAATATTGTGAACATTCTGCATTTATATGTGGCTAGTGACTTAAGATATTGCAAAATGTTTTTTGATTTCTGATGTGTTGATTTGTTGTTATTGTAACTGTGTGTTCAAAGGAAGAACAAGGAATATTTCGTTATGTGGATATTCCAACACCAGAATACCCCCTTATTGGTTTCATAATTGTGTGAAAATGCAACTGTCCTTGTTTTGTCAGTTATGAACTGCATTCAACAAATTATATAGGGAGTATTGTTGTATGAAGCATTGGAAATCATTAAGCTCGTAGATTCCAATGTTGGGACTGCAACCACCACCCTAACTCCGGCATTAGTATGATATTGTCCGCTTTGGGCCAAGCCCTCACGATTTTATTTTTTGGGCACCTCCCAAAAGGCCTCATACTAATGGAGTTGGATTCTTCCGATGTGGGACTTGAGTTTGTACTTCAACACCTCCCCTCAAACCAAGGACCACACACAATATGGCCTTCCTCGAGCGATAATCAACTTGATTCGCCAAACCATCTTGCACCGCCACTAAGATTCGACACAAGGCACCGACACGGATCCCAATTGCGAGGGCACAAACTGAGGGTCTCCCACACACGCAGTCCATCACTGAGTCTCCTGCTGAGTCGATCCCCGAACCCGGGCTCTGATACCACTTGTTGGGACTGCGACCACCACCCTAACTCCGGCATTAGTATGATATTGCCCGCTTTGGGCCAAGCCCTCACGGTTTTATTGTTTGGGCGCCTCCCAAAAGGCCTCATACTAATGGAGTTAGGTGGACTCTTATATTTAGGAATATGTTTCCCTATTCTTCCGATGTGGGACTTGAGTTTGTACTTCAACATCCAACAGTTTGAACATTCGTCAAAATGTATTGTTTTGTCGAACTGAATTATTAGTCTGGCATATGTGCAGAGTGTCAATGCATCATGAAACCAAAAAAATAGGTGAAAACATTCATATTGTAAAATTTTCCATTTTCATTTATGTTTAAGCAGTCCCATCTTTCTTTTACATCTTTTCTGTGTCTCTTTGTTTGGATAGCGGGGAACATTATTTGGGAGACAAACTCTAATTTTTATGTGTACGTGGGTTGTCTAAATTGCACCTTTGAGTTTTATTTCTCTCCGTGTGAATTTGTTAGCTACTTGTTCAATCTTTCTAATCAAAGCTTTCTTCTTGACCATTGCCAAAATTTGAAATATTTTTGTGTTTGAGACTTTGAGTGTGCTTGATTAATGAGCAATCCATTCACCCCAAACTTATGTCCTTATGCAGATTAATTTTTCTAGTTTCATCATTATTATGCACATTTACTTTGCTGAACAGAAGTCCAGCGACAAAATGAGCAGCGTTGCGAGCAAGAAATAGATGATATGAAGCGTGCCATTAAGTCCCATAACATCACTCCAAATTCATCCCTTCTCAAATTCTCTGATGAAGCTATGGAGGAACAAAAACATGCCATTAGGATTGCTGATGAAAAAGTTGCATTGGCTGTTCAGGCTTATGATTTGGTAAAAATAGAAATTTCCTATTTTTCTAGTTTATGTTCTCAATATAATCTTGGTTCTGTAAGTTTCTCATGCTTATATTCTCATTCATTTGTATTTTGGTGGGTGTTACTATTATGATATTAATTTATGCTCTATTTCCAGCATTTTAGATGTGTGGATATACCACTGTTGATGTATTTTAGTTATAATAATGAAAGCTATGGAAAGAGGCCAAGGTGGGAAGAGTTAGGTGATATGAAAGTGTTCCAAAGGTTGATGTATTCTCTAACGAGTTTTGAAAGATAAAAATTAAGTTAAATTTCTTATATGCATCTCCATTACCTCGCCTCTCTTTCCAAGCTGTGGGATTATTATTATTAGAAAAAAATTGGAGACAAACCTGGCAAACGTGAAAAACAAAACCTGCTTTGGTATTTCAAATTGTTCACGGTAAACTCTTGGTGGGATTGAAGTGGAAAATGATAAAACTAGTTGAAAGATGATATTATTTAGGAAGCTTCTGGTATGCCTTGATTTAGTTTGCTTTTCGTGATGCTTTAATTATTTATGGTGTCTTCATGGTGAAGGATAATGAGAAGAGCCTGCGAGGATATATTCAACTAAAAGCTTCACAAATAGGGCTAATTACAGTGATAGGTTCGAATACTATCACATAACCTTTGATACTCTGCTTAAATTGCTTGCAAAGAATTCACCAGCAGTATCTTGTTTACAATACTGCAGATCCAGTTGTATGAAAGTTAATATCTTGCATTCTGCTTTCTACCTGAGGTTGACCAAGTTCATAATTTACTCCTCTGTGTAATAGGTGGATGCTCACATTCAGCAGCTTGATCAATATTTGAAGAAGTTTGATGAAGAGCTTCGGCGTGGTATGTATTCAGGAATTATAGCACATCGTTTTTTATTTGCATATATAGATTATTGTCAGATTCGAATATGAGCTTGTCAGTTGAATTCTTGTTTATCTCATTGATTGTGTACATGATTTTTTAGCATGTAATATATATTTTCAATATCAAATCATCAGAAAGAGATAGCATGGCTGCCACTGGGATTCCTCCAACTCATGTAAACAATGCTAAATCGGGAAAGGCTGGCGAGACTAGCAACAGAGGGCGTAAAAAGTAACACCTTTACCTAGACCATCTCTACTTAAATTCTGCTGTAGCATTTTTTGCTCCATGTCTCTGTGGACACTGCGGCTAATTTTATATGAAAAATCATTTGCCTTGCAAATGAAATGAGTTATAAATTTTCTTTCCATTATTTTGAAAGGGGATATTAGAAAGAATAGCAAATTGTGCAAAACATGAAAGGAAGTTAAGAAAGCAGACTAATCTAAAAACCTGATGTTAATCCTTCCGGATTTTCCCTTGTAAAGATTTATAGTCTTCACTGCTTTGCATTTTATCAATCTTTTGATGTTTCTTGACTTTTATTGATATCTCTGTCTCCTTATAAAAAAGAACAGTAGTTTATAGTGGATGATGATACTTTCATTCTCGTGTGTGCTTTGTAGTTACTTCTACGCAATGATAATTAACCCATTCATCTGCCCTTTCAGCTGGAAAACATGTTTCATCAATAATTTCACTGTGAATATCATCAAACCTTATCAGCATTAATTGAGTAATGTTATCCTCAACACAGGACCCGACTTGCAGCATCAACCACAGCTTCTACTGCCTCTGCTTCTGCAGCAGCAGCAGCAGCTGCTAGCGTGGCAACTGCAGTGGCCAACTCAACCAGTATGGAATTAGATCTACCTGTAGATCCCAACGAGCCAACATATTGTTTCTGCAACCAAGTTAGCTATGGAGAAATGATTGCCTGTGATAACTCTGATGTATGTAACTAATCTTGGGGCATGTTACTCTTTGTTATGGTTATCTTTTTGTTTTTTTACTTGAATATATTGCTCATTTTGCAGTGCAAGATAGAGTGGTTCCATTATGGTTGTGTTGGCCTAAAAGATCCTCCGAAAGGAAAATGGTATTGTTCAGAGTGCGTTGGAACCCAGAAGCGCAAGAAGAAAAGATGAATGAAATTTGGATGAGCAAATTTGAATGTATTAATCACCCTGTAGTCTTGAGAAACTCCAACAATAGTTGAAGCAAATGCTTAGCGTAAATAGAAACTAGTATTGTACTCTTTTACTCTTGTTTGGGAAATTTTGTAAATGCTGCAAAAAGACCTCTCAATGATTGCGGGAATGTTGGGGGAGGATGGAGGTTTTCATGGAACTTCTGGATAGAGGTTTAATAACAACCATTTGTGTAGTTGGCTGCAATAGCATACTTATCATTGTATTGTAGTATCATACCTTTATTTTTCTTATAACCATTTCATTTTTGTTGCCTTTTGGCATGGTTTGCGTATTACCTTTTTTTTTTCTTTTTAAACAAAAAAAAAATATTAGCCTTTTGGCAGTCGTTGCCTTCTTATGTCGCATCTGTTTCTCATCTTGGTAACCCAATCATATGTTTGTGTCGCCCCCTCAATCTTTCATCTAGTTTATTTATAGCCAAGTGTTCTTTAAACTCATCTTAAATCAAGTCACTAACTAAATTGCCCTGTTGTTTTCTGCCAAAATGGTATTGTTCAAGGTTTGAAAAGAATAATCTACAGTCGGGATCAAATTTATATTGTGAGTGGGGATGCGGACTTACGCTAGTAGTCAAGTCCCCGACTCCCAATCTGCAGGTTGGCCCTATTCCTCCCTTGTGTCCCAATCTGCAGGTTGGCCCTATTCCTCCCTTGTGTGACATGAGCTTTCACTACCCTTTACTCAATAAACGAGCTATAAAACCTTTTATGTTGGTCCATATTGACATTTGGTCATTGTCATGTAAGTCGATTCTTCAGTATTGATGAATTTTTTTCAAATGACATAATTATATTTCAAGAAAAATCATTCTGAACTGTTGTTTATCTTTTCTGCGCTTCATGGTGGAATCTAAAATCAACTTAGTTGTTGCAAACGAAATCTTTGTGTTGACAATGCTAGGGAAGCACTATTTCTCAGTCGTTTCCATTTTATTTAGTATGGTTGACCCAATGAAATTTTGAGTAATTAATATGGTTGACCCAAATGTAAAACTCATACACATAGTAATTAATATGGTTGACCCAATGAAATTTTGAGTAATGTTGTTCTTTCTTTCTTCACCAACTGCATGCCATCCTCAGTCTTAGATACTCACACTTATTGCCACTTTATTTCTCGACTATGAGCCATTCTCGATTTGTCTTCGTATATTTTGATGCATTCATTTGTTTCGTTCAGCTTCGACGAAAAATTTGGCCATAGTGCTATCAAGTGTATGATTCTTAGTACTCTCGTCTCGTCTTTAAAAGGGTTATCAATGTTTTAGCCCATCGATGAACTAAATTTTTTGTTAAACTTGTATCATACCTTTTGAAGGCACAACACATTTCCCTACTCTATTTATCTTTCAAGGATATACATATTTTCTTCCATATTTTGTTCCTTCCCCGTGTTCTCTCCCTAAATCCTACTTCCTCCGTTTTTAAATGATAGCTGCTATGTTGGTGAATTTGACACTATTCACACAATCACTTTAACTTGAAGTTTTATCATAGTTATACAATTTAAAATATAGTCAATTGAGATCTTATTATATTCGTTCGTCTTGTAGTTTTTAAATATCGAACTTTTAGAATTTTTACTTGTACCGAACTTGAGTTATTAATGATTTAAAATGTACATTAGACTGCATGCTGCGTGGGTCCGTAGCAAACAAACAAACAAACAAAAAAAAACAGAGGAAGTATTATCCATAGCAACGATCATGTAGCACTTGATCCACCGTCTCTTCCTTATTTGTAGGTGTATTCTTTCTTTGCGGTCTCATGACTTAAAAGTCGCAGTTGATTCACACTTGCAACCGCATCCTCTACTCCAAGTCCATCTCCTTTGGACAATGATCTTATTAATCTTTCCCATTGCCCTTTTCACAAATTAAAGGTGGCCAGTTATGCTTTTTCTCACATAAAGTTTTGTTTCTCGTAATTCCTTTCCCCCATCCTATCCAGTATTTTATGTCCTCTCTATCTTTTGTTTCCATCCCTTACGTTGCTTTAGAATATATCCTTCCTGGATGGGGACTTAGTAGTACTATAGAAGAATAGATGTCTGCTGCTATCCAGGTGGAGATTACACATGGACTCTTCTAGTACTACTACTCCCAATTGTCCATTTCATAATTGGTTATTGTTCGGTACTTATGGTTAAAGTTCGTTCTGATGGTACTCCATTTATCGTTTAAAAAGCTCAGCTTGTTGCTAAAGGTTGCGCCATAGATCTTTATCCGCCCTGCACAACTAACTGCCGGCCGGCTTCACCAGCTTGATATTACAAGTACTTTCTTTTCATACTGATCTTCAGGGGACTATTCGTGTAGATCAACCTACCTCCTCATGTGTTTGCTATCGAGAAGTTGATCCCTCCCCTCCCTTTGTGTTTTATCATCATAGAAATTCATTGGAGATTATTCTGTTTGTTCATGTAGATATCATTTATTATTTCCAGGGATGATGATATTTCTTGCATACAACTTTCAAAAATCATTTCCTGGAACCAAGTTCCAAACAGAAATATCGAACCACTCAAATAAGTAATTCATAGGCATTGAGGTTACACGTTCCAAAGTAGGAATTTTCATTACAAGGGAAATTTCTTCTCGATTTGTTGGAGCAGCACAACTGTTATTAGGTGTTAAATAGGAGTACATGTGAATAGAGCAGCAGCAGCCAAATGTCAGAACTTGAGGAAGCGAACGAACGGGGAGCCATTTAAAATTTCAAAACGGACTTAGTTAGAGAAGGTTGTAATTAAATGATGTAATAGCGGCTCGTCCTAAGTCCTAACATCTCATTCAACATAACAAGTGTTGCAAGCCAATTAATGGATTGACGTTTAAAATCTGGTTACCATGTAGTACTCCCTCCATTCGTGAGGAGATCTCATGTTTTGTAAGAGTAGAAAACAAATATAAGTACTACATTATTGTTGCACCATCAAGTGCTGAGTCTAAATAGAGCGACGAGACATATAACTAAGGAGGCCTCCATCAAAACACAGATGTTCACAACCTTATTGTTGGGGGTCAGTCACATGATTTGTATGTATAGCATTTCATTTCAAGGCATCAACATTTCATTGAGATAGACAATCCATCCATATCTAATTAATGATGCAACGGAACACAATTTTCTCATTTTTTTATTTTTTATTTTTTTTATTTTTTAAAAAAATTGATTTCTCAAGTGTTCCATCAAAGCATGATGCATTGATTCATTGTCTTACTCTCAAGTCCCGAAAGCAGGTCACACTAACCTCGTAAAAAATTGATTATAAATAACAATGCTAAACCTCATTGTGTGTGTGTGTTTTTAAAATAGTGTTAGGCAGGCCTGCTTAGTAATCCATGTCCCCCATGCCACCAGCTCCACCCATTGCAGGGGCTGCCTTCTCGTCCTTGGGCAGTTCTACCACGATTGCTTCCGTTGTTGTCATCAATGAAGAAACACTGCATAACACCCAAAAAATAAAGAGTATTAATTGATGTTGGTGCTACCCAGAGAACCGAGCCAATAAAGGGGGTCATTGTCAACTCACCTAGCAGCATCTACAAGCGCAGTTCTAATGACCTTCAATGGATCGATAATTCCAGCCTTCACCATATCAACATATTCGCCTTTACTCACAAGGAAGCCTAGGTATTAGTCCCCACATATATTGAATAGATTTACAATTGCTTTTACCGAAATGGTTGTAAGAACAAACCTTTGGCTGCATCATATCCTAGATCTGGATCATCTGATTCCAACAACTTGCCAACAACAACTGCACCTTCTACTCCAGCATTTGAAGCAATTGTATGAACTGGTGTCTGCATTCTCAAGCAAGTCAGCATGGAATGTCATCATAAATCATAAATGGACAAATAACATTAATTATAGTGTGGTATGAGAAAGAAGTATCCAACCTTCAAAGCATTCTGGATAATCTGAACACCAATTTTCTGATCAAAGTTTGCTGTGGGCAACTTATCCAGTTCTTTAGATGCATAGAGCAAAGCAACTCCTCCCCCTGTATCGCGCAACTATATTAATCTCTCATTCTGTCTAATGTTTTAGTGAAAGATTATACAAGAAATTGTCTCAAAAGATACCAGGCACAATTCCTTCCTCTACAGCAGCTTTAGTGGCATTTAATGCATCTGTCACACGGTCTTTTTTCTCACCAACTTCAGCCTCACTAGCTCCACCAATCTGAAATGAAATTATCCATAACAATGAGTGGTCACACTGCAGAAGTTCAATTATTTTTGCATAAATAAATATTGCAAAATGGTACAAGAGAATTTATGCGGGGAAAAGAACCTTCAGCACAGCAACGCCACCAGAAAGTTTAGCAAGCCTTTCTTGCAACTTCTCCTTGTCATAATCAGACGTGCTCAATTCAATTGTCGACCTAATCTGCAGTACAGAAATAACAGGCAAAACAAAAAAATTTATAGAAGTTAAACCCCATGTGTCAAATTGTTTACTGCTAAATTATCAAACATCAGTGTGCCGAAAGCACAGACCTGCTCGCATCTTTCTTCTATGGCTTTCTTTGCGCCGGCCCCATCAAGTATAACAGTATCATCCTTGGATATAGTCACCTAGAACAAGGAGGAAACATTATCAATAGGGATAAGATCTATTGGCAACCCAACAGTGCACATCCAGAAGAAAAAACACAGTTTGTGACTCATGAAATGGCAAAACAGACCAACCTTCTTGCAGGAACCCAACATATCCAACTCCACATCATCAAGGTTCATTCCAAGCTCCTCAGTTATGACCTGCAAAAAAGAGCACATCATTAAAAAAAATGTAAGAATTTAAAATGCAATAATAATAATAACTATATAATATGCATGCTATTACCTGTCCACCTGTTAAGACAGCAAGATCATGCAGGCTAGCTTTCCTGTTTTCACCAAATCCAGGAGCTTTCACAGCACAAACCTGCAACATTATTACATGTGAAGATCAAAGTCAAGACTGATGTAACATATCAAGAAATGCTATATGAAATTTCCGACTACCTTTATTCCAGCACGGAGCTTGTTCAGGATGAGTGTTGCAAGTGCATCACTTTCAACATCTTCAGCAACTATTAGAAGTGGTCTTTGCCTCTGCCAAGGTGCACCCATATAAATCGGATTTGCAGGTATGGCATGGGCCAATATGGAATTTTAATTTATAAAATGTGGTTACCTTCAAAGCCAATTCAAGAACTCTCACAATAGCATTTATGCTAGAAATTTTCTTCTCATGAATCAGAACAAGAGGATCCTCCAATTCCTGTTGATGAACAAACATGTGAGTCGGAAGCTGAAAGAAGAAACACCATCCATTGCTTTAGCATCAATCAATGACTTACACATTTCTGATTTTTCTGGTTTGTTATGAAGTACGGGGAAATGTAGCCTCTGTCTAGCTTCATCCCCTCAACAACTTCCAGTTCATTGAACAATGTCTTCCCATCCTACAAAGTGCAAAAACGAATCATAAATCTAGTTCACATTCACACCATGTTTAACTGGGTCAGGATTCAGGAATGATGCTTAAATTGAGTTTAAGGCCACGAAGTAGAGAAGTAGGAACATTACAAGGTTTTAGTTTAATTGTCACAAAATATGATGGCAGCATTATCAATAGCATTCAAATGGGAAACCCAGCAACTGGTGCAGAATATATTTATTATGGAAACATTATTTCAGAAAGAAAATTTTCACAACATTTTCAGTGAGTGTGATATCAACTTAACCCATAGGCCATTGCCCCAGTGAAAATGGAATATTATAATATAGTCTAACTAATTAACTTTTGGATAACATAATCATAATCATAAGAATGATAAACACATACCTGAATTGTGATAACACCTTCTTTGCCAACTTTCTCCATTGCTTTTGCAATCAGTTCGCCAATGTCTCTTTCTCCATTAGCAGAAATAGTACCAACCTGAGCAATTTCCTCGGATGTGCTAATCATCCTTGCTCTGCTTTTCAAGTTAGTAACCACAGCATCAACGGCCATGGAAATTCCACGTCTGAGATCCATAGCATTCATGCCAGCTGCCACTGACTTGCAGCCTTCGGTGAATATTGCACGAGTGAGAACAGTGGCACATGTTGTACCTGGAGTACATAACACACGACTTTAGATAAACTTTATCCCATCAAGAATCGGAATTACACATCTAATAAATCACAAAAAACAAGAATACAACTACGTAATCAATAAAACTTACCATCACCAGCAACATCATTTGTGGCATTCGCAACCTGCTTTACAAGGCTTGCACCAATGTTCTTAACTTTGTCCTTGAACTCAATGCTCTTAGCAACAGTCACCCCATCCTTCGTCACTTTAGGGGCACCCCAGCTTTGCTCAATAACAACATTTCTCCCCTTTACAAACAGGGAGGGCACATTAGATTCAGAGCAATGAATCGAGTAATACAAAATTTAGATGCAAAGTGAGAATTTGCAAATAAGCCCTTTTGTAATACTTCAATGAATAAACCTTCAAATATGTATAACACAGAAACTCAGCAAATCAGCAAATATAGACACTCTACTATTAACATGTCACTAAATGTCTCAATCCTAGAACACGCAACGTCCTATAAACATGCTGCCTAAAATGTCAATCAATTACATACATTATGTGTCACAAGGACATCCATCAAAACCAAGCCAATGGATATCAAACAGAAATTCAATATAATAAAAAATAGAGGGAATGACAAAAAAAAAATTCTTTTTTTTTTAAATTAAATTAAAATAAATAAATAAAAAGAAGAAGAAGAACAATACTATCACAGTACCTTTGGACCCATGGTAACTTTAACGGCTTCAGCAAGGTCTTCAACACCCTTGAGCATTGTTGCCCTTGCTTCCACGCCAAATCGAATGTCTTTTGCAGCATAGTTTCTGCTACCACCCAACCTGCTAACAAACTGTAACAAATCCACCAATCCAGGGTCAATCATCCAACCAAAGAAAGCAAAATCGATTTTTAGGTTTCATCAACCATCATAATCTATAATAAATCAGGCACCTGGTGTTTGCTGTTACTGGTAACCCTGTAAAGCAAGAAAAAATGGAACTTTATACAATGAACAATTGCACGAAAGCAAAACATGAATGTATTCATACGAGTTGTTAATTACCTGGCCTTGGAAGCAAGATTAGCTGCAAATCTATACATCTTTCGACCACGGGAAAGAAATGCAGGAAGAACAAGGAGATATCAATGGTATCGAAGCTGTGAAAGGGCAAGTTTTTTTTAGTAGTAAAAGGATTAAACTTTTCATCTAGGAACAAAGGGGAATGAAACATCTAATTCTAAACAACAAAATCTTTTTAAGATACCGACTAAAAACTAATCAAGGGATAGTATTACAATCACATATCAACCATCCCACCATCTCTTCACCATAATTTTTGCAGAATATTGTTGTTAAGCTAACCATAAAGGCCGAGATGAATTCAAGAACATCCTCTGAAAACTACCTAGTTTTGACGGAACTTTCAAAAAGGAGATTGAATAAGAATCTTTCTCAATAGAAACAATACACCCGGGAATTCGTTATGTTCAGTACCTGGCAGAGTTGTTTAATCATCAATTGAAGTGTTGTGCCTCCACCATCGGACATCAAAGATGCAGCAGCAGCAGCGGCAGTGGGAACGACTCCTGTTGAGACACCAGGTTTTGATAAATGGAGTAAAGGTGAAAGAGCAAGTTACATATGGCGAGACACCATTTAAAATGGGGGAGAAGAGAAGGCTGAAGGCCGAACTGCCGAAGGGTCTAGAAGACACGGAGTGTTCTAGTTCTAACTGCCGAAGGGTCTAGAAGACACGGAGTGTTCTAGTTCTAGGGTTTAGGGTTTTTACATACGGCGACTTTTTGAAGGGTCTAGAAGACACGGAGTGTTCTAGTTCTAGGGTTTAGGGTTTTTACATACGGCGACGTTTTGAGATTTGAAGGGAATTATGGTTTCTATTCTATAACTCAAAACTGTATAGTAGTAGTACTTCTATTATTTGGCTTGTTGCGATTTACGAACTTACGATATGTCTTGTAGCAAATTACAGTCACTTTTTTTATTTCTGATAAAATAATTTATTTTGTTTTTTTGTCAATAAATAATTTAAATAAATGTAGTTATAACACCTTATTAGAAGTATTAACTATACTATGTATCTATCTATATTATTCAATATCTATATATTATTATTAATATTATTTCATAATATAAAATAAGTAAATAAAGATGAGAAATATAAATAATTTGGATGGCAAATATGATTCTTTTTAAAATTATATATATAAAATAATTGTTTTGTATTAATCTATATATTATATTATTAAAACCATTAGTGGTCAACCAAGTCAACATTTAATGTGGTGTCTTGATTCTAAATTTCTAATTTTCTTAAATTTTTGCATATTCTATTAATTAAATTTAGATTCTTACATTTTTTATTTATTTACTATTTATTTATGTCAAAATATATATTGATTTGGATATGGAAATCATAATTTTTCATTTTTTAAAAGATATGAAATTTTCAATTTATATGGAATTCCCACAATTTCCTATTTTTAAAAGATTTGAAATTTGAAATTTTGTATATTTGCATTTATTTATATTAGATTTAGGTTTTTATTTATTTATTTTATATTTTTGTATTTTTTATTCCGATAATTTTAATTTTTACGCAATTTTCAGTTTTTAAAAGCTATAAAATTTTTAATTTATATGGAATTTCCTATAATTTTTAGCTTTTAAAATATTTCAAATTTTAATTTTGCATTTATTTATTTATTTGTTTTAGATTTTTACATTGTTTTATTCCCAAAATTTTCAATTTTTACCCAATTTTTAGTTTTTAAAAGATATGAATTTTTAATTTATATAGAATTCAAACAATATCAGTTTTTAAAAGATTTGAAATTTGAAACTTTTCAATTTATATACATTTCTCAACTTCCAAAGATATGCATTTATAAACACTTCCAAAGATATGATAGATTTAATATGATTTTCATGATAACATAAATTGTGTATACATAAACTTTGCATAGCACAATCTTGTATAATCCCTTCCGAAATTCATTAAATGGAAAAATTATTTTTTTAGCAAATCGAAAGATTATTGAGTACATATATAAATATAATTTATATATTTTCTATAATTCAAAGATATATTATTTTGTATATGCAATCTCAAATTTACTTATATTATTAAAAGATATATTAAATATGAATCTGTGGAAAATATCTCTATATATGAATTAATACATATATATAATCCGGAGTTTTTTGAGCCGTTGTTTGGATGAAATGGGTATTCCTGAGTCTCTGTGTCGCATCATCATGTTTTGCGTCAAGTCGTCGGTATACAGTATTCTTTGGAATGGTGGTGTTTTACCACCTATCTCTCCGACTAAGGGTCTTCGGCAAGGGGATCCGTTATCACCTTATTTATTTATTGTGGTAATGGAGAAGTTATCGCGAACTATTTTGGAAAAAGTTGACAGGGGCAGTGGAGGCCAGTGACAATTGCTCGCCATTCATTGCCTATTTCTCACTTGATGTTTGCCGATGATCTCTTGCTATTTTCTGAGGCATCGTTGGAGAGCGCTAGGTGCATGGATGGAGTCCTTGGTAATTTTGCTATTCAATCAGGGTTGAGGATCAATGTTCAAAAATCTCAAGCCTATGCGTCGGCTTCAGTTCCTCCACTGACTGTCCAGGGCATATCGGCTATTCTCAATATTGGATTTACTCATGACCTTGGCAAGTATCTAGGGTTTCCGGTGTTTTCTGAGGCTGCCCGGGATAGTCATTTTCAGTTCATTCTAGACAAGCTTGCTAATAGATTGTCCACATGGAAGAGGGGGCTGCTGAATAAAGCCGGGCGAGTCACCCTAGCTCGGTCGGTCCTTGCATCTATGGCTACGTATTTTATGCAAAATATCTGGTTACCGGAGCGTACTTGTAATAAAATAGATGCCATCCTCCGGGACTTCGTTTGGAAGGACTCTTCAGGGAAGGGACTCCATCTTGTTTCTTGGACAAAATCAGTTGTGCCTAAAAAGTTTGGTGGCTTGGGAATTCGGAAGACAAGAGATATGAACATTGCGCTCTTGGGTAAATGCTACATGGACATTCGCAGCGGTGCGAGGAAACCCTGGGTTGATTTGTTGATTCGGAAATATGGGTGCGACAATGGAGTTTTTTTGCACCGACCTGTTGCCTCCGCGACTTTTCGTGCCATGTGCAAGGTTAGTCCTATTCTTGAGGCGGGCGTAAGGATTCGGCTTGGGAATGGCCTTTGCAATTTTTGGTTTGATAATTGGCTCAAAGAAGGTAGCATTGCCAGCCGGGTGCCTCATATTCATGAGATGGATCGACAGATTCAGGTTAGGGACATGTTTTATGGGGGGCCTGGCACTTAGAGGGATTATCAACTATCATTCCGGAGGATATCAAGATGGAGATTATATCACATGGGCCATTGATCATTCATGCTGAGGCGCGAGACGTTTCGTCCTGGACAAGTTCTTCGGATGGCAAATATTCAGTGAAAGCTGGTTATCTGTGGCTTCTTGCCCAACGAGGGTTGGCTTTGGATTATCTCAGAACCTGGATTTGGAAGATTAAGGCACCAGAAAAGATGCGCATGTTGCTCTGGTTGCTGTCCCATAATGCTATTCCGAGCAATGCTTTACGTTGCCGGCGTGGATTAGCTATGTCTCCTGTTTGTGCTGTGTGTGGCAGTGAAGCAGAATCCATCGAACACCTGTTTTTTCGCTGCGCATGGGCTGTCCAGGTGTGGAGGAAGATAGGTTGCATGGTGGCAGGATGGTCTTTAGATGAGGCGGACATGGCTCAATCTATTTTTGACTTATGTCGTCATTGGACAAGTGTTCACTGGGCGGCTATTTGGTGTCTTTGGAGAGGTCGGAATGCTGTGACTTTAAGAGGTGAAATGGTAAATGTTGACGCCACGGTTAAGGATATTTTCTTCCTTAGCAATTGTTTCCATCGGGTCTATTCTAAGCCGATCAAGACAGTTGTGCCGCGGATGGTTAATTGGAATCCCTTGGGTTCTTCGGGTTTTATTCTTCATGTGGATGGGAGTTCACTTGGTAATCCTGGTCGGGCAGGGTTTGGAGGTGTGATTAGAGAGCACAATGGGAAATGGATCGAGGGTTTCTCGGGGTACATTGGCACCAATTCTAACTTGGTGGCTGAGCTTCATGGTATTCTTCATGGCCTGAGGAGGTTAATTGCCTTGGGGATTGGCAAAGCTACATGCTTCTCCGACTCTTTATCGGCTTTAACTCTTATGAGGAAAGGTGTTAGTGAGGATCATTGGCTTTTCCCTTTAATTAAAAATATTTCGGATTGCCTTGCTCAAGCTCCAGAGGCGAAATGGTTTCTTATCTTAAGGGAGGGGAATGCGGTTGCTGATTCGTTGGCTAAGAAAGGGGCCAATGAGGAGGAATTCTTCACTATGTGGGCTTTCCCACCGGACGGGGCTTGTGGGGCGGTTGCGGCAAACTTGGCAGGCACTTGGTTTTCTAGAGATTAATTTGTTTTGTTTTTCCTTTCCCCCTCCCTTCTGTAGATTTTCGTAGTTTTTTCTCTTTGCTGACGCGTATGCGTCCTTGTTCACCAAAAAAAATACATATATATAATGCAATTTTCCCAAGACACGTCACTTCTCCTATTTCACTTTTTGTCTATCATCATTCAATTTTCATCTTGATCAATTTCTATACATTATGGATTCAGAAATCATTCCTTTAAATTCTATCAATATCGACACAGTGAACAATGTTGTTATTGTTAGGGTTCTAAGACTATAGCTTCAGAATGATATGTCCGGAAAAGAAAGCTTTGAGATGTTACTCAAATATTTTTCCTATACTTGAGCGAATTATTGTACCATACGATCCAAATATTACCAGCATGCAGGAAGCATATTGTATGATACTATTCATATTATTCGATATTATATATAAGTACTTTGTTTTATTTTTTTATTTTAATTTGTATAAATATTATAATTTGTTGTAGATCGGAATTATTCATCATGACTTGCTAGACAAAATAGGCGTCAAATCATTTCAAGACAAAAGAATCTCACTCCTTGCTATTCTACTCACCAAGATTTCGAAATAGGTATGTGCCAAAAAAGAAAAAAAAAATTAATAAATGCATGTCAATAATTAAATAAGTTACAAAATTGTCATATGATAATTAGATAACAGTGTTTATTGTTATTAAATATGGTGAATTCCTCTCCAAATCAGATACTCAACATACATTGCTAGACAAAGTAGGTGCGAAATTATATCCCAGAAAAGAAATGAACGTCTAATAAATTATGTCGCGATTAAACTCAATACACGGAAAAAAAAAACATAGCAATATTTAAAATGTTATTTCTTAACTTTCCAATACATGCCATTTCACAGTTGAATTTTATATATAAGGTATGATGATACGTAATTTATTTATTAATGTGTTTTAGTTGTCACTATGATGAGTAAAGAGTGCCTACTAAACCAAATAGATCAATGTTGCAATACCAGAAAAATCTTGGTACGAATTATTTCTACATTGACTTTTATAATTTAATATGGTTATCTAATATTAAATTGTAGCTTAACCTATTTAATATATTAACCATCTACTAAAAAAATATTATAAATAATAATGTGACAGAGTATTTTGATGTTGGATATGCCATGCGTGAGTGTGAGTATTGTCATGCTAAAATATGGATTGGAGAGAATATGGAGCAAAACAGATCATCATCCCCTAAATTCTCATTGTGTTGTACAAGAGGAAAGGAAAGGTGGTATTGCCTTTATTGAAAAACCACCTCAACTTTATATCGATCTTTTAGAAAATAAACATGAGATGAGCCGGAAATTTATTGAGGATGTGGTTACAACATGGTGTTTTCATTTACTTCAATGGATGAGATAATTGATTATGTTGTGAACAAAGTTGGTAGTGGTCCCTACACATTTCGTTTAGGGGGTCAAAATGTGCATAATATTGGGAGTTTGTTACCGCCTGAAGGGTCCACACCTAAATCCTCACAACTCTATATCTATGACCCGGACGAGGAAATAGCACTTCGTAAAAATGCATTCAGGTTAGTCCTTATTTTTCACTAAAGATTGTAACAATGTAGTTTAAGGACTACTTTTTTTTATTGTTATTTCCATTATTGTTTCTCTTCTAACAATGGAAAGCCAAATAATTTCGATGATTAAATAGTGGATGAGATTAAACGAATGATTGACCACTACAATCGTAAAAATGCAATCAGGTTAGTCCTTATTTTTCATAAAAGATTGTAATTATACACTCCGAATGTATTTTAAGGATCACTTTGTTATTGTTATTTCCACTTTTGTTTATCTTCTAGCAATGGAAAGCCAAACAATTTCGATGATTAAATAGTGGATGAGCTTAAACGAATGATTGACCACTACAATCCTTATGCAAAGATTTATAGAATGGCTGCAAATCATATCGCACAAGATGGAACGATTGATCTAAAGCTTCAACTCATAGGAAAAAGGTCAAAGGATGGCAGGTCATACAATAAACCAACTGTGTCAGAGTTTCTTCTCTTATCGTTGGAGATTTTGAGACGATGCCAGACAAAAGAGATGTAGTTATAGAGAAATGCAATGGTGCACTACAATGGATACATGAATTTCACCATTCTTATCTCCCATTGCAATACCACTTATATTCATCTATGGAGAGGATGAATTCTATGCGGACATTCCACATGCAGACTCCCATAACAGTAAAAGAAACAAACTTACATTGAGAGAGTTCTTAGCATTTAGAATTCAAGATAGAGAAAATGAGGGGAAGCAACTTCTTTTGGCTAGGCGCCTTCTACAACAGTTTGTTGTTGACGGATACACCATGATGGAGTCACAACGGCTGCAATGGCTCCGGCATAATCAACCATCTTTGAGGTCTTATATTAAGGCTTTAAAAGAAAGGAAATTTACAAACTTCATCTATCGACACACCAGTAATATTACCATCATCAATCACGGGAGGGATGAGGTATATGATACAAAATTATCATGATGGAGTAGTTATTTGTAGATGGATTGGGTATCCTTCTTTATACATTACTTTTACATATAATCCAAAATGGATTGAAATAAAAGGATTAGTTGATAAGTTGGACTAAGACTAGAGGATCAGCAAGATGGTATAGTACGTGTCTTCAAACTTAAATTAGAAGAGCTTATAAAGGAGTTCAAGAGTGGAAGAGTTTTTGAGCAGCACACAGCACGTAAGTTTTCTTTTTTATTTGATCCGTTATTTAAAAAAAGGGGGGTCAAGGCAGATGCACATGTGACCACTTATATTTTTTGGTTGCCTTTTTTCAATTATAATTTTCATTTTATTTACTAAATTATACCATTTTATTTGAATAATTAATGTCTAACTATTTCTTTAATTACAGCTGTATCAATTATTGAATTTCAAAAGTGTGGACTACCTCATGCCCACATTAATCTTTTTTTAAGAGTGATGCACAATGTCATCTGGCAGATAATATTGACGATTTCATATCAGCTGAAATACCTGTAAAATTTAATTTACTCATGATTAATATGTGATGAAGATGCGATGAAGATTACCTCATGCCCACGTATTAATATGTGATGAAGATGAATTCACTCAGGATACAATAAGAAATGTAGTTTACGATAAAATCTTCAGAAGATTGTGATGTAAATTTTAATATAAGGCTTAATATTTATATTTTAAATTTTATTTGTTCTTAATAAAATTTCAAATTAAATATAAATATTATTTATAATACTTCTACTTAATCTTTTAATACTTAATATAATTAATATAATTTCTCAGGTGCAGTTAGGGTGCGACCAAACAATCTCTCTTGATGTACTGCGGCCTATAATCACCATTGATTTATTTTGTAAATCAACGGTTGAGTTCAACTTCAAGGTAAAAAAAGTAAATTTACTCTGAATTGAAGTTTTGAAGTTTTTCTTCTCCGTATTTTTTAGGTTTTCCATAGGTTCTGTTCCGTGAATGTGACGGTGTGTGAGGGAATTCCTAAGCTATGGACGTCATTAACATGTCGTTGAATGCATCAGAAAGCCTTTGAGATTCGAGTTCTTCGCGTATTGGTACTTTTTCGATTTTTTGGATTCTGAGTAGTTAATTATGTGGCTAAAATTAACGTAATTCTATCACTGAAAAGAACTACATTAATTTGCTGAAAAGAACATAAACCAGTCGCTGGAAAAAAAAAAAATTGAGTCGCTGGAATGCCTATACATATATCACTGAAACATGCATTTTCCAATCGCTAAAATAACTACTCTTACATCGCTGAAATGCTTCCCAAAATGTTGCATAGGCAAAAGATGAAATGGGACTAGAAGACAATAGTATTAAATGTGCATTAATTATAGTCATCACTATCCCAATTAAATGTGCATCGTTTTCCAAAAAATAATAAATAAAAGTGCAATGAATATAGTGCCCTGCTTTTGTGTGTGGATGCACACAGTTAAGAGCAATTATTATCTTCAGCGATAGACTATTGCCCTTTGCTGAAATGTATTATATCAATTGTTGAAATACATTATATTAATCGCTGAAATATACTATATCTATTGCTGAAATATATTATGTCCCTTGTTTCGCTGAAAATACTATCATGCATCGCTGAAAATAGCATAGTCAAATCGCTGAATTGGCCAGTGAATGATAATGTTTCTACAGACTACAAATAAAGCTTCTAGCAACTGTCATGAAATATAGCAGTTGTCATTATGCAATTTACTATTAATAGTAGATATGTGCCTATATATTAAAGGCACTATGGCTCCGAGACAAAAGTCCCAATGACGCCGTAAGCGAAAAGTAGTACTATATACGAATCAAGTGGGGGAAAAGTAGTACTAATATTTTTTGACAATTATACCCTTAATTAATTATAGCCATAGAATAAAAATGAATGGTCAAGATGCGCCGCAGTACGTACTGTGGCAGTACCGTAATATATGCCACTGTTAGTTTAATTTCATTATATTATATTATCATATATACACTCTCTTTCGAATATCTATAACTCTTATATATTTATAATTTATTATTAATTCATTTAATACATATATATAAAAACTACATAATTAACTCATCGAGTCTAGACGGGTTACTTACTAGTATTTCCTTAAAAATACTCCACAATCTTCCACATTGATGTGAAGCGCAATTCTAATTTTTATAAAATAATACTCGTATAACCCCGCCAAATGGACGTGATGTGATGACGAAAGGCAAAATATTAATTTATAATATTACTTACTTGATTTATTGGTAATTTGATTGTGTGCCTTATAAAAGCAACAAAAATCATAATAATTACATTATTCTTAGTTTATCATGCTTTTTAAGGTCATTTAAGTACATGCTTGCCATAATATCATCAATTTATTGTTGTATTCAAAATAAATTATACTTCCTCCGTCCCATTAGAAGTGTTTTAAAATATTTGGGCATGATATTTTATGTGAGAATAGTTAGTATTTAATGTAGGGGTAAATTAGTGTATAAAGTAAGGGTAAATTAGGAATTTACCTGACATGGTTGTAATGTGATTGAACTTTTTATTAATTTATTTGTGTGCGATATGATGATTGTGAATTTGAATTTATTAATAGTAGTGAGTTTAAAATTGTGGCGAGTACAAATCTATCCCATATAAATAAGAAAAAGCTTTTTTCACCCCAATATAACCGATACTCTTTTTTTTTGCCCATAATCAAAACGTCCTACGATTAGCAAACGAGTGAGCTTCGACTGGAACGTGGCAATCGAACGGATTTATGGGACTGGAAAAACGAGTGGCACTCATGTCGCTCAGTCACTGCCGAGTGGCACTCATTGACCGTTGAGTGGCACTCATTCACCGCCGAGTGGCACTCGATCACCGCCGAGTGACAACCATTATATGCATACGGACGTACGCGGAATCCTTTGATTGGCACATGAATATATGTTTTTAAGGTTGGTGAAGCATTAAATTTTGTTGTTGCAACATTTAATGTGTAAATTTAACATTCTTAATTGTAATGTAATGGATCTAAGACCCGTTAATGTTTGAAACCGAAAAACTGAAAAACACATAGGGAAGATCGGTTAGTGCATTGAGCAAAATATGTTCCAATGGAAGAAAAAAATGGCATCATCCTCATCAGAAATGCCCCCCATCATGGAGCAGAGGTATCCTTGTACGATAGTATTTTCAGAACATCTTTTTATTAATGTCAATGGAGTTTTTGAGAATGGAGAATGTGGTGGTATGGGAAAAAAATATATCCTTCGCAGGAGATAAGGAAGAAAAAAATGTTTGGTGATGATAATGCAATGATGGTATGTTTATAAATGATGAAGTTGTTGTCGATGGTAGTGATGTCATGTTTATGCATGATGAAGGTGTTGCCGATGGTAGTGATGATATATTTAAGAATGATGTAGTTGTTGCCGATGGTAGTGGTGTGGAGGAATAAATTATTTATGATGATGATAATGATAGTAACAGTGATCCAGAGTATGTTGCTGAAGAAGAGGACAATGGGGAAGATGTAGTTGAGGAAGTAGAGTATTCGGAAGACGATGAAAAAATATGGTGGGAGGAGATACAAGAGTTTTATGATTCGTGCCGATTCGTATGTCGGTCGAGAGGACCGAATGTCCCATTAAGAAACTCGGAACACACGTCAGAAATTCCCGATGTACAACCATGCAGATACTGTGATGGAGCAGATGGGATCGCAAGAGCTGGCTCCCAACATGATAGGTGGATATTGCCCGAGCAGCCTGATTTTGTACCTCCGGTGGATGTTACGGATGAAAGATTTGATCCGTATACGCAACAAGCTTTGGGCATCGGATCACTCTTTCTTACGAAGGCTAAACTGAAGAATAAAGTCGTGCAATATCTGCTTGGAAACAATCTAGGGTTTCGGACTGAGAAATTTGAACCTCTTGGTATTGGGTGAAGTGTCGATATGATGATTGTGCTTTTAAAGTCCGAGTAGCCGGATCATCTTCTACTTGGAGAGTGTATCAGTTCATGGAGCATACATGCGAGTTCAACCCGACTATGGGCACAACACACACATTACCAGCCCGACAGTTAGATGAGATCATTGCAGATAAAATAGTGACGAAAGGGCAATTTATGATCCCAGAAACAGTGCGAAAGGAACTTTTGAATATATATGTATTACGGGTTAGAAATACCATCATATATAATCATTTTTTAATTTTATTTTTTAGTTTGTTTTGTTATTTAAAAGTAATTAAATATTTTGGGATTTGTTTATTACAGGTTAGCAATGCAATGGGTTGCAGAATTAGAGATTACGTAATTGAAGCCACATATGGTTCCGAGGACCAATCTTTTAAGGATTTGCCTAAGTACCTTTTTGTGTTGCAGCAAGCTAATCCCAGTACCGTTGTGGATGTAATGGTTGACAAAATAACCAATCAGTTTAAGTATGCATTTATGGCGCTAGGGGGTCTATTGTTGGATTTTCCAATGCAAGGCCATACATCGCAGTAGACGTAACACACTTGAAATCAAAGTATCGGGGAGTATTATTTGTTGCCATGACTAAGGATATGCTAACATCCAAATATTTCCACTTGCATTAGGTATTGGGGACGTGGAGGATCTAGACTCGTGGACATGGTTCATGCAGCATGTGAAGCAAGCATTGCCCAGCCGCAGAGGGATGTTGATAGTATCTGATGGATCAGCATCCATTCATGGAGCAGTTGCAGAGGTATTCTCAGCGGCGCATCAT
Organism: Hygrophila difformis; assembly: GCA_030278955.1. Taxonomy (NCBI): domain Eukaryota; kingdom Viridiplantae; phylum Streptophyta; class Magnoliopsida; order Lamiales; family Acanthaceae; genus Hygrophila; species Hygrophila difformis. The sequence goes on along the minus strand of JAOANR010000015.1, from coordinate 21,872,175 downwards.
GCCTTGTGCGTACATCACATTCAGAAAAACCTTTCGAAGTATGGGACACATGTGGTTGAACTGTTTAATCGTGCTGCAGGAAGCTACAATGAATCTGATTACAACAAAGTAATGGCAGATTTGGAAGGATATTGTCCAGCAGCACGACACCTAAAGATTTCAGTTGGTGAAGAACGGTTTGCTCGCGTCAGATGTCTGGTACTACTTTTTAAGCTTAATATCTTTTTAAATTGTATTATTATTATAAATTGTATTATTTTTCATTTGGTTAAAGTACTATTTTTTAAGCTTAATATCTTTGTTTTATTTATTTTTCACGTTAGAAGTGTTAAGCTTATTATTATTTTTTTCAAGTTTCATTTTTTTTAAAAGTTGATTAGTTTATCTAGAAGAATAAATTTTTTAACAGTTTGCTATCTTTTTAAATTATATTATTTTTATAAATTGTATTACTTGTTAATTTCTTTCTTCCTCAGAATTGTTAACTTTATTATTTTTTATTTGAAAGTTTCAGGTCTTAAAGTTTATTAACTTAAAGATTAAAATTTTTAATAAATTACTAGTTTTTTAGTTTTGTTAGCTTTTTAAAGTTTAATATCTTATTAAATTGTATTATTAGATAAATGGTTTAACTTTTTATAGTACACCATTTTTTAGTTCAGTTATTTAGACCCATTACTTATTTGTTAGGTACGTCGATACGATATCATGACAACGAACATTGTGTAGAGCATGAACAGTGCATTACTGTGGGCTAGACGGTTACCTGTATGTTCATCTCTAGCAGCTGCTAGGTGTATTGTTGAGAAAGGGTTCTCCTATCGGCACGATCAGGCTATGCGGAGCGAAACCTATCTTACAGAATATGCTACGGTGAAACTGCGTGCATCTATGAATACTGGCCCAAAACTAGTGGTGAATCGACTCTCAAGTGTAGAATATCGGGTAAAGCATCAGTACAACACGTACAAGGTTAATTTGATGCATATGAAAAAATATCAACAAAGGAGTTTTGGCATACAATAATAATTTGAAACTTCAGACACTGATAAGGGATACAGGAAACAAAAATCATTTGCTAATACACATCTTCACTGAACATTGGCTTAACAGCTTATGATAAAGCAACTACACATCCACGCAGAGTATAAAACAACATATCAAATAAATTAATCACACAAGCATTGGCATAAGAGATCAACAAACTCATTTTCAATATCTCAAAGCAATAACGCAGAACCAAACAAGTGAATTATATTTAGCAAAAACAGAGCAGATGTTATAATACTTAATCACTGGAAGAGAAAGTAACAAATAACCTAACTGAGCTATGAAAAAAATAAATAAATAAACTCAGCATATCAATCCCATAGTTAAAATTCCATAAATACAAACCCTCAAGGCAAGCAGAAAGGGTAGCCTCTTGTACCCTGGTCATTTGCACATAACCAGCTTTAGCAAGTGCTTGGATAGTCAACGGAGACACACCACACTCATCAAACCTGAAAATAAATATTACAAATTTACCTGAAAACAATCCAAGTTAGTTTAAGATTCACAGACCTCCAAATTTCTAGAGCATAGTCTCTTTCAGCGATTGTACAAACAAAAACTTCAAATCCTTTCCTACCTTTTGCAGTCAAATAATTTTTTAAATCCTCCCAAACAGATTCCTTTCAGATACCCACTATCCAATCCAATTGTGCACCCGCCATTCTTATCCCCAAATCTCGGTTATCAACCTGCAGTCTAGAAAAAATCAAGGAAAAACAAAACAAGCATGACACTTGTTTAAAGCAATCCAGAATTTACCTTCAAAATGAAAATTCGAACAAAGAAAATAATAGCAAGATCAACCTCACTCATACATTGAATATAATAAAAATCATTCTTGTAAATAACAGGTAAAATAATGCAGGGACTCATATAACAGCAAACCAGTGACTCATATAAACAGCAAACCATAGACTTGCTTATGATCTGCAGAGTTAAAGTTAAGCACAATGTGAGGTAAAGAATAACAACCCAACATTCAGACATCAAAAGCATCTGAAAAATAAACCTTCTCAATGGTAAAATAACAAGTCCATAAGCAAATTTTAAAAATAATGAGGAAAAAAATTAAATAGCAACACCAAATTATTGTAACAACAAACCAGAAATAACTATGTAGAAGATCCAGGGCCTTTTTAGCATCCCATTGCAATTCCCGGCTCCGACTCCATGCTGAATCATTCACTTCCATTTAGATACTTCTACAAACTAAACAACCAGTAAAATAATTCCACAAAAAGACTTTGGAACTAAGAACTAAAAAATTCTTAGTCATTTTTTATTTTAAAAAAAAAAGGCTAGAGAAGTTCCAAAAATGTGAATGAAACAAATTAATTAAAACCTGGAATGAATTCACTTTTCTTGAACTCCATCGTCATCTGCTAGCTAAGCATAAAATTATAAAATATGGCAAATATTTCGTGAACCAATCATTGTCCAAATTAAATTCTTATTTACCTGAACCGTTAACTTCATTCCAGTAATCTTTTGCACCTTTTTTAGGCCCACTAAAATGCCACACAGCTAGAGCCTGTGCGAAGCGAATAGCACGTATGTCTTTTACCTCAAGTAGCCTGCCTTGAAAAATCTCGTGAAGTATGCAGTGATAGTGGGCCACATGATGACCAATCATTCTGCTCATAACACCATTCGTCATCTGCACGCGACAAAGAAAATGTTGTCTTCATAGTACAATCGGGCCTATGGTCATAAAAACCCGCGCGATGGAGTACTGATGCTAGCACCGCCCATAGGTTGTAGGATTGGGTTGTCCGATCCTGAGTCCACTCGGCCGGTACAGGATATTTTATAGTATCGTGTAGTGCTAGTGTGCCTGTTTTAAATTCTATTCGAGCAACAATCCAGTGGGAACCACCTCCCGGGTCGGTGTTCCAGACTGAAAATACCTGTATACATATGTACATTTTATAGTTGTCCTCATCCAATCTTTAACATCTGTGAAATTATGATACTAACCCCATCCAGATCCCACCATGGCTTCTGACCGTCCCATTTTGGCCTACGCCCTCTAACATAGTTTATTTCTGCTTTCACATTGTGTGGATCTGCTTGTGAGAGGTCAACAAAGCCATCAGCGTCCCTCTTTTTTGAAAACATGCCCTGGCAAATAACCTGTTGTTACATAAGAATATTGGTCAGTACAAAACATGACGTTGAAGCATTACTCTGACCGGATGAAAACCATCTGAAAAAATATGGACTGACCATGAAAAATGTGTCTATAATGCAATACTTCTTCATGTCACCACACCGTTTGATACTTAAAAAACCCGGGTCGGAGTGGATAATGCGCAAGTATGCACCGATATGCTGTAAATATCATGAACATGATTTTTTTGCTTAGCGAATTCATCCTGCATCTCTGCACTCATCCGGTTTAACTCATTCCACATGTCTGTCCGTATCTCTCCCCGCATGCGATCAGTTCTACGTACTACACGGTCTCCTTCCCGCCCACATCATCAGTAATGTGCTATCTCTCCTCAGTGAGCATCAATGCAATGAGGTGCAATAAAGCCATCAAGAACTACCCTCCCAGTACGTGTATCATCCTCATCCCTGCGCGCATCTACCCTCTCTGTAACACCCCGATTTTGGTAACCCAGACCAGGATGCCACCGCCACACTTCCCAAGCAAGACACGATTCATTCAAGCTCATTTGAGAGATTCAAGGCTAATGTATTTCAGAAAATGATTTAAAAGCAAGCCCTACATAACATAATAAAACAATATAGTGTATGTCGTTGGTGAACAACGCATGAATAGTTGTGTACCCAAGGGCACCTGTATCCCATGCCGGTCTTAAAAAAATGATCGAAGCACGAATCACTAAACCTAGCTACTAAGTCATGCCCACCAGCAACCTGTAGCCCTTTCTAATAACCTCTACAGTAGCGAGCCTAATGTATCCGTTAACATTACATGCTACATGTCTAGTGGTCGGCCGCTTCCAACTCCACGCAACCTATTCATAAAACATGTATTTACATACACAATTTCACAAAAGTATCCAAATTCACAATTTACATAACACTAAACCATATCAAAATTCAATCCAATCAAACTATAATTGATTTTACGAGCAAACTGAACCAACAAAACAAACAAAGGATACGGAATCAGAATAAGGCAAATAAGGAAATAAGAATTTCTTTAATGCAAATTCCAAAACTCGCCAGAACACAGATAACAAGTCCATTAGATAGCAAAAAATCCATCGGATGTGGAACAGAGATGCGAAAAATGGAATAAAGAAAACAATGAACACCAAAATCAAATAGAGAAGAATAGGAATTCTTAAAGCCCTAACCTCGCCAGATGCAGAAGCGGCGGAAGCTACGGCAGCGGTGGCTTTTGCGTTGCCCTCCATGGACACAAATCTATAGGGTCAGATCTGCGGGCAGCAGCGACGGTGGTGCAGATGGGCAACAGGAGCATGGCGGTGACGACAGGGTCAGACTCGACGACGGTGGTGCAATGGCGACAATAGAGAATCGGCGCCGCGGCGAACGGTGGAACAGAGGAAGGGGAGAGATCGCGGCGGTGAATCGGTGGCCGTTGAAATCGAGATCTTCTCGGTGGCTCGGTGACTCTGTGGCCATTGGAATTGCCGAGGAGGGACACAGATCTTCTCCTAACTCGTAGACACCGAGAGGCCGCTCACTGCTGCTTCAAACGCGGTCTCCAGAGGCCCATCATTAGCCTACTCATAGCCCACTCTTAGCCCACTCGTACACACCGAGTTCCACTCGTCGCCCGCTCAAGCTCATACGAAGTCCAACCGGAGCCCAAACGATATTAATTGGGCCTAATCGCTACGATTTTTCCGATTACCCACTTCCACACGTTAATTACTCGGCCATGTACGATTGACACTCCATGCATACCGATTGGCACTCGGATCCCTCCGATTGGTATGAGAATTACACTCGTGAGAACAAGGCAAAAGAAGAGTTTTAATTACATTTAGTGTATGAAAGAATTTCCAAAACTGAATGGGTTTCTGTCATGTATTTCTTCTTTAAAATTTTAATTTATTATTTATTGATATGATGTGATGTGATGTGAGTAGGTTTTGTGATTAATATTTAATTATTTCTTAAAATGAAAATGAGACAAATATATTGGGACAGATAAAAAATGAAAGTGAGACATAAATAATAGAACGGAGGGAGTATAAGCCAGTTGATTTCCGAAGCTAAAAATTGGTACATGCTATTCTGCCGAGACGTTCAAGTATTACACCAACTTCCAAATTTAAAATATCATCTATCGTTATGTTGCTATTTACCTTCCACCCCAAAGGGAAAATGAGAGATACAACACTCCATGAGTGATACATAAGTATCATTTTAATTCACGATAAATATATGTTTGGTTTCACATTTAATGATAATTTTTATGATACATGTACGTCTTAGACTATATTATTTATTTATACTCAAATTTTATAATAACTTTTTGTTAAATATTTCTTTATTTTATTGGTGAAAATATATTGTCCGGTGCACTACTAGTTTGATAAGAAAGGTTAATCCTGATCCATTGAAGAATAAAAAATAGCAAATTGTGTGATTTCATGTAGATAAGTGTCGTATGAAATGAGGCCATTGTTCTTTAGCCAGCTGTATATTCTGTAAATGTTCAATCTTTGTATATAAGGTATAATGTAAATATAATGATACTTTACCTGTTAGCATATCAGAATATGAATGTTTTTTACTTTAATTTTGAAGTTGGATGACGTTGGAATGCTAGATGAAGAAGAGATGCGGATTTCTTCTTCAATGAGGCTGTCACTGGAACCTTTTATAAGTGCATAATATTTTGGGTGCAAAATCCTAAATCATCATCGAGCTCACAATGGAACTTTTAATGGGCTATTAAAATAATTTTTCTAAGGATCAGTGTTTATAAAAGGAAACTTTGAAATTAATGTTCATAACATGAACAGTTTTATACTATGGCATAGATAGATTAAACCAAACGACAAGTACACATTTACATACTATATAGAAGTAGTATTTTTCAAATATTTATTCTTAAATAAATTAATTAAATCAACAAGTTTATTTTTATTGGAGATGTGAACTTACTCCAGTGGTCAAGTACACATTTACATACTATTTATTTATTTATTTTATTGGGGATGTGGACTTATCCTAGTGGTAAAGTCCCCCGACTTCCAACCTATAAAATGGAGTCCGATTCTCCACCCAGCCCCTATGTGCTCCCACCACCATTTCCTAGCCTGTATTGGCGATTGAAAAAAAAAGAAAAAAAGAAAACAAGTTTATTTTTATTGGGCCAAGCTCTGCAGATGGGCGTCTTAATAATACGCATTGTGACAATAAATTTGGCAAAAGCGCGGTTTATAATCAGCCCATGGCCAATCACCACTTCAATCACCTTGAAAAACCCTAGCAGTGTTGCACTTCATCCTTCCAAACAAAAGCAAGTTCCAGCGGCGGCCATGGTGATTGATTCCTAAATCTCTATAGCGATTCCTCCGTTTATGGTGTAATTCTTATTATCGACCGTCCTAATTGCATTGTCTTTTTTGTTTCAGGCGGATGTGGAACCAGAGGTGGCGGCGGGGCAACCTAAGAAGAGAACGTTCAAGAAGTTTTCGTTCAGGGGTGTTGATCTCGATGCTCTCCTTGATTATGTCTACTGATGAGCTTGTCAAGCTCTTCAATGCTCGCGCCAGAAGAAGGTGAGTTCTCCAACGAATGTCAATTTCTTTTCTTTGCTTTCAGTTCTCGAGTGAGATTTTATTATTTTCTAATATTTTTTTATATCATTAGTGTTTGCCCGTTGCAACGATTAAGATTAAATGAGATGTTAGTTTTCTGGCGCTTTATAATCGTCTTGTGATATTTGTTTTGTTGTGACTTTATTGATTTTGTGTTAAACATGTTATATTTGCATGAAATTCATTCATTGAAGGGTCTCCAGAGCTGTGCATATTGGTGATACCAGTAGTCAGTACTCAGTAGAATTTGACAATTGTGAAATCTCATTTGTGTTTAATGTTTAGGTTCTAGAGGGGTATGAAGAGGAAACCAATGGCTCTGATCAAGAAGCTACGCAAGGCTGTGAGTATTCAATGTTTAATTGCTTTAATTTCATTTACATACCTTTCTCTTAACTATTTTACAGCCCTCAATTATGTCTTGAAGTGCATAAAATTAGTTTGTCTTATTGAGCATCAGATGCTATTTGGATGAATTCTTTTTTCTATTGGTTCTGTTCACAAGTGTCAAAGTCATTCGTTGCTAATGGTAAAGCTATACATTTTGTAGAAACGTGAGGCACCGGTTGGTGAGAAGCCCGCACTTGTCAGGACCCATTTGCGCAACATGATCATTGTCCCTGAGATGATTGGAAGTGTTCTTGGTGTGTACAACGGCAAGACCTTCAACCCAGTTGAAATTAAGCCGGAAATGATTGTAATACTCGAGAATTTTCCAACATAAAATAAAATAATAATTAAATAAATAAACAATAAATAAAATAAATACCATAAATAAATAAATCCAGCAAATAAATAAATAAATGAAGATAAGGAAATGAGAAATGAGATTTAACTTAAAAATGAATTAAAAGGAAATTAATTAAATAAAAAGAATTGATTAAAGATAAGTAAATTGCACACCGAAACCCGACACCAATGAACTCGAGAATTCGAGTCCAAACATGCAATTAGACCCGAATAAAAATTTAGAGAGGAAATAGGAATACGAAGATACCCCGGAAATTGGAATTCGGGAGCATCAAGGGATAGAAGTCCGAAAGAGAGGAGGAAATGCACGACGGATCGCACGACCCGCCCGGACCGAAGTCCAGGCGAGTGCCACGCGGTGGCCGCGCGGTCAAGAGGGAACGAGCGCGCCACGACCACGCCGTTGGACAGATTCGCCCGTGCGAGATTTTCTCGCCCGAATCCGGATTTTCCGACTTCGGTTGAACACCTTTCGGCTCAAGACTCTTAGAGGCAAACATTGGGCATCCCTAGGTCTTATTTACCTATAAATAAGCCCTCTTGAAAGCTCCGAACACTTTTCCAAAACCCTACAACTCTCTATACGTCGAAAACCCTAATTCCGGAGTCGTCGGAGGCACGAAACCAAGCGAGGGACTGATTTGGACGAAATCAGAGTCTCCTAAACATCGTGGTAAGTTCCGATCCATTTGTCTCTTACGTTTTGATTCGAAAACGAATCCTAACCTTCTTATTTTCCTTTCTACGCCCCGAATCGGATCTAGAACGTAGAACCCGACGAACGGAGAGGATAGACGGAGGACTGGAAGCCACGCCTTCGAAATAGACGATCCCAGATATCTACAAATCTGTAAGTTAATACTTACATGGTTTTGGGAGTAACTAAAACATTCAAACCTAAAAGTTTAAACAAATCTTTCGTAAATCTGTCAATGTATGTTTTTACCGGCGCAACAGTTTTGTCGAATTTTTCCGAACCTTAAAACGACTTCAAACGGAAAAACTTAAAACACGAAAAACGCTCCTAAGGCTTAGATCTATCTACTGTAAAATTTTCAGAATTTTTAGAGACGATTTGATATGTGAAAACCAACCGAAACCGAACTGCTGAAACTTGGATCTTGAAATTCTTGACAGAACTTAGGTCCGATCTTGATCACGTTGTTGACATTAGGTCTAGACCGATTTAGATCTTTGGTCGAACATGAAAGTTGTAGATAAATGTCTTAGGAAGGTCTCTGTAAAATTTCATTAAATTTGGAGTTGATTTGCTATGGTAGACCTTGATAATCTTGAACTGCTGTACAAGAATTTTGGACAGATTAAGGTTATGACGAAAATTGATGTATTTGACCTATTTCGGTATCTCGGATTAAAAAAGTTAAAACATGAAAGTTGTTCATCTCGACGTTTCTGAGTCAGTGGTAAAATTTCAGAATTTTGGAAATTAAACTCGATTTTTACTGAATTTTAGAGTAAACTGTGGTTGACCGAGTCAAATCTTGAAATCTTGTTGAAACGGTGAAACTAGCCTTTAAGGTTTAATCGAGTAGAAGACTCTTTGAAATAAATATATGAAATCCGGAAATTAGGAAATCCCCTTTACAAACTTGATCCTTAAAATTAGGGGGTGAGTGCTCTCCAGGGTGCCCTCCTAACGATTCACTTCGTGCCTATATGGACGATGGTGACCCCGCGCGAAATATTTGAGATATGTTGCCAAAACGGCATGAGATATATGGCCTACACTCTCGTGAATATCCTTATGGGTTTCTCGAGGCTCCGGAGTGGTACTGGGTATGGCAGATACGACTGCGGCCGCCGGTTTCCGGCTAAACTTGTTGACATCGCGATGCTATCGTGAAACTTTGAAATACTAAATCTTGGGAGTAAATGGGGATAGTTAAATATTAAATTGTTGTCTTTTAAATTATTAAATGTTTTATTTAAATTAATTATGGATTTATTTAAACTATTTATGAATATTATCATGTTTTTATGTAAATATTAAATTAATGGCTTTTAAACCCTACGATCATGCATGTGTTAACTTACTCAGCAAGTTGTGCTGACCAAACCATTTTATTTTCCTTTTCCTTACAGAGTATGTGGAATGATCATGAGCACATTCATGCATGGGGAACTAGATTTTTGCAAACCTTATTATTTAAATTTTTGCATTAGACAATAGAATAAACGGGCCTGTTTAACCCGTGTTTTGACCATGTTGGTCGTATTTACATTTCCGCTGCAATATTATACTTAAATACTATTTCCTCTGCGCTATGATATTATTATTTTCGAGACTATATTGTATGGGCTGTTTGCAAATGCTTTAAATATTTTTAAATACTGAAATACCCAGCCTTGCATCTCTTTAGTAAGCCGGAGAAACCTTGTCTTACTAGGGAGGTGTGGCGGTGACATCCCGACCTGGGTGACCAAAAACCGGGGTGTTACAATGATTGGACACTACTTGGCTGAGTTTTCAATCTCATACAAACCAGTTAAGCATGGACGGCCCGGTATTGGTGCCACCCACTCCTCAAGGTTCATTCCTCTGAAGTGAGAACGTTTGCCATCAACTGGGGTTGGGGGAAAAGGAGAGAACAATGTTATATTTCATAAGTTTTATTTTGTTGTTTTCTTTATCTATTCTTACTTTGTCGAAATTCTAGTTATAAGACTTTTTTAATTTGGAACCTGTGTTCAAATTTTGCTCATGAATTGTTATTTTTGTGATGCCTCAATTCTTAAAGAGGCTCAATGTTCTATTTAAGTAATATGATGGGGCTTCCCTGTGGGCTATTTACATATAAGATGAAGCTTTATAGAGAAAATAAAGTAAGTTCGGATGATAGGTGGTACATGACACTCTTAGCAGATCGTCTTCACGCGAAGGGAACATACTGTAATCTTGTGGCGGATGGTGGGAGCCTGCAATGGTTACACTTGTATGTTTCATTACTGTCTTGTTTTTGTTGTTAGGAAACCAAGCCAGCCATATTACAAAGGGAAAAAAGGGAGAGTTGCGGATCTAATGTAGTTTTGGACTTATAAATAGTTTTAGATTTGTAGTATGTGTGTTTGCTTCAAATGCAAGGATGTTTTTGGTCTGTTCTTTGCCTCATCCCAACTTGTACAAATAAATATAGATAATCCATGGTGTATACAAACTTTCTATGCATATTTGGTCCACGTAGATAAAGGGTATGGTGTACAAGGAGGCTTCAATTCTTATCTCTATTTTTATTTTTCATATCGGCTTTATAGGATGCTTCGAGTAGAGTTGTGAATGAATGTAGGATCTGCATAGACTCATTTAATATGCTCAATCAATGTAATCAGAAGTGGCCGAGTTTTGCACCGGAATGGGGAACCTTCTACTGGACTACTCTTATATAGTACTACTACCTAGCAACCAGAGTGGCTGAGTTAGTCTCATTCCACACACATTGCCCATGAATAGGCTTATATACCAATGACAAATTCTACCTTAGCTTTATTTCCTAAAAAAAATAAACAATGCAAAACACATTTAAAAATACTACTAACAATTCTTGGTTTCATAAAAGTAAAACATCAATTTTGGAATTACGGTGTTATTTGTTAGGATGTTGTGCTGTGTTTGCACAATGGCCAGAACAACAAACTACAATCGAATTAGATTAGGCTTCGTTTGGGAACAGTTGTTACGGCTCCCAAATCAGCGTCTGGAATTTTAATTCTTTTCTTTCCATTTGTTTCCCGAAATCAAAGGAATTGGGAACACGAAACGCAGTCGGAGAAACGCTAAACGTCCAACGCTCGGCCAGCGAGCGTTCTGCGTTCTGAAGTTGGCAAATATTGAGAAATTCCAGTGCCCATGGGATCGAAAGGGAAGAACGAAAGAAATTTAGCGCCAGGAAGGATTTAGCGGCAAGGATGGAAAAGAAGGTAAGGATTTTGTTGATAAGCATGTTTTCCTATACCTCTAAAGAAACGCCGCAGGAAAAGAGAGCAGACAATCGCGACGAATTTGAAGGGTGCCCGACAGATTTGCTCGAAATTGGCTTGAAGAAGAGATAGCCCATGGGTCATCAGCAACAAGGCATACGTAAAGTGAATTCTTTTATGTGAAACCTAATTTTGTTTAATTACTTGTCTTGGAATTTTTTGCGGGTGTGGGATGCTGTGCGCTTATTATTATTTGCTTTGTTCTTCCGCTGCCATGAATATTATGTGGGGTAGGAAAGTCTCAGTAGCTTCTCGGTCCAGTCCGCAGTAATACTTTAATTGCATCCGCATAGCTCTTTTATGAGCGTTATTACAGCAATGAAATCGATGAAGCAATTCAGTGGATTATTAATTTGGTTATATATGGTGTTTTATGATTTGGTTATTGTAATACCCGAGAATTTTACAACATAAAATAAATAAATAATAAAGAGAACATAATAAATAAATAAAGAATCATAAAAGATGAGAAATAGAATTTAAATTAAAAAGGAAACAAAATTCCGAGAACCCGGGAAGCCGAAGACAATTTAATCGAATAAATGGTTACACGGAAACCCAACACCGATGGACTCAATAACCCGAGTCCAAATGTAAATTTAGATCCGAATAAAATTAGGATAGGAAATCGGAGCCCGAAGATACCCCGGAAATCGGAATCTGGGAACATAGAGGGATAAAAGTCCGAAAGAGAGGAGGAAAAGCGCGACGGATCGCACGATCCGCCCGGACCGGAGTCCAGGCGTGAGTGGCGCGCTGGCCGCGCGGTTGTTGGCTTGAGACCGCGCCACGACCGCGCCAACTGGCAGAAACGCCCCGTGCGAGATTTACTCGCCCGAATTCGGATTTTCCGACTTCGGTTGAACACCTTGCGACTCAAGACATCCTAGGGCTGCCTTTGGACGGCCTTTAGGTCCTTTCCATCTATAAATAACCATCCTAATCAGCCCCAACTTTTTACGAAACCCTACGAAATCTCTCTACACACAAAACCCTAATTCCGGAGTCGTCGGAGGCACAAAACCAAATCAAGGGACTGACTTTGACGAAAATTAGGAATCTTCAATCGTCGGGGTAAGATCCGAACCATTCTTGTCTATTCTTTTCCATTCTTGATTCGAAAACGAATCCTAATTTGATCCTTTTTTCTATTCTAAACCCCCGATCCGGATCGAGAACGTAGAACCCGACGAACGGAGAGGATAAACGGTGGACTGGAAGCCACGCCTTCGAAATAGATGATCCCGGACATCTACAAATCTGTAAGTTAATACTTACATGGTTTTGAGAGTAATTAAAACACGAAAACTAAAAGCTTCATCAAATCTTTCGTAAATCTGTCAACGTATAATTTTTACCGGCGCAACAGTTTTGTTGAATTTTTCCGAACCTTAAAACGACTTCAAACGGAAAAACGTAAAACACGAAAAACGTTCCTAAGGCTTAGATCTATCTACTGTAAAATTTTTGGAATTTTAAGAGACGATTTGATATGTGAAAACCAACCGAAACCGAACTGCTTGAAATTTGATTTTGAGATTCTTGACAGAACTTAGGTCCGATCTTTATCACGTTTTTGACATAGGTTCTAGACTGATTTAGATCTTTGGCCGAACATGAAAAGTGTAGATAAATGTCTTAAGAAGGTCTCTGTAAAATTTCATTAAATTTGGAGTTGATTTGCTATGTTAGATCTAGATAAATCTTGAAACGGATGCGTAGAAACTCGGACAGATTATCTCCCTGTTAAAGATTGACGTTTTTCACCTACTTCCGTATCTTGGATTGAAAAACTTAAAACATGAAACTTGTTCATTTATGTGTTTTCGAGTCACTGGTCAAATATCAGAATTTTTAGAATTAAACTCGATTTTTAATGAATTTTGAAGTGAAATGTGGCTGACCGAGTCAAATCTTGAAATCTTGTTGAAACTTGTGAAATTTGCGAAACTTGTTTGACCTTGCGGGTTCGATTCCCCAAGGGCGTCCGTGTCCCTGCGGGTTCGATTCCCCAGGATGTCTGTGTCAAGCCTTACGGGTTCGATTCCCCAGGGTGTATGTTTTCCTGCGGGTTCGATTCCCCAGGATGTCCGTGTCAAACCTTGCGGGTTCGATTCCCCAGGGTGTATGGGAGTTCTTGCGGGTTCGATTCCCCAAGGGCGATTGTCTGTCTTCCTGCGGGTTCGATTCCCCAGGATATGTGTTGATTCCTATGGGTTCGATTCCCTAGGATGTATTTGAGTTCTTGAGGGTTCGATTCCCCAAGGGCGAACTATACTAGATCATATTGAACAAAAGTGGAAGAATGAAATCCTGAAATACTTGAATATTTTCCCTATTTAAATTATGTCTTTAAATCATATCTTGCGATTATTTTATCATGTTGTTGAATTATGATCTTATGGAAATCCTTGTCTTTTGAATTATGCAATTAAATTATTATTAGATGGATAAAATTAAATCATGTCTTGTATGAACATGTTTTCTTTAAACCTAATTAAAGGCTTTGAAACCTCATAATCATGTCTGTATTAACTTACTCAGCAAATCTTTGCTGACCAAACCATACTTTTTCCCCTGTTTCTTTCAGAGCTGAAGAATATGCATCATCATATGCATTCATGGGAATGTCGGGGAACACTTTATTCTTAAATTTTGTTTTAGACTAGACCTTGCATGAACGGGCCTGTTTAACCCGTGATTAGGCCATGTTGGCCCTATTTTTATATTCCGCTGCATTATATATGTAAATATTATTTTTCGCTGCAACTTTGATGTATTATTTTTTTTAAAATTATATATGAATGGGCTGTTTGAATATTTTAAATTCTGAAAAACCATAGCCTTGCATCTCTTTAGTAAGCTCGGAGAAACCGTGTCTTGCTAGAGAGGTGTGGCGGTGACATCCCGACCTGGGTGACCAAAAACCGGGGTGTTACAGTTATATATATATATATATATATATATTACTGCATATAGTATCTATATAATAAATCCTGAATATTTTTTGATATGTTCAGACTCTTTTATCCTTATTAATTTTAATTCATCCTTCTTAATTTTAAGGGTTTAATCAGTCATAATACGCTTATTTTTACAACAACGGTTCTTATTAAAACACGTCATCAGATACATCATCAATATCTATATTTAGAAAATAAATCTATCTATTAATATAACAAAATATTGAAAAAATTTTCATAAGTATTTTAAAAAGATATAATTGATTAAAATTATATATATAAATTTGATTGTATAGATAATACATAATATTTAAAAAATTTAATATTATAATATTATTAAATAAATTTAATTAGGTTAAAATTTATGTCTAAAAAATATGTAATCCTATATCAATATAAGGAATATAATAACCATATTTTAAATAAAAATATTTCATTAAAAATATGGTGTAAACATTAAATTGATCCTAAAAATATTGATTAGTATAAAATGACTAATCACCTAAAAAATTTTATACCATTCTAAACAAATTCTACATAATTTTTTGTTCTTTTTAAAGAAGAAAAGAAAGAAAAGCAAAAAAAAAAAAGAAGACTGAAACACATCATAATTTAATTATTAGACATAATATCATTAATCCAGTAATCTTTATCTATTTCAACATAAAAGAAAAATGTAAATTTATCCAGTAATCCCTCTCTATTTCAATATAAAATAAAATGTATATAAAATTCGGAGTATTGTATAAGAATATAAGAAGTATTTTACTATAAACAATATTTAAAGATTTGTGGTAATAATAAATAGTTTGGGTTGTAGCAATATTTATATTAAAAAAAGCTCTAATATTAAGTGATCATGTTGCATGTCCAAACATGGTACAAAACATGTGTATTCAATCAAACATCATTTATCATTTTATTTTTCACAAAGAATAGCCTAAAGTAAACAGTTAAACATAAATATAAAAGTACTACTAACTAATTATTATTTGACCTATCCCAAAATATAACCCTAAACTTAACAAGTTGGGTCATTTGTACTCTTAAATTTTTTTTTACAAAAAATACACCTAATTTTTTTTTAGGGTAATCCCAAAGGCCAGAGAAACCTAAATTTTTTATTTAGTTTTAAAATTCTACCCTTCGACCTTTTAAAATATTAAATTTGACCTCATCAATTCTAAAAATATCTCATTTTGGTCGTAAAAATTTAAAAATAACCTCATTTCACCCATTCACGTTTGAAAAATTTCCCATTAGCACAATAATTTGAAAATAATATATTTAGTAATTAATTTTCCTTTTAACTTAAATACAAAAAATATAATTAACTAATAAAATTAGAATATACTATTCAATAACATAAAACAAGAATGATAATCAAATTATATTTATTGTAATATCTTTAATTTTAGAAGGTAATTTCATTATCAATTATATCTAGATTCTTATTTACTTTATTTGAAAATTTTCCTTTCAATTTCATTATTTTTCATATTTTTTATTTTTCTAATTTTAATTCATTAGAATTTCTCAAATAATAAATATCATTATCCAGATAGAAAAAATAGTTTATAATGATAAAAAAATATTCTCAAAACACATACCCCTAAAAAATTTAGTATCAGAGTATAAATTTAATTTAGAGCTTATAATAATAATAAATTAAAAAATAATAAAAATTTAATTTAATTAAACGAAAATATTAACTACTAAACTTTTTTCATAATCAATAAAGAAAAGAAAAAATTGGATAAAATATTATGGACTAAAATACTATTTTAAAAATTAATAGATAATCAAAGCGTAATTATAATTAAAATTTATTTTATAAAATTAAAGATAAGTCCATAAAAACTAATCACAATAAAAAATTTGAAAATACATTACTTAACAAAATATAAATTTTAAATGATAAAAAAATAATAAAAAAGTATAAATAATTAAAAATTTTAGGGATAATAGTCAAAATGTACAACATATTAGGGAGTAGAATAATACTTTCTCCGTCCCATTTTAAATGTCTCATTTCTATTTTGGTCCGTCCCACTACAATTGTCATATGTCCTTATTTAGAAAATTTTTACCCCTTCAAACAAACATCACATCAACTATTTACTGCACTTTAATACAATAACCCATTCTACATAAATACCGGACAACCTTAATAATGCAAAAATATTTTTTTTTTTCTAATTTTGAATAGTTAAAGGGTATTTATTTTTCATTTGCTCTCATAATTTTAGATATAAAAACAAACCCTATATATTTAGTTTTTTAACAGTAAAAATAATTTATTTTTTATTATGTCCACCTGATTGTAGGTTTTCCTTTTAAATTTTGGTTGCATGCATTCAAAAACAATTTAAGCAAAAAACTTTGAATTCTATTTAATAAAAAAATTATATTCACGTTTTATATCATCATATTAGTTCAATGCCCGTGCGCAACGGGCGAAAAAATCTAGTATATATATTTTCTGAATTTGGAAAAAGTTTGAACCTTAAATTGCCTAGCTCAAGATTTTATTAAATGTATGTATATACTTTCAGGATAATATCCATATGTTGAATGCACAAATGCAGCCCAGTATCTGCTTTCATTTATGGAAAAAAATTGTCTTGTGATGGTGTTGCAATCTGTCGATCATATCCACGTATAAGTTCTGTTTTCATTTAAACGTTGAAGAGTTGTGATCAAGATGTCTCAGTTTTGGCTTGAATGATTGATTCTGAATGATTGGCGCCTATAAGAATAAGTTTAGCAAGGATATACTATGAGATTATGTTATCTATATCTATATCTATATCTATATATATATCTATATCTATATCTATATTATAGTATAAAGTAAGGTTCTACCCACACATAGTTTCCTGCCAAAATCCCTTTCCCCCTCACAATAACGACTAAATTCACCTCTCTCACACACATTACATATTTAGACTTTTGTCATTTTATTTTATTCAATTTTTAAGTTTCTTAACCCACAACACATTAACCTAAATTACCTAAATTGTTAAATTACCTCTACTTCCTAAATTAGTTATTTTCCTTAATATAATCATAACTTTGCAAAAGCTCATTACGGTGGCATGAATTTTCTCCCCTTAAATTGGGTTCTTCTCCGCCCCATCCATCTGACAAGACGACACCATCTTCTCCCCTCCCTTCTATCGATTTTTGTTCGATTTTGAAGATTTTTTCTTGGTTTCTTCTTGCAGGCCAGGAATTAATGGAGGAAGATCTAGAACGTGTCCAAATGGGCCAATGCTCTTTTCTTTTCCAGAGGGATGATCAAATGTAGATTGAACTCACCGAAAGAACTGTGTTTCTTCCCCGTCTTATCAAGTGGTGAGTACTTCGTTATTTCTCTCCAAAAAGTAAAAAAATAAAAATAAAAATAAAAATGAATCTGCGTGTATGTTACATTTACTGAATATGGACCTTCTTCACCCTCCTGCTGCAGTATAGTGCAGATTTCGAGCAAAAAGAGGTGTATGCAGAGTGGTATCTCTTTGACGGTTTGTTGTTATCCTTTCCGACATATTTTAGGTTATACTCTACCTCTGCTGATTGATTTCTCCTTCTGTGATTTTTGTTTTCTCATTATTAGCCATGTGCTTTGTATCTTTTATTTTCATTTTTTAATAATGTTGATTTACAGAATAAAAGTGTGAGATACCTACCAGGATTTGGCCAGGTGGTTGGCGAAGATTGTAGTGATATGAAGTGGGTTTCTTCCATCGTAGCATATGTAAAGTCTATGAAGCATCGGTATCTTGCTTTTGAACATATTTCCACTGTTTTTGGATGCTAAGTTATAATAAAACATCTTATATTGGGCATAGAGTTTATTATTACTAAATTCATTGTTTGATTTGCTCTTTTGGATTTGATCTTGATTGTTTATATTATAGGTTCATAATATGGATGGTTTAAATATTGGTATCACCATTTTAATTCATACACATAATAAATTGATTTAATTTGGGGATAAATTGATAGATATTTTTATGTTCATTACCCAATTCTATATTATCTAAAAAAGTCTACATTTATTGTAGGTATACCATAATTAACTATAATTGTCAAATATAAATTATGGTAATATTGACATGCTAACGTTTTAGTTTACACACATAAATGGTTTTAATTTTGGGATATAACTAATAACTAATAATCTTTTATCCGTATATAAAATTAAATCTGAATTCGAATTGTATATAATGACATATTTACTACTAATTATGTTCACATTTAGATTTATATATATTAGGAATATGCAAAAGAAAATTATACACCGAGTAACTAATTTATAAGTTTATTATTGTAGGATGCATTTGAAAAAAAAAATTATACATTACCCGATTCAATATTACATTTGCAAAAAAAAAAAAGAAAAAAAATTATTACATGTAGAGCATAATTAATTATAATTACCAAATATGAATGGTTTAATGTTGGTTCCAACATTTTACTTTGTAAACATAATTTGATTTAATTTGGGGATAAATTGATTGGTATTTTTATGGTTGCAATACATTGTTTAGATTCGATATTACTTAAAAAAAAACTATATTTATTGTTGGTATATCATAATTAATTATAACTTCTAAATATGAATAATTTAAATGTATGCCATACCATTCTAATTTATGACATAAATGGATTTAGTTTGGGGATAAAACTTATACTTCATTTTTAAAATTAAATCCATTTGAATTTGAATTATGATGAGTGACATCATTACAGAGTATCATATCCATCTATTATCTATTATATTATATGTATACAAATAATATAGTCCTATATACATACATTATCTGTTTTTTCACCCATTACAAAACCACATCTCTAAATTCTCTCATCACAAAAATTAGGTATCAAATAAATAACTAAAAGAAAAATTAATAATGCTTGCACTAAAATATCAAATTATTCATATCTATATCTATCTATATAAAAAAAAATAGATGATGATTATAAGAAATATATATTACTTCTATAAACTAATTTAATTAATGCCAATATTAAATATACATACCCTATAAATGAATTTTAAAAATAAGTTTACAATAATATAATTATTATAGGGAACAATTTAATTAATAAATTACTAATAACATCGTTGTGTCTCAATTATATAACTAATATTTTTGTTATATAATTAATTTATAAATTAATTATTATATGGGACCCTAAATTGGTCAGCGCGGGTCGTTTGGTCAGCTCGCGGGCAACGACCCGCGAGCTGACCTATTTAGGGTCACATCTAATAATAAATACTCCCTCCGTCCCACTCCAAGTGTCTGGTTACTGTTGGGCACGGGAATTAAGGTAGAGTTGGTTTGTGAGTATATGGTGGGGTCCACATAGTTGTTGGAGGGGAAAATTATTTCTATTTATAGAAAGAAGACATTTGTAATGGGACATCCAAAAATAGTAAGTAGGACATTTGGAATGGGACGGAGGGAGTATTATAAATTAAATATTTTATATATGGAAATTTTACTGTATCCATATAAAATTTCTTTTCTTTCACAATATATACAAGATTTACAATTTTTTCTTTGTTTTAAACAAATAAAATCTAATATTTTTATATTTTTTTTTCTATTTTTATGTTACTTACTTTATATCTACATGTTCTCACAATGAAAAGAATATATACTTTTTCATTAAATATATTAATAATTAAAGTGGTATAATTTTAGCCCCCAAAGAAAAAAAAGTAATGTGATATTCAATCGATAATTTTAATCTATTATTACTTACAATTTTTCCTATATAACATTATAATCTGAGTCCGGCGCATCACGCGGGCGGGTAGTACTAAAGATGCCGTTCCTCAAGGATTGCAACTTTAGATCCTTACACATATAACAACTAATTTAAAGAGGTATTTGTTGGACTTGAAATAACAATGCATAATATATTTCTTTTAATATCTATGGTATTTATAATATTAAATTGCTATTTATTAAAAATAAAATTATTTTTTCAATTAGTTTTTCCTATCAGCATTATAATCTAAGCCAGGCGCATCGCGCGGGCGGGTTAAGCTAGTTAATATTATATTTGAGTATATGAGAAATTGGTTTCCTCTTCTGCTAACTTGGGTGTTTATATATTGGATAGAGTGAAGAAGCTTGTTTTGCACTAGCTCTTGCTTGTAGTCTGCAATAGCTCAACCACAATATGTCTCAATAGTAATGCTGGTGGATTGAATGAAAAGCAGCAAAATCAACCAAGTACTTCTCCTAGTTATAAGCTTTTGTTCGGGGGAACATGTGCTTGGTGATGAATTCAGACAGTGTGTACAAACAATGGAAATGGGTAAATTATTTTTCTCAGCTTGAAAGTTTATTGTCATCGTATTGCGAGAGCTGTTGATTGCATTATTTCATACAGTGTGTACAGACAAAGAAACAAGTGTATTATGCATCTTGTGGTTTCAAAGGTTTTGAAGAAGTCATTGTCTTTCGTGGAAGCGGCTTCTAATAGTCTAGTTGAAGATTTATTTTAATTTTTGTCTATAAGATGGTGTCCAGCAGCTTCATTTGTTATCCAGCGAAATGAATCATGTATAGTACGATTGATGAGATTTATTCCAAACTTTTGCATAGATTTTAGAACTTCATAATCCTATATCATTCATATCATTAATGTATTATCCTTATATGCAGCCTAAGTGTACCATATTGGCAATATCCCCTGCAAACCAAGATATTGCCACATCAGATGTCATAAACTTGCTAATCAGATTCATGTCCTGTATTTCTCTATTGGTCATCACCTTTGTGAGTTATTCTTGTGTGTTTCCAGGGACATGCATTTGGCTTGAAGAATATGAGAGCAATCTTATTTGTTTTGCTGGTAATTGTATTGAATTGGGTTTGTAATGATAGTCTTTTCTATTGTTTGTCTCATTCCGTATTTTGTGGCTCACCTTTTGTATTGAGCTTCAGAGGATTGTTTTGGAACGGGGCATCTCTATCATATTATTATTGTCTTGTGGATGCTTACTCAGTTTATGCTGACTGTGGGTTGTGCAAATTTTGGTGGATTTTGAAACTAATAATACATGTCTACCTATGCTCCTTGGTTATTACGATTTTCATTGTGCTATTGTCTACTTCCAATAAGAAACAAAGATCAGAAAATAATCAGAAATTTGCAGAAGTTAATTTCATAAGTCTGGGTGCATATGAATATAGATAGATATTTAGCCCGTATAGAAAAGAATTTCTTTTGGAAGTGAATAATGAAGGTTATTTATGTAATTTTATTTTTCAACAGCTAAACTTTAAAAGTAAACACCAAACACTTAACTTAAAAAAAAAAAAAAAACAAATTTCAAACTCTAAACTCATAAGTCTAAACCTTAAACTCAGAACTCTAATCTCTAAACTCTAAACTTTAAAGTTTTACCAAACTAAGCCCAACCACAGAATGCAATCACTAGAAAAATTTACTAAAGTTATTGCAGCACAAAGTATGACCATATTACCATATAAATTGTTGCATGCCGCACTCCATGGCGACAGAAAATTTATTACATATCATAATAAAACATATTCAATCCAAAATAAAGAACACTTATCACTTCAAAGAAGAAGTTCAAAACACACCATCACAATCGAAGAAGCCACCATATTCTTCATTCTCTGCTCATCATTAAGCTCTTCCTCTAAAGAAGAGTGATCTTTTTCGTCCGAGTCCAGAAAAATCCGTCAATAAATGACGAATTCCATTCCAAATATGGTAAAAGGCAAAAAAGGCAATAATCCCAACGGAGTTTAGAATGAGCTTTGATGAAATAGAGAAAAATTGGTAGACATTCTCATAGGTGAAGCTAATCAAACCAATCTTCAGACAGAGAAGATCAAAGAGGAGAACGATACTGGTTAGGACAACTCCGGATATTCTATGGGTAATTGATAACGTCGAATTAAGCTGGGGTTTATAAAGAGGTAGATGAGGAGATAATGGTCGAAGACCATCCTGCAAACCTGCACCTTCTACTCCAGAATTTGAAACAATTGTACGAACCGGTGTCTGCATTCTCAAGTAAGTCAGCATGGAATGTCATCATAAATGGACAAATAACATTAAATATAGTGTGGTATGAGAAAGGAGTATCCAACCTTCAAAGCATTATGGAAAATCTTGTCCCTCGACAAGGGAATACCTAAACCTAGAACACCCATTTTCTGATAAAAGTTTGCTGTGGGCAACTTAGACACATAGAGCGAAGCAACTCCTCCCCCTGTATCGCGCAACTATATTAATCTATCTTTTTGTCTAATATTTTGGTGAAAGATTATATAAGAAATGGTCTCCAAACATACCAGGCACAATTCCTTCCTCTACAGCTGCTTTAGTGGCATTTAATGCATCTGTCGCACGGTCTTTTTTCAAACCAACTTCAGCCTCACTAGGTCCACCAATCTGAAATAAAATCACCAATAGTGAGTGATCACATTGCACAAGTTCAATTACATTTGCATAATTGAATATTTTAGCATCAATCAATGACTTACACATTTCTGATTCTTCTGGCTTGTGATTAAGTGTGGGGAAATGTAGCCTCTGTCTAGTTTCATCCCCTCAACAACTTCCAGCCCATTGAACAATGTCTTCCCATCCTACAAAGTGCAAAAAGAATCACAAATCTTATTCGTATTTACACCAACTTTAACTGTGTCAAGGAATGAGACTCAAATTGAGTTTAAGCAAGGCCATGAAGTACACAACTAGGAACATTACAGGGCCTTAGATTAGTAGGTCACAAAATATGATGACAACATTATCAATAGCATTCAAATGGTAAACCATGGCATCAGGAACAGGTGCAAAATATATTTATCATACTGGAACATTATATCAGAATGAAATTTTCCACAACATTTTCAGTGAGTGTCATTATCAAATAACAACATAACTCATAGGCCATGTCTCCAGTGAAAATGGAATACCATAATATAGTTTAGCTAATTAACTTTCAGATAACATAATTTTAGTAAACGGGTGGTTCTTATTGTTGAGAGCAGTTTTATTTTTAAGAGCAGATTTGAGATCCAGAGGAGATATATACGGTTTTTTTTCTTCTCTCTCTTACTCCCAGTTTTTTCAGATTTCCTCTATGCTGTAAATCAATTGAGCTTCCATCTTTGAGAGAGTTTTGAGTCGTAATTTGTACTATCTGTTTCGGTTCCTAGTGGAGATCTTCGTCTTTGGTGGTTTTTTTTCCAGGGTTTACCACGTAATCTTGTATCTCAATTTATTTCTTTTCGTCCCATTCTTCAATTTCATATCAAAGACCCATAAATTTCTTAACAAGGACATCTATCAAAATAGAACAAATGGCCCCAAAAAAACACAACAATACTATCACAGTACCTTTGGACCCTTAACGGCTTCAGCGAGGTATTCAACACCCTGGAGCATTGTTGCCCTTGCTTCCACGCCAAATCGAATGTCTTTTGCAGCATAGTTTCTGCTTCCACCCAACCTGCCAACAAACTGTAACAAATCCACCAATCCATAGTCAATCATCAAACCAAAATAAAGAAAAAGAAGAAAAAAAAAAATCTATCTTAAGGTCTCATCAACCATCATTTTTTTTTTTTTTTGAGAAAATGGTTTATTTCATTCAAACACCATATAAAATCCTCATGACTACAAATATTGGTATAACCATAACCAGTCAAACTATCAACAACATCCGAGCCCTTCAATTCAAAGACTACTTAAATCAACTTGAGACCAGCACTTCAGCAACTACAGGACCCTTCCTGGGACGAGGCAGCGGCATCCATAGTAGTCAATAGCGGATAGCGGACCATAGCGGTCGACCCCTAAAACGCTATAGCGGGATAGCGGATAGCGGGATGACCGCTATTTGAAAAATTTATAATATAAATATATAATATGTTATATATAATAGATATGTTATATATAATAGAGACAAGAAGTAAGAACAACAAAAAAAGAAAAATAAGAGCAGTAGAAAATGGCAGCAGAGAAGAAGAAGAAGAAGAAATGTAGTTTTGGGAAGAAGAAAGTTTTGACATTTATTTGTTTTCTAGGAGAACGGTAAAAAAATAGTTAATAGCATACTTTTCTCTTCTTAAAAAGCCCAACCGCCTCATTTTCTTTAATATGGTTTAATTTATGAGGGTGTATTTATTAGGCCCCACCCAAAACTTCAGACTCCTCCCCCCTCCCCCAAACATCGCCTTCTTCTTGCGCTCCAGAAGTCAGCAACAGCCGCCTATTCTTCATCCTCTCGGCTTTCTTTCCGACCCAGCCCGGCTGCTGCCTGCAACAGAGATGACCTAGCGTTGCCGCTCCTCCGCGAATCGCCCTACAGAACCTCCGCGAACTACCGCGACACCGCTATCCTCGAAATGTGGCAGAGCGTGGCGGCTGGAGCGGCTACCCCTATTTCCGCTCCGCTATAGCGGGATAGCGCCGCTACAGCCCGCTATTGACTACTATGGCGGCATCAAGATTCCACAGCAGCATTTCACAGCAACATCCTACGGCCTCATCTCATTGGCATCAGCATCAAGACGAGGCAGCGGCATCAAGCCGAGTTAGCGGCATCAAGATTTCACAACAGCATTTCACAGCAGCATCCTTCGACCTCATCTCATTTGCATCAGCATCACCACTATGCACCCATATCAGCAGCAGACACAACACTCGATCACACCAAACAGACAGTATTCTTTCCGAATATCTTTCATCAAAACCAGTTTGCAATAAAAATCTCGATTAACACACCCAATCGAAAATCCCCAAAACTTACCTCATAATCACATCTCCCCTGCTTAAGATATTCAAATCCAATGCATCGTAACTGTGGGACTAGGAAAGTTTAAATCAAAGAAGACTAGATATAGTAACTTAAGTGGAAAGGTCGAAAGTGTATGGAGGGGGACAAACCAATACTGAAATTGACCCATCTGATGAGGCAGGCTGCTACAACATATGATACTAAACCTAAGAATAATCGAGGTTCAAACACATTACATCTCTCAAACTCTCAAACCAGAAGCTTTCACCATTGACAATAAATCTGGTCCTCCATTACTCGATATTCCATCACCTTTTAATTTAATTTCTTCAAGATTCTCTCCTCTTTTTCTACATTTTCTGCCAAATATTTTTTCATCCTCTTTTTCTCTTTTTTTTTCTTCATTTTTTTTTTTCTGGTTTCCCAAGAGCCGAAACTAAGAACGAAGAACTCAAAACCAGACACCTTTTCACCAGAGATTCCCAATCATAATTTTCAGACCTGCTGGTTATTCTTTCTCAAGCCAGGTAAACCACACCCACACCTTCCAGAATAATGTAACTCCCCTAAGGCTCCCAGCACATGATTCCAACATTAACGGGAGTTTCAGCTGAAAGGATATGACCAATTTCTAAAAAAAATCACAGCGGCACAGGACAGCAAAGTGACTAACACAAGGAGAGGGATTACATTTCAAAGCATTTGAGTGAGGAGAAGGAAATAGAGTTTCTCAGAGGGTTCAAACAACGGAGGGGTAAACCTAGTGTCCATAAATTTCGATGCACTGAAATGATAAAAGCAAGCTCGATATGACAATAAAGCAAATTCTAAAGGATCTTACCAATTAGTGTGTCAATAGCTTGATGTTTTTATTGCAAATCATCAGTCCATCCCATACCTCTTTTAAGTCCAAAAATCCCCGATATTTTATCCGCTGGCTTGAAATCCTCCTCTGTCGATCCACCATCAGCAATTACATGTTCGAGCAGCGAAAGCAGAATCAGCAATTCTCTGAGCAGCCAAACACTCGTATCTTCCTTCCCACCATGTTTTTATCATCTATCCGCACCTTCACAGAGTCAAATGAACAAGACACGACATGGCAAAACCAAATTGACAAGACATGACACGGCGAAGCCAAAGGGACACGACACGACACGGTAAATCGAAGTTGTAGGGCGCGGCCCGACCAAAACCAAAAAAAAACTACCAGAAGAGACATAGCCACCGAGATATCACACGACCATACAAGCATAACCATTCAATCAACAAACACGCCTCACGACATAACATAAAACACAAGACATCATAATCTGTTATAAATTAGGCACCTGCTGGTTGCTGTTCCTCGCAACCCTGTAAATCAAGAAAAATTGGGATTTTCATAAAATGAACAATTGCGCGAAAGCAAAGCAGAAATATATTCATAGTAGTTGTGAATTACCTGGCCTTGGAAGCAAGATTAGCAGCAAATCTGTACATCTTTCAACCACTGGAAAGAAACGCCGGAAGAGCAAGAAGGAATCGATCGCAGCGAAGCTCAGGAAGGGGAAGTTACATACGGGAAACGAAAATGGGGGAGATTATTAGGGAGAAGAAAAATGGTTTTAGTTACGTTTGATGGGATCGATGGATGTCTATTTTAACAGCCCAGTGCATGTATCTAAGTCCGGTCCGCTTTCAAATGGTCGTAACTATTTTGGGCCAGCCCAATTTATCGGCAAATTGCAGGCCGAGGCTAGCATTTGGTTTTTATAATTAATTTATAAATTTATTTTTTTGATTATTTAATTTTTATTTATCCAAAAATATATTATCTACGCTTAAGCAAGGTCTCGTATTCAACCCTTGTGTATGCAAAAAACTGCTTTGGGAGAGACGCCCTTAATTGCCCTTGCAGATTCTAGAGGGATTAGTCTTGGGTCCAATGTGGCCTGAGGATACCCGATTTCACCAAAAAAAAATATATATATATATATAATTTTCAAACTAAAAATATTTAAAAAAATATATAAAAGGGCTTAATTTAATTTTGCAAAGTATTTTTTAAAAAAATACTTTTAAATTAAATAATGTAATTAAAAAGTAATATTATATAGCCCATGTCATATGTAATGAATGTTAAAATTGACCGAAAATGGCTATTTCTTTTTTACTCAATTGTTCATCTACGCTTGTTAATAAAATCCAATTTGATCATTTTTCTCAATAATCCTATATATGGTAGAAAATGTGGCAATTAAATTCCTGAGTTACATACATTATGCTTAAATTCGATTTGACCCGATCCAACACTAAACATTAAACCCTACCCACCCCTAAATATGTTAATAAATCTTGACCTAAAGACAGGGACAACAAACAAAAACAATGAAATAGTACATATGAACTAAATAAAAAATCTTGACACAAATATGTAAATGTGATGCGCATAAATCCACAAGAGCATGTGAATCGAACAGCAATCCCTGGCTTCCATCTTGCGCTTCATTTTCTGTTGTTCCTTCAGCATCAACAAAGTCTAAGGCAGCAGTTTCTTCCGCCTTTGCTTTCCGAGCTGTGCTGCTTCTTCTTGTATAAATTATGTGTAATTTTGTGGACATAATATCCAAAATTACATAGATCTTTGTCATGTAGTAATTTTAGATATTATGTGTAAATTACATAGATCTTTGTTCTTTTACTTTTCAAAAATCTTGACACAAGCATGTAACTGTGATGCATATAAATCCACAAAGTGCGTGGAAAGTGAATAAGGGAGGAATTAAGTGCAAAGGAGGACAAATATCTATGTAATTTACACATAGATAGATCTATGCGCATCACAGTTATATGTTTGTGTCAAGATATTTTAAAAGAAAAAGGACAAAGATCTATGTAATTTCCACATAATATCCAAAATTGCAGGATAAAGATGTACGTAATTTACACATAATATCCAAAATTACAAAGATCTTTGTCCTCCTTTGCACTTAATTCCTCCCTTGTTCACTTTCCACACGATTTAACTTTTAACCAAAAATTAAACATTGCAACAAAAAAACACAATAGAGGCCGAGAAGATGATGACAATGACGAAAATAAACAGATTTAGGAGTCGGGTTGGATTAGGGTCTAGTATTGGGTCGGGTCAAACCACTTTGTACATGGTTTATGTTAATTAAGGAATTTATTTGTCGCGTTATATGCCAAAAGTATGATTAATGAGAAAAATTAACAAATTGAATTTAATTAACAAACGTAGAGGACCAATTATGGCAAAAAATAGAAAAATGACTATTTCATCCAATTTGAAAAGAAGAATGACTATTTAGTAATATTTTTTCTTAAAAAATATGATCAAAGTTACTCAATGAATAATTTTTTAGTTACTATTATGCAATTGATTAATTAAATAAAAACGAATAAAGTATTATGGTATTTAAACTTTCATAATAATGAATTTAAAGAAAATAAAAGAAAAAATAAATGGCTTGGTCTGTCCCACCACGGGCCAACCCAAATTGAGACAGAAAAAAGTTAGTAATAAAATGGAAACCGATATGCGCACATGGATTCAATTTTACTCCGTACGCGAGTTCTAAATAATACGCATTTCCAAAACTTGTTTCTTTAACTCCACATGGATAAAAGCTAATTACAATTAATTACCGAGCATAAGGAACTCAAAGTTTTGATTGATTAATGTAAATTTTTAAGGAGTGATTTCAAATTTATCCCCATAATTTTTAATTAATTTATGGTGAGTTTTAAATTTTAAATGTATTATAACTAAAAATATTCATAATTCTTTTCCCAAATACCTTCCTAAATTTAAATTTAACAATTTAAATAAGGATGGCAAAAAAGATCAAACCCAGTGGTGAAAATCGAAAATCGAATTTTTAGTATAGTTTTGGGGAGGGGCTTATTGGGGATGGGTCGGGGATCAGGATTTCCCCGGGGATGGGAACCGGCGCGAGGGAAGTAGTTCCTGCTCCGACCCATCCCCAATATATTTTATACATTATATTTTATAAAATTTATATATATTTTATTGAGTTTTACTAAGTCCATTAGCCCAATAATTCCAAATAATAAAACCTGAATCCTAATATGACCTCCATTTGTAATAAATAAACTTACATTGTTAATATATAATATTATATATTGTATCATTAATTTTATTTATATATTTATAATTTGCTTTATTTTCCTTTTTTGTAGGAAAATATGAAAGCAAATGATATGGATTTGTCTATTTTTTTTTCAATTTTATTATATTGTAATAAATTATTGAACTTTCTTATGTAATTGAGAATTTTGGATTTAAACTTTAGTTTGATGGATTGATTATGTATTGAAAATAATTATGAACTTTCAATGTGGATTATAATTTATTATCAAACAATTTGTGTGCGTTTTAATATTAAGATTTGAAAAATTGGATAGTAAAACGAATCCCCGATAAGGTCTCTAATGGGGATAATTGAAATTATAATACTCGATGGGGATACCGATAAAATCCCCGATGGGGATTGGGCCGGTTTTTGGGGAATAAAAATACTATCGGGGATGGGGATGATGATACTACTCCGTCCCGAAACCGGCCCATTGTGATTCCTAAATTCAAACATAACCTAATCAACTTTACCACCGTCCTGTCGCACGATTGTTATACACACCAATAATTTATCATTCAATATTTTACATAAAAATAGTAATAATTACTTCTCCGTTTTTTTTGTTAGCTACATTTGATAAATGGTTGTTGTTCACTCATATAATTTGACTTAAAATTGTTGAGGACTGATATATGTAATTGGATTATCCTCCCTAACAGCTTGAGTTTTTAGGAGAGTTGGTTCATTAATATGGTATCAAAGCCAAGGGTCTCGTATTCGAGTCCTACTGCCCCATTTGTATTTGTGGGCTTTGTCTTTTGTATTTTCTTTGGCCGGCTTTGTCCGGATTGTTTACACACAAGATTAGCCCACCTTGCGCGTGATGGGTGTGTTGAGGACTGATATATATAATTGGATTCTCCTCCCTACCAACTTGAGCTTTTAGAAGAGTTGGTTTATTAATAAAAGTTTTATTATAGCTATATAAGTTAAAATATAATCAAAATGTACATAGGATTGCGTGCTGGTGAGTCCGTAGAAATCTTTAAAAAACAGAGGAAGTATTAGGAATTGAACAAGCTGGAATCAATTTGAAGGGTTAGCTTTTGTTGGAAACTCGTATTTCAAGTTTCAACAACAATAGAAGTATAATTTTAACATCAAAAAAATTATGTAGAAAAATCAGCGTATTAAGAATGACTTAAGAGAAGTCCACAATAGCCAACTAATTAAAGTATTGGAGGCTAATTCAGATAACACTAATAGAAAATTTTTGAATTTGATTGCTAACGATTTTAGATTGGAAATTCAACTCTTAACTTCTTTAATAATCTCTTTAGTAACCAAATTTTATATCAATTTTTTTTTATCTTTGTTAAAACATGAAATTTTTATAGTGTAAAATATTAAATACTATGATTTTCAGAAGTATTAGCATTACATTTTAGCAATCAATCTGAGGATAGCTCTTTAGCATAGAAATGTAAAAGACAATCAACAAATAAGAGATTGGTGAAAAAAAAATAAAAACGAATGACAATATAATATAATTGCCTCCCAAATTGACCTTTTCTATTGAAAATATATTGAAATTGAAAGAAAAAAAAAATCATAATATCTTTATGCCTCAACTCAAGTTGAATCAAGACTCCGATCCCACGAACACGAACACGAACACGTCGACCAACACTTATGTTAGCCCGAACAAAAGCCGACGGTGCTTGCCAGTGACAAAATGTTGTTCGGATAATGGGCAAGGGCTACCGCCTTGGCCGGGGATATACGTGCATGAAGATTTCTGGGATGGCATAATTGGCCCTCGTGGCAAAGACTCGAGCAACAACCCTTGTTCGTTCAACCGCCGTCGCTCCATCTTTAGATGTCTCTCGGACATAACTTGATTCGAGGACACTAAAAGAGAGCACACAATGTAGAAAATGAAAAGGGTGCGAGGAGGCATTGGGAGGCTGAGGCTGAGTTTTCCTTTCAATTTTTGTGACAACTATAATGTTTGCCCATATATACATCATCTTATATAGTAGTACTATATATAACACTAATGGCTAAAAGGGCATATGTGTTGTTGGTGATGTACTTATTACATTATTTGACTTTGTTTTGTTGGTCATAATCTGGTTATGACGGCAACCTCGTTTTAGCATGCAAGTTTTGATTTCCTATCAGCCCTATATATGATGGGGTTTGAATTCAAAGGAAGAGCTTTGAAATGTTGTTCAAGGCTTAGGCTGCATTTGTACTTTGTTGTCAATCTTCTATATTTGGATCTAGTGAATGTAAAAATTAAAATTCAAATGGATAAATAATTGGTCAAGTGATTAACTTCCATGACTCGATCCCAACCTTATGTTGGAGGTTCGATTTCCTATTCGACCATCTATCCCTCCCTTTTGCGCGTTTATAATTTGTGTGATGTGAGCTCCCATCGTCCTTTCCCGACACTCGAGTGTCAAGTTGAACCCAAAAAATTCAATTCCTGATTGCAGGTTATGAATTAATGAATTGTGTATTCATTTTATTAGTACTGTTTCTGTTCCAACCCTTTAATCACCTAGATTGTGAAATATGTGAGAAACTATTGCTCAACATTTTGTAAGTGGAATTGTTGATTTTTTTTTACCACAATTGTTGAATTCTACTCCCTCACTCCTCCTCACATGCATATATGTATACCTATAAAGATTGATTTCCTTGAATTGAAAAGTCCAAAATTTGGTTTCATTATGATTTTTAAAACGATGAGTTAACCAACGTACTATGTATATTAAATAATAATTTTAAAAAACACTAAAATTGGTGAATTAAACATCCCAGTCCCCATAGGCCATAGTTCTTAAATAGAGTACAAAAACCAAATGACTAGCTTGTTGTGAATATATATATAGTAGTATTTTTCTATGTGCTTGTGTGTATTTTCAATTCACGTGATTTGAACTTGTTGCAAATTCCTCAAATTTAATATTGTGTGAGTTGCTTCGTTAAATTCTTATCTGGCACTTAGTTGCAAGTTGATAATAGTTAGGTCGTTAATGAATTCTAATAAAAAGTGTGCTTATCCATTATTTTTCAAGCAACCTTATTTGTTTAAATAACCACCTCATTTGTTTAAATAACCTTTTGTGGATTAATGAGTTGAATTGCTAATAGTGATATGGAACTTGTTAAATGACATTTTAATTTATTTTTGTTAAAAGGGTAACCAACGTTTCAAAAATGGTTGGAATAGCTAGTGTTTAACGCTTTCATTAGTTTTTTTTGGACAAGTGACGCAACAGGCGTCGGGAAAAGAACAAAAAAGGAAAAATAAGAATACCAAAACAAGACAATTATAAAAAACTAAAGGCGAGGGAAATGAGTCCCCGCCATATCACTCGCCAGCACCCCACGAACATCATCTGGAGGGAATGCCCACGAAGTAAAGAACTCATCCAATCGAGCACCGCGCTTAGCCATCGAATCCGCCACAGAGTTACCCTCCCTCAAAAGTTGGAACCAACGGTATCCCAAATCTGCTGCATCAAATCAACAATATTGCGCACGATGGGGAAAAAAGAATGACCAACAAAAATATCCATCCGCACAGTGGCGGACCCAGGATTTTTGGACTGCTAGGGCCGGAATTTATTTTTTTAAAAAAAAAATCTTAAGTATAGAAAAAAAATGGTGAAAAAAAATGAAAAAAAAAGTAATAGAATTTTTTTAGGCCCCATCTAGCCCGTGGGTGCGTCCGCCACTGTATCCGCAAGAGCCGTAAAGCCTCCATAGAGTCTGTATAGCAGCAGGCCGATGAAATCCCCATCGAAGCCAAACACTTCATCCCATTCCATAAGCCATGCAACTCCGCAACTATATTAGAAACTCGTCCCACAGAACCACATAAACCAGCAATCCACCGCCCATCATCATGTCTAAGAACAACCCTAAAACCCGCCCTACCAGGGTTGGCCAAAGGACTCCCATCAACATATAACACAACACCTCACGGCCAAAGACTGCCGAAGCCATCTCCCATGGACTGGCCTGTCAAATTAATATCCTCCCCTGAAAGCAAGAAGCATTTCTGGCACACCACACAGACCAAAACAAGGCCCACTGCGACCGTTCCAACTTCGACAAAGAGAAGCAAATTCGTCAGCAATTGATGACCAAGCCCGGCTCCAAGGGGAGCACCCGAAGCCAGCGCTCAGGGCCCCCCATTTTGGGGGCCCCACATATATTTTTTTTTTAAAAAAATAAGTGATAATTGTTTTTATATATACAATAATATGTAAACATACTTAATGTTTTAAGCATATGTCTAGTGGTGCTAATTAATTATTTTTTATATTAGTATTTTTTTAAAGATTATATCATGTGTTTAAAACTATTACTCCTCCGTTTATGTTTGTGAACTAATATAAGTATTTTTTTTAAAGATTATATAAAATATTTTTAATTAAAAATATTTGCAAATATATAAATATGAATGTAAAATACTTCCTCCGTTTTTTTATTGCTACATTCCAATTATTGTTTTCAACTTGCTAATTTTGAAGCTTTATTTGTTAGGTTAAATAATGATTTCGAAGGTAAGTCCAGTATGAGTTTTGTAGTCTGTAATCTCTACTTTCACTATCACTTTACCATTTTTATTTAATTTTGTAACGAATCATATAAAATCATCCAAAGTCGGCTAGTTGAAAATAATTTTTTCAATGTAGCAATTAAAACAAAACAAAGGTAGTATACGTGTAGTAGTATGCGGGCTAATGACAGTTTAAATAAAGATATCGATTCGAGCATTTGTGTATGCAAAATTCTGTTTTGGGATATAACCCTTCAATGTCCAGCAAGACATGGGAATATCCAATATACGCAAAAAAAAAAAAAAAAAAATTACAAAACAATTACTCCCTCCGTTTTCTTATTATTGTAACATTTGGAATTTTGACACTGTTCATACATACAATTTGACTTAAAGTTTTATCATAGTTATACACGTTAAAATATAGCCAAATGGGATCTTGTTAGATTCATTTCGTCGAGTAGTTTTTAAATATCAAACTTTTAGAATTTTTACTTGTACCGAACTTGAGTTATTAATGGTTAAAAATATGTATTGTCCGTTACAATTTTTAAAGGACGGAGTATTAAATAGTACAATTTTTATGGGATCTACTCCCTCCGTCCCACTAATTCTGTCTCAATTTTCTTTTTGGTACGTCCCATTACAAATGTCACATTTCCTTTTTAGGAAATAATTAAGTACTTAATTACCAAATCTACCCCATCACATCAAATCAATAAATAAATATATTAAAATTTCAATCGACTATCATTAATAAATTCAACTCACAACAATCACATCACACATAAATAAATCAATAAAAAAGATTCAATTTCATTCAATCACATCACATAAATTACTAATTCACCATTACTTTGAACACTAATATACATCTACATTAAATACAACCAACTTCACATAAAAAAACCGTGTTCAAAAGAAACGAGACGCTATTTTTTAAATTTGGTTCAGGGCCAGAAAATTTCCAGCCTAAATGGATCCCTAGAAGTCTCAATGAAGTTCACTGGCAGTGGCAGACCTCATATTTGATCTCACGCAGCCATGGCCGAAGGGCAGAGAAACAATAGGTGGAAGAGTGGAAGATACTTTCCTCACCATCACCACAAATAGTGGAGCGAGAGTCATCAGTCGTCAACCCCCCCCCCCCCCCCCCCCCCCCCCCCCCCCCCCCCCCCCCCTATGTCTCAACAAATTTGTAGGCAGAGTTATTAATTATTAATAACACAAGCCAAAGAATAACTTTAACTTAAATGTAAAATAATTAAATGCAAAGTTAAGTAATTTCATTTATTACCATTTTTTTTATAAACAACCTATACAGGTTATGAAATGAGTGATGCAAACATATACCACATAAATTATAAAAGGAGGAATAAGTGGCCGAATGGTAATCAAACTCCTACTCTAAAGGTTGAAAGTTATGGAGTGGTCAAGTCCACTTGGTCAAGTCCACATCATTTTTAATTTTTTTGGCGGAATATGACAATATATTCCTTTTATTTATTATTATTAAATGCAGCATAACTATAAATGTAATATTTAAGGGCATAGGCCCCTATTCAAATATTTATTCAAATTCTATAGGTTAGGGGTTCGAATCCTCATTCGGGCCATATTCCTTATCCTTATCACTTTGTAATTTGTGTGACATAAACCCTTACCACCATTTCCTAGCCTGTATAGGCTGTTTAGCAAAAAGAATTCTTTTGAGTGCGCTGCATTTTCCTTATGTATGGGAATTTGTTAATTCCTCTATTATCTAGATTTAGCTTATTATTTTTTTATTTTAAATTTGTAATATTTGCCAAAACACCGCATAAGTGCTTATATTTTTCTTTTAATACATAGTTAATTTATAAATATGTTTGTTGTGAATAAATTAAATATTTAATTCTAAATTTCTCTACTATTGATTAACTTTAGATTTATCATTACATCCGTCTAAATCTCAATTAATGAATGTATGAATTAGAGTAATTGGTGGATACAATGAAATTTAATTTTTATTTTTATTCTTCATTTTAAAAAATATATACACATAATTAAAAAAAATTAAAAATGAATGGTGATTGAGTGCTCTTTTTTGTCCTACCAAACCCGACTCAACCCGACCCAACGCCTATCGCTAACTTAATTTGCCCTCTTTTTTGTCAGCATTGAGTGCTCCATTTCTTTAATTGTTGCTATTTCTAGCGGACTTTTATTATTATTTTTTAAAAATAATTTGGATTGGACGTATATACATATGTTGCAAGTAATTGATGGTTGTAGAACAGAAAATTTGATAGACAGGCAACTATAGATAATTGTATTAATTCACAATCACAATGGCATACATTTTACAAGAATATAAAAAATTCAAGAATATCAAACAATATGTGGTTCAACTTCTATTGCTCGTTTGATTCCTCCAACGTTGATCGCTTGGAAGTGTATTTGGTACTTCCTCTTTGGCTCTTTGGAATTTCTGCAGCAGTTTATTGCTGTAGGATATCAAGTATATGAGTCTTGAGAATGTCTAGGTGTCTCCATTTTTGTGTGCAAAGGTGCCTCTATTTTATAGAGGAAATTGATGGGCATTGGGCCGATGTTGATGGGCCGGCTCATTTATTGGGCCTATGCTGATGGGCTGGCCCATTTTGAGTGTCCATTGGTCCATTTGGCTGATGGGTCTTGTCTTTGGACTTGTTATCTTGGCCCAATGTAGTGCCCATTAGATCACGTTGTATGTGAGTCTTTTATTTGGACTTGTCCACATTGACACAATATCAATCCATTTGGCTTGATCCATCCAACTAGCCCAATAAATATTAATAATTACTTTAATCATTTAATTTATTTAAAATGCATAAAATAATTAAATAATATTAAAATTACACGTGTAGCAATTTTTAGTGGCAAACAATTTCGCGTGTTTACAAAAGTAAATGCATGTATTATAAACTCAAACAACACACTTTACTCCAACAAGGATTGCAAACCACAGAAAAAATCATAGAATACCAGAAATAGGGGACAAAGAGGAGGAAGAAGATGAACAAGAAAAGAAATACACCATATATTTTAATGTTGCAACAACTTCACTAGTTAATTTTTGACAAGCTTGGCTTACCCTCTTCACACACATCATTCATTCATCCAATCTTCGGCACACGTGTGACGATTCCATTGTCGTCAACCCAAACACGAACTCTGTTGCATTGGAAATCAGAAGTGACGAAGCTCCCTTCCGTCACTATAATTGCGTTCACTTCATTGTTTTCCTTCTCAACGACGTATACTGCTGCCTCTCCGTACGCACCCACCAATTCTGGCCACGACGATTTCTTTCCTATATAAATTTCATATGTTAAAACACACTATGGGTTTGTTTGAGAATCAACGAACAACGAATTGTAAGAGCATATTAAATTGTCTCTAATTTAAGCTAAAATTATCTGGAGTACACAAATGAAAATAGGGAGGTAAAAATAAAATAAAAGGAAATACTTACGAGTGCAATTGGACATTGTATTTCTTGTGTGTGTCTTGTTCTCCTTTTGTTCTTGATGGGATGTTATTGTGTTCTAAAGGGATTAGCTAGGTATTTATAGCCATTAAGGGCCTCATGTGAATGGTTTAATTAAGATGGATTTAGCTAGGGATTGGCCGGCTAAAAATGAATATAATTGATATGGACATTTAATTTTTAATTTTCAAAAAATAAAAAATGAAAAATTTAATGTATAGCCAAAAAGTACTCTTATAGTTTGACACAGTAAACAATTACTATATGATAATGAGATCCAGAATTCTTCTTCTGCAGGCAGGCCAACTGGATATATGCATATATTTTTATTAGAGTTGATCCTTTTTTATTGGAATATATATGATATCAAATAAACTTGTTAATGGATGTTTGTAAGAAATATTCTTCACGCAGGTCAAAAAATTGAGTAACTAAAATGTAGTACTATATTTTTTGGCGAATACCGGGTATCCCCATGCAGTGGCGGACACAACAAGGGGCTGGGGGCGTTCCCCCCACCCCCGAGTTCAAAGTTTGCCATTAATTTTTTATAGAGCTATGTCAATTTTCGTTATGGTAGAAAATATTTTTATGTAATTCCGCCCCTTCAAGCTCAAACTTTGCCATTAATTTTTTATATGGTTGTATGAATTTTTGCTATAATAGAATACATTTTTTTTGTAATTTACACAATAGAGAAGACGAACGGGGAAAAGAAGGTAACATATTTATTTGTTGGTGAGTTTTTTAATATAACATATATGTTCTTTAATAATAATAATAAATAAAATAATATACTTGGCCCACTATATAAAGTTGTAACTAGACTAGGGAGTGCATGTTTTACCGCCTTATGATATTAGCTAGCATTGGTCCTACCTATTACGACTGCTACGGTTCAAAGATTGTTAAATACTATCTTTTTTTGCATTGAAGTTTAGTAAGAGAGATTACATAACAAAATGGGAGATGATTTTTTTTAGTGACTTCTTAGTATTTACATTGAGAATTAAAAGGTTTTATAACGTTTTCAAAAAATATCAACTAGTAGTTTACAATTGCCGTACATAATATAAAAGTAAAATATTTTTTCAAGAATTTTCTATATAAAAATATCTTTTATTATTTTATTTACTGCGAGAAAAAAAGATTCATAACTCGCACCCCCGGTTCTAAGACTCTACGTCCGCCACTATCCCCATGCTACATTGAACTCAAGAATAATCCCTCAAGTATCTGGTTAGTATTTAAGAGTTGCAACTAAAATATACTTCCTCTGTTTCATATTTTGCTACGGACCCACAGTGCGCGTACTCCAATGCACATTTTAAATGATTAATAACTCAAGTTCGGTACGAAAAAAAATTCTAAAAGTTCGATATTTAAAAACTACAAGACGAGACGAATCTAACAAGATCACATTTAACAATATTTTAATTTGTATAACTATAATAAAAATTGAAGTTAAAGCATTCTAACGAATAGTTGCATAATTTGGTTTGTAACCAATGATTTGAAAATGGAGGAAGTATGTTTGATCGTTTGATTGGAATATTTTGTGTCAAAACACTAAAGCCATGTAATATGTTCTCGATTGAGTTTGAAAATTAAGAAAAAGGAAAAGAAAAAAGGGAATAAAATGAAAAAAACAAAAAAAAAAAAAAAAAAATTGGAAAATGTATATCGGCTATGTGTCTAAGTCCACCCGTATAAAACTGGAGATGTTATTATTGGGCCTCTAAACCGTTCGAGAAATAATAACTTTGGTTCACAAAAAGAAATAATAATAACACCTTATTAACACCAATCACACACACGTTATTAGGTTAGCACTCAGCACCTGAATGTCATCTATTCAACACACTATCCAAACTCCAATATAATTATAATAATTCTCATCTCTTTTATGAAAAGTTAGTTTTTTAAAAAGTTACTATATTACGTGGAAACACATATTTCAGTTATATAACAAGTCAGTGATAATGAATGATGAATTTGATAGTGGTTAGGTTCATAAAAAAATTTGATAGTGGCAAGGGACCTGTACTTGAAGGTATGATGAGAGACGTTGGATTTGTGATGCATGTGATCATTGTTGTGATCATTTGAAGTGGGAGGTCCTTTTAATAAATGATACATCTGTGATGACTGTTATTAATTGTGTGATGAATGGTATTGATTATGTGATGCCATATATTTCGTGTGATTGAGATTTTTCCATATTGCATCATAGAGAAGTTATCATCACATAAATTGTACATCTCAACATGCCTGCACCTACAACCCATATTAAAGTCTGTACCCTCTCTTTCTGAGATGAATTTAAGCAATAGAATTTATATGTAGATTGCTCACTAGATTGCAAGTGCAATCGTGATGGAGCACATGACTTTTGCGATCAGTCACAAGCCATTAACCGTTGAAGGCGTGATGATAAATGTTGTTATTATGATGTGAATGATATTTTTTATGTGATGTCGGATATGAGTTTTGTAATGTCTAGCAGAAAATTATTTATAAAAGAGAACTGACATTTTTAAAAACTAAAACCAACACATCACAAATATGATCATGTGAAGATATCACAATAAGACAATCTAGCATCACGGTTGTAGGTACAACTACTTGAACTCTAATCATTCCCGAATTCAAACATTTTTTTCTTTGTCGAGGATTAACCACCAATGTCTGTCTAATACATTAATTTAAGAATAATATGGTTAAATACCAAAATTTTTAATTTTTTCCATTCCTTAATACTTCTTCTTACATTCGTGCTAATTCAAAGCATATTTTAAATTCTTAATTACTTAAATTATATACAAGTAAAAATTATAAAAATTTAATATTTTAAAGCAAGATGAATCCAACAAAATTTTACTTACATATATATAGTTAAAAATTTGATCCTAACAAATAGAGGAAGTATATATAGTTGCGATAGGGGTGGTAAACAAACTTGGCCTTAAACCGCCTATACCTATATTAATTTTGCAATGCTTGACCTATAGACTTTTGTATGCCTAGTTTATAGGCTTAATCCTGATATTTTTGTTTACATATACCAGATTTTAGGTTTTTTATAGGTCTATTTAAGTTTATTTAATTATTAAAAAATAATAAATAAAATATTAAAAAACTATATAAAAAACTTTAAGAGACAACTTAATAGGTTAGTTGTTTTTTTAAGGAGCCATAGAAGCCTTAATAGGTTAATTAGACAGACTTTTGCGGGGCCTATTTTCACCCTTACACTATCTTTAACAATGAGCCTTTAAGAGAGATCCAACCATACACCTCATTATTGAAATTTAAAGAAAAATAAAAATTGTGTAATGGTTCCTTTAAAGTGGTGGACCAAAAATTTTATTAGACCATTAGGTCTCCTATCCATCAGTCAATGGAATGAAGATATTTGTCTCTTTAAAGATATTTGTCTCTTTCCCATTGGACAACTAAAATTTTAAATAATAAAATTAAAATCATTATAACTTTTATATTTTAAAATAAAAATAAATAAAAAATATATTAAATTTGTCTCTTTAAAGATATTTGTCTTTAAAGACAAATATCATTATAACTAAAATTTTTAAAGATATTTGTCTCTTTCCCATTGGACAACTAAAATTTTAAATAATAAAATTAAAATCATTATAACTTTTATATTTTAAAATAAAAATAAATAAAAAATATATTAAATTTAATAATGTTCATTCTCTACAAATATAAACCACTCTTTCTATATTTTTATTAAATACTAATATAAATTTTGATATATTTAACTTGTTTTAAAGTTTTTATAAAATAATACCAGGGTATTCTCAGACCTCATTGGATCCAAGACTAATCTTTTGAGAATCGGGTGGGCATTAAAGGGTTGCCTCTTTCAAAGCAGAATTCTGCATACACAATAGCTCGACTACCAGAGCCCCATACCACATAAGCCCCATACACCTAAAAAATTGTATAAAAATATATATATATATATTAACATTTTAGATTCTTTATTCTTTATAATAAGATATATATTGTTGTGTTTATTTATAATATATATAAGTGTATGATAGTGTAATATGTGTAGATATATATGACTGTATGGATTGAGTATTAAATAACGATGAAGAGAGCACAGTGATAGTGTTTATTGATATGATCAAGTGCAGAATAATCATTACAATGAAGCCGGACTAAAGTATTTATAGAGAAGCAAAACCGCCTCTACAAGGCTAAACTGCTATGTGGATAAAATCAAATTTTCTACTACATTGTACTACCTCCGTTTCTTTTTAAATGTAACGTTTCTCTTCTGCACGCATGCCAATGCACATTTTAAACTATTAATAACTCAAATTCGGTACAAGTAAAAATTGTAAAAATTTGATATTTAAAAACTATAAGATGGGACGAATCCAACAAGATCTCACTTGGCTATATTTTTTCTTGTATAACTATAACAAAAATAGAAGTCAAAGTGTTACAATGAACAGTAAAAAAAGTCAAAACGTTACATTTATTTAGAAACGGAGGGAGTAATACTTAGTCACTAAGTTAAGACATACACGTAGATGCATGCATGATCAAATACATATCTTAATCAGATGCATGTATTTGCAACACTCCCTCTTGTATGTCTTCTGTACAAATAATATGCCTCGTTAAACCTTATTTGGAAAAAACCCTATGGGAAAAAAATCCAAGTTAGGAAAAAGAGTACATGATTCTTATATGTTTACTTCTCCCTCTGATCGAAACATCAGTTGAGATTCTTTAGTTGGCGCATCCCGATACTTTTCACCAACTTCTCGAATGTTGCTGTTGGTAGTGCTTTGGTAAACAAATCTGCAAGATTATCAGCTGATCGGATTTGTTGCACATCTATTTCACCATTTTTCTGCAAATCATGAGTAAAAAATAATTTTGGTGAAATATGTTTTGTTCTATCTCCTTTTATATAACCTCCTTTCAATTGCGCTATACAAGCCGCATTATCTTCATATAAGATAATTGGAGGGTTTTTATTTTCGGACGATAAACCACAATTCGTTTCTATATAGTTAGTCATGGATCTAATCCAAACACACTCTCGACTAGCTTCATGCATTCCTATGATTTCTGCATGATTTGATGAGGTGGCTGTGAATGTTTGTTTCGTGGATCTCCACGATATTGCAGTACCACCACATGTAATTAAATAGCCAGTCTGTGACTTAGCTTTATGTGGGTCTGATAAGTACCCAGCATCGGCATAGCCGATTAATTCACGTCGAGAATTGTTTGAATAAAATAGACCCATGTCAATCGTCCCTTGGAGATAGCGGAATAAATGTTTTATTCCTTTCCAATGTCGTTCAGTAGGATATGAACTAAATCTCGCTAATAAATTTACTACAAATGATATATCTGGTCTAGTGCAGTTTGCGAGATACATTAGTGCTCCTATGGCACTTAAATATGGGACATGTGGCCCAAGTATTTTTTCATTCTCCTCTTTTGGTCTAAATGGATCTCTTTTAGGATCAAGTGACCTTACGACCATTGGATTACTTAATGGATGTGCTTTGTCCATATAAAATCGTTTTAAGACCTTTTGGGTATAGCCTTTTGATGGACAAGAATTCCATTATCCAAATATTCAATTTGTAAACCAAGACACTTTCTTGTTTTTCCGAAATCTTTGATTTCGAATTCTCTTTTGAGATATTCAACAGCAATTTGAATCTATTCAGGGGATCCAACTAGATTGATATTATCAACATATACTGCAATGATAACAAATCTTGACCCATTTTTCTTTATAAAAATGCATGGGCATATTGGATCGTTTATGTAACCCTTTTGAAGTAAGCATTCGCTTAATCGGTTATACCACATTCTCCCAGATTGTTTAAGCCCATATAGGGATTTTTGTAATTTGATGGAATACATCTGTTTTTGGGTTTGCTTCATATGTCTGTGACATTTTGAGCCTTTCTGGAACTTTCATATAGATATCAGTATCTAATGTTCCATATAAATAAGCAGTAATGACGTCTGTAAGTCGTATTTCAAGTTTTTCATGTACTGCTAAACAGATAAGATACTGAATGTAATTCCATCCATTACTGGGGAATAAGTTTCATCATAGTCAAAACCCGGTCTCTGTGAGAACCCTTGGGCGACTAATCTCGCTTTGTATCTTACAACTTCATTTTCGTCATTTCTTTTTCGTACAAAAACCCATCTGTATCCAACTGGCTTTATATTTTCAGGTGTCTTGACAATAGGTCCAAACACATTTCTTTTAGCCAGGGAATCCAATTCTGATTGGATTGCATTTTTCCATTTGAGCCAATCATGTCTTTTCCGACATTCGTCAACCGAATTTGGTT
Source organism: Hygrophila difformis (assembly GCA_030278955.1). Taxonomy (NCBI): domain Eukaryota; kingdom Viridiplantae; phylum Streptophyta; class Magnoliopsida; order Lamiales; family Acanthaceae; genus Hygrophila; species Hygrophila difformis. The sequence goes on along the minus strand of JAOANR010000015.1, from coordinate 21,828,262 downwards.
CAAAATCCTCATCATCATTCATAATTTCAAGTGCTACATTATATGAAAATGCAATATCAATAGATGTTTCTTCTCGATTCCAGACATTTCTATTTGTGACAAAATTTATAGATATTTCATCATTTTGATGATTTTGCTCTACAAGAGTTAAGTCCCCGCAGGGATCAGTTTTGTCACTTTTGATACTATGTATCACATCAACATCATTATTCAATCCTCTTTTCTTTCGAGGATTTTTATCCTTGGAACCGAGAGGTCTACCACGCTTTAAACGTGCATCAGACTCATCTTTAGCACTGATAATGTGTTCCTTTGGAACATCAATTTTGACTGGAACATTTAGTGCTGGTATATGAGATTTCGTAACCTTTTTAGAGTCACATAATGCATCAGGCAGTTGATTTGCAATTTGTTGCAACTGTACAATTCTTTGTACTTCAAGTTCACAGTCTCTTGAACGAGGATCAAGGAAATCCAACGGGATTTTCCAATTTATATTCTTTTTCGGTTGATCCTTTTCTCCCCCTAATGTCGGGAAATGTGATTCATCGAAATGACAATCAGCATATCTTGCTGTAAATGAATCTCCTGTTAATGGTTCAAGATAACGTATTATCGAGGGTGATTCATATCCGACATATATTCCCAATCTTCGTTGGGGTCCCATTTTGGTGCGCTGGGGTGGTGCTATTGGGACATATACTGCGCAACCAAATATTCTCAAATGGTATACATTGGGTTCATGCCCAAATGTTAATTGTAATGGGGAGTATCTATGATAACTTGTCGGTCTTAATCGCACCAACATTGCTGCATGCATTATAGCATGTCCCCAAGCTGAAACTGGTAACCCAAACTTCATTAGTAATGGTCTAGCGATCAACTGCAATCGTTTAATAAATGATTCAGCTAGTCCATTTTGTGTATGCACATGGGCTACAGGATGTTCGATGGCTATGCCTATCGACATACAATATTCATCAAATGTCCGGGATGAATATTCACCAGCATTATCCAAACGGATACTTTTAATTGCATAATCAGGGAACTCTGCTCGTAATCTTATGATTTGAGCTAGCAATTTCGCAAACACATGGTTGCGTGAAGACAATAATGTCACGTGAGACCATTTGGTTGAATCATCAAGCAATACCATAAAGTATCTGAATGACCCACAAGGTGGATCTATAGGTCCACATATATCACCCTAAATTCTTTTAAGAAAACTAGGGGATTCAGTTCCCACCTTTTCTGGTGAATGTTTTACAATCAGTTTCCCTTAGGAGCAAGCAACACATATATAATAATTGTGATGCTGCATTTTTTGTCCCTTTAATGAATGGCCATGAGAATTTGTAAGGATCCGCCTCATCATTGTACATCCAGGATGACCTAGGTGATCATGCCAAATCATATATTCATTGGGAACAATAGACCTATGGTCTGCCAGGTGATAATTCTCAACATTGTTTATCCTTGTATAATATATTCCAGATGATAAACATGACAATTTTTCCAACACTTGTTTTATACCAGAAATGGTATTTATAATCAGCAGGTATTTATTACCTTTTGCTGTCAAAGTCTCGATATGATATCCATTTTCTCGAATATCTTTAAAACTCAACAAATTTCTTCGAGACTTGGGAGATAAGAGTGCATATTTCACAATCAATTTTGTCCCATTGGGGAGCTGAAGGTTGGCTATGCCAGAGCCCTCTATTATATTTGCACTTCCACTTATAGTGTTGATATTTCTATATCCCATTTTCAAGTATGAAAAATATTGCTTATCATTCAATATCGTGTGCGTAGAAGCACTGTCTATCAGACATATTTCATTATCACCAATTTGTAATCCCATTCTGACATTTTTTTAAAAAGAAAATAACATATATCAGTAACAAAACGATAATTTATACAATACTTAGCAAAATTCAAAAGGTACAATAATATACAATACAACGGTATAACAAAATTCAAAAGGTACAATAAAACTAAAGCTGCTATGCAGTGTCATTGAAGAAGTCTGCAACATCAAACTTTGGCTCTATGAGCAGATCATCATTAGTGGCCTCAGTTGTATTCACAATAGCATCACTTGTAGTGGCAATGTCCTCAGGATTTTGTTCAGCAAAGTTTGTTTCAACCTGCTTGTTCTTTCCTTTCAACGAGTCCTGGTACAACTTTACCCAATGACCTGCTGTGCGGCATATTTGGGACCAGTAACCCTCCATACCACAACGGTGGCATTTTTCTTCAACTTTTGCTTTGCCTTTATCATTATAATCTTTTGAGGCACTGCTTTGATTGCTATTGTATGACTTTCTTTCAGAATTCTGGTTACGTGGATATGGTTCTGGTATTATATAGACATTACTTCTTTCACGCCCATTTCCAAGACCACGACCACGACTATGTCGTCGGCCACACCCACGAGGCCCCACACGGCCACGTCCACGACCATGATGCGATGATTATGTGAAATTCATCTCAGGATATGCAGCACTTCCTGTCGGTCTGGACTCATGATTTTTCATCAATAAGTCATTATTTTTCTCAGCCAGCAGTAAACAAGTAATCAGTTCAGAGTATTCTGTGAACCCCTTTTCTCTGTACTGCTGCTGTAACAGTAAATTTGTAGCATGGAAAGTAGAGAATGTCTTCTCTAACATATCATTTTCTGTTATTTTTTCACAACATAATTTCAGCTGTGCTGTAATTCTGAACATGGCTGAATTAAAATCATTTATGGACTTATAGTCCTGCAGCCTTAACTGGTGCCATTCATGTCGGGCACTCGGGAGATTTATCAATATTAAATGATCATATCTTTTCTTTAAATTCTCCCATAGATCCTGTGGATCTTTTACCGTCAAATACTCTAATTTCAATCCTTCATCAAGATGATGTCGGAGAAAAATCATAGCTTTGGCACGGTCTTGGCCTGTGGCCGTATTTTCTTTCTTTATGGTGTTTTCAAGACCCATAGACTCCAGATGGATTTCGACATCCATTCTCCATGATAAATAATTATTCTCGGACCTCTCCAGTGGCATGAATTCCTGTTTTGTCAGATTAGTCATATTTGTATTGAAAATAGTAGCGGTATACTTGACAGGATTTTCGGAAAGCCTCGAACGGAACTTCGGTAGGACTGGCAAAATTCCAACAACACTCGGACAGAACTTCGGTAGGGATGGCAAACTCCAAGCGGTCGTGCTGATAACGTGTTGTGTTTATTTATAATATATATAAATGTATGATAGTGTAATATGTGTAGATATATATGACTGTATGGATTGAGTATTAAATAACGATGAAGAGAGCAGAGTGATAGTGTTTATTGATATGATCAAGTGTAGAATAATCATTACAATGAAGCCGGACTAAAGTATTTATAGAGAAGCAAAACCGCCTCTACAAGGCTAAACTGCTATGTGGATAAAATCAATTTTTCTACTACATTGTAATACTTAGTCACTAAGTTAAGACATACACGTAGATGCATGCATGATCAAATACATATCTTAATCAGATGCATGTATTTGCAACATATATTTTATATTTATGATACATTAATCTTTTTATATTTGAATATAATTTAAAATTGTATTTTTGAATAAACGGCCCACCTTTCCCCGAAAACAAAAAAAAAAGAAAAAAAATTGTATTAATTAAAATAATTTGATATAATACTTCTTCCGTCCCAGGTAAGATGTCTGGTTTGACTTTTAGCATTGTTCATTGTTTAATTTTGACTCAATATTATTACAAGTATATATTTGAAAAAAATAGACGAGTTGGGTCTTTTTAGAATCGTATAATCATTTATTTTTATACTATATATTTTACATAATTTTTTGTTATACATATTTTGAGATATTAACGATTGAAAAAGTGCATTGAATTGTGTGCAGAAATGAAACAAGACATAGGGATGTCAACTTTACCCGTATGGTCGGGTAACCCGTCGGGTAATCGGGTATCGGGTAGGATAGGGTAGAGATAATGGGTAATCGGGTAGGGTATTACCCGAACCGAAATAAATCATATCGGGTGCGGGTAGGGTACGGATTTCATATATTACCCGATTACCCTACCCGATTATCTGATTAAATACATATATATATTTATTTATCTATATATACTTATATATATTTAATTTATATTATATTTTGAGATATATTTATATATTTATTTATTTATTTTTATATTTCAAATTTATTAACGTTTGAGATTTGGCAGTAGAAAGATATATGAATTTTTTAATGAATATTTTTAAATATTACAATATTTATTTATGTTGCTTTAGCGGTTTCTTTTAAATATTCTTTTAAATTTTGTTCTCGTGCAATAATGAAGGTTTTATTTATTTTTTTATGGTGAAAAATAAATTTTTTCTTTATTAAAGTTGGAACGGGTAGAGTCGGTTAACTATGTAATATTTAAGATTTTGGGTACCCGTTTACCCGCGAATAATCCGCATACCCGACGGGTATTACCCGAATCCTACCCGATATTTAATTTTAGGGTAATATGGTAGGGTAAGGGTAGGATAATTATATTTCAGGTAGTGAGTGGAGGTGGCCTACCCGTACCCTATCCTACCCGTTTACATCCCTAACAAGACATCTTAAATGAGACAGAGGGAGTATCATGATTGGATGGTTGGATAGTTATTGATAAAGTATGTAAAATTAAGATGGTTGGGTTTGGACTTCGAATGAATATTGATGAGTTGGATGAGATAAATTAATTAAATACTTCCTCCGTCCCATGCAAGATGTCTTGTTCATTGTTTAACTTTGACTTAATTTTATTCCAACTATATATTCGAAAAAAATAGTCGGTTGAGTTTTGTTAGAATTGCATAATTATGTAGTTTTAGAATATATATTAATGATTGAAAAAATATATTACATTGTGTGTAGAAATGAAATAAGACAATTTAAATGTGTGTAGAAATGAAATAAGACAATTTAAATGGGATAGAAAAGTAATAAATTAGTTTGATGATTGGGTGATTGACTTAGTAGATACCGGACAGAGGTAGTCGTAGGGTAAAAAAAAAAAAAAGAAAAAAGAAAATCAAAACCTCCCTCCTCTCGTCATCGTTCCAGAAAATCAAAACTCTGAATCGTCATATCCTCCATTCCCCTCCGCGTTAATCCAGGTTACAGCAATCCAGCCGCTCTGCCGCTGTCCATCTCTGGCCTCCGCCTCTGCCTCTGCATCTCCGATCTTCGTATCGGCGTCTCCCTATCCAAGAGAACAGGTGCGAGCGCGACTCCCGCCGTCTGCGCGAGCGGCGACGCCAGCTGGCACAGCCGGCACTCACCCACAATTGAAGACTCCGGGCTGCGGCATCCAAACTCCAGACTTTCACATCCGCTGGCGCTGGCAGTCATCGTAACTGGGTGAGGCAGAACCGCAGAAAGCCAGAAACCCCCTTCCCTAATTTGGTAAGTCCTCCACTGGCTTAGAATTGAGATCTTGATTTTGTTTGTGTATTGGCGGAAAATGTAGAGATTGATTTATGTAATTTGCTTGCTAGTTGTTACCTAATTTTGTTTGTGTATTGGCTGAAAATGGAAAAATTAGTTAGTATTGAGATTGAGATGAATTAGTTGATTTGTGTATTGGGATTGAGATGAGTTAATTGATTTATGTATTAGAATTCCCCTATTTTATGTACTGAGATTGAGATGAATTAATCCCCACCCAGTCCCAGTTCGGCTCCACAGGCAAAATCCCCATTCCCTAATTCGGTAATTCCTCCAATCATGATTCTGTGAACTTTTGGTGTGCTTGTTACCTGATTTTGTTCTTCATTACTTGAGATTAAGATGATGAAATATTGTTTACAAATGACCTGTGAGTGTTTAGATGATGAAATTTGTTTACAAGTAGAACCTTCAGCCTCCATAAATCTTATGATGTTATTGCCAGTAGAGCAGTCCGAACAATCATTCAATTGATTGAGATCATGACATTTATTTATTTTACAAATAACCCTTGAGTGTTAGCAAACTTATTAACCTTAGCTTTATAATTGTGAACTCTCAGTTTTGACATGTCAAATTAAACTCTATAATTTGTTTTTTAGTGAAACAATGGATTAAGCATGTGTTTGTGGGAACTCATTGATCTTACAGACGGTAATGTGTGAAATAATTACCAGTTTTTCCAAACTTTCTGATAACTTTTCTAACTCCTTGTCTTTGCAGCTCATATATGTGAGAATGAATTATTTTGTTTTAGCATTGTTTTCCGGACAATTTACATTTATCTTTCTGGTCTGTCAATGCATCTGTGTTTTTTTAACTTCAGAAACTTGTTCAAGTTACCTATCTTTCAGTTGACGCGTTTCTATCCAATTTCCTGGTGTCCATTATTAACATTTATTTAACTAATTTTTATAGTGTTAAACAAAACACCTGGCTGTTGTAAGTTTGGAGGAAAGCTTTGTGCGCAGTGGGCTTGTGTTGTGTATACTTGACTAAAATAGAGAACCTTGTAAGGGGTATTTTGATTTTATATTTTATGAAATTATATTTTATTTTATATTTTAATTGTTGTTTGTGACACCAGTCCACTAATAAGAATTCCTGGGCTTCTCCCGTCATTTATCTGTTACTGTTCTTTGACATTGATATCCTGAGAATTCGTAGCAGGAATGATGATGCTGTGAATGTTTATAATCATTATGGAATTTTAGTCTTGATTCGGATTATTTATTTGCTATTTATTAGACTTTTTTGTTAGAATTTGATCAAAGTTGTCTTACATTTTTCCTTTGTATTAATCTGGTAAATCTTTTTTTTTTTTTTTGTTAATTTAATTTTTATAATTATTAAATTGGAGGATATTATTTAACTCATTTTTATGCAGCATTTGCAACATTTGTGAATTGGGAAGACACTATGCTTTCAGGACTGAAGTTCATTCCAAAGGATCAAATTGATAAAGTAAGTTAAATGCCCATATTCTTTTGTATGAGGATGTTGTTTTTGATTCCCAAACCTTGTCTGTTTAAAAGTGTTTTTTTCCCTCTTCTTACACTTGTTACTCGAATTGTTTTAAGGAAAAGGATGAAAGTGTTGATGATTCCCGAAAACGCAGAAAAGAATCAGGGCATTCAAAGGAAAAGGTTGGTTTAAAGAAGAAGTCCCGATATAGTTCTGATGATGACGACCTGGACAAAATAAAACGTGGATCTAGAAAGAAAAAGAAGTGGTATGATTCAGAAGAGGATTTATCTTCAGGATCTCAAGAAAGTGGAAGTGAAAGTGATCCAGAACATTGTAAGAAGAAGCACAAGCGCCGAGAAAAGAGAAGGCATGGTGGCAGCACAGGTAGTGACCGTAAAAGTCGGAAGAAGAAGGCAAGGAGTCAAAGAAAAGAATATTCCTCAGAAAATGAATCGTCAAGTTGTTTTGAAAATGACAGGTCAATTGGGGAAGACTATCATCACAAAGAGGGTAAGAATTCCAGCAGGGGTGATGATAATGTGAATAATAGCATGTTCTGTCTGTTTAGCAAAAAAAGTTGTTTTGTCATTTTTATTTATTTATTATGACTTTATTTCTTCATCTCGATCTTCTTTTCCTATATCAGATGACAATAAAGGATCTCAATTGCAAAACTCCAACAACATATTGAGGGAAGAAATGGGATTGGAGTGGATGCTTCGACCAAAGGATAATTCTGAGAGGATTTCTAATAAATCTATTAATATTGAGGTAGTTGAAGCTCCAGCTGAGGAGGTATATTTCCCAACCTTGTGTCTTCTCACAGTTTCGGCAATGGAAAGGCTAGACATTAAATCATCATTTGCTGAGTTAAGTTGTCATTTCTGAGCTAAGGATCTGCATCTAGATGTATAAATTGAGCTTAAAGCACATGTCAGGGTTAGGTTGTCATTTGTGGTCGAGGATGTTGATTGGTCCCTCCATGAAAATGAACTAAGATAACCAAAACATTTTTACTTAATAAAATTAGTTCTTGAGGCTCATTCGAATTTTTATCTAATATAGCAGTATCATGAATAACGTGCTATAATCTAAGTTAAGAGTTTTGGATTTTGGTGTTAATTTTTTTATTTTTTTAGATGTTATAGTGAGGTAAGATTCTCATAGTGGTTCTGTGCTGCATATTCTTCAAAGTAAATCTATAGTGGTCCTGTGTTGCGTTGATCCTGATTAGTACATTGAAAAACATATAAAAAAGAATGAATCAAATGAGTTTTATTTTATTTTATTTTCTTCAAAATCAGCGTAATTCTCAAAGTTTTAATCCTTTATATTCTAAAATCTCTATCTCATATTTCAATATTAATATGATGGATTTCAATCTAATAGAAAACTAGATTAATGGCGCTATTCACCTATGTAAATTAGTTGAACTCGCATTGTTAATCTTTTTTCAATTTGCTTTCATTTGGGTAAAAAATCTTGCAGAAATGTACTAATCTAGTGCGAGTATATTCCATACTAAAATTAAAGTGACACAATTTCAGTAACATTAAGGATGTTTGAAAGATGGTTTAGGCAAATAAAAGAATGCCAAGTAAGATCCACGCTTTTATGCAAGGAGTAGAATAGTAGATTTTCATACACATTTTCACATTTATTTAGCTTCACTTCATTTTGAATGACTTCTTGACCTTTGACCTGAAATTCTTTTATCACAAGATAAAGGACAATCCAAGGGAACTAAATCCATATCTAAAAGATAATGGGAGTGGTTATCCAGATGGTTCTGATAAATCAAAGAACAAAGGGCTTTTGTCTACATCTGTTGTTGGTGATGGAGGGGCTAGTTGGAGGCTTAAAGCTTTGAAAAGAGCCCAAGAGCAAGCAGCGCGCGAGGGAAAGAAGCTGCAAGAGGTACAAGCAATTTCTTGTGTTTTTACTTGTATTTACACTGTTATACTTGTCTGTGATAGGAACTTTACTACCTTATTCATAGGTTGTTGAAGAGAGGTGGGGTTCGATGGGTCATTTTGCTGCTTCTGTAGCATCTCATAGTGTTGCACGAACTCATGCTCATCTCCAAGCCATAAAAACCAGGAGGAAAGGATTCTCAACTGAAGAACAAAGAAGTGTTGCAGAAAATGACAAGACTGAGAGGGTAAGGATTTACCATGTATTGCAAATCATTGAAGTTAACCTTTTCTTGTTCATCCGTATGCTGATTGAATATTGTCATAAACAAATTAATAAGATAGTATTCTTATGTAGAAAGTATTCTACAGGCTGAATTCATCTCTATTTTTGTTTCAGGATTTTGATCGGAAAAGCAGCAAGGAATTTCACCCACGGAATCCAAAAATGAGAATGCCAAAAAACAATGATAGTTTATCCTGGGGTAAAGGGGGAAACAAAAAATTGTCAGCTGAGGATAGTGCTCTAGTCTCTGCTGCTCTATCCAATTTAAATAAATTTTCAAATGATGGAAACTTCATGGACAAATTTGTGCATCAAAATAAAGACAGTGTTAGTGATCTTGCTTCTTCGTCGGAGCTTAAAGGAAGACCAGAACTGGAAACAGTTGGTTCTGCATCTGGGGAAACCAAAGAGGATTCAACAATGAAACCTGCCATGAGTGCGAATCAATTGGCTGCTAAAGCTTTGCAACTTCGGATGAAAGGAAAGCACGAGGAAGCGGAAAAATTATTGGTACGAAATACTTTGTTATAGAGTTTTGTGTCCTATTTTGTCTCCAGTACTCCTGCTTCTACCATGTTCTTCAGTTAGTCAGCGGAGATGTTCTGTCTTTATGTTATTGTCTCTATGCTTGTTCAATTTGATTAATCTATATGAGGGTGGGTTAAAGATCATATATTTTAGAATTTCTAGTGTTGTTTATTGATAATTAATCTTTGTTCTTTTGATTATATGTGGCGGGGTTCAAGATAATATAATTTAGAATTTCTTGTACGCTTAATGATGATTGAGCTCTGTTTTTTTGATGGTATAGTGTCTCCTTTACTCATAGATAACTAATTTTTCCATGATGATCTAATTATAAATTGTGTTCTACCTTTTATTTATTAAACATGAAATTCACCCTGGGAATTTGCATATTCATTAAGTGATACCATATTGGCTTCATATCCGTGATTCAGAAGTTTGACTTCCCATTCATGCTGCAACCTATCTTGTTTTTCTTCTTTTTCCTCAGAAAGAAGCTGAGATTATTAAAGAGAACCAGAGTATTGACAATAAATCGAGTGGACCACGAATTGATGGGACCACAAGCAGGTTTATTACATCATTCTTAAGATTAATTTCTACTTTACTAAGTACTGTGTGGTCCTTTTATTTGCATTTCTTATTTGATATATCCTATGTAGGTTCATTATGCACGGTGTTTCTGAAAAGCAAAGAAAGAGAGAAGATGATGGCGATCTCCATTTAGCCCAAAAAATAATTAATAATCATCGATACGGCATATCTAATCAGGCAGATGAAGAATATGATTATGATGATGGTCCAAGGAGAAAAACACGAAAGAAAGGTGGTGGTGGGAGTGAGAAGCCATCTGAAATAACTAATCATGCAAATCGGTTCTTGACCCAGCAGGAGCGGTGCCAATTCTGCTTTGAAAATCCAAGAAGGCCAAAGCATCTGGTTATTGCCATTGCAAATTTTACCTACTTGACATTACCTCAACAGCAACCTGTGGTCCCAGGTCACTGTGGCATTTTAACCTTGCAGGTGACTGAAGCATCATTGTCCCTCCTCTTTTAGATTTTTCCACTCTCTCGACTGATTTCTGAATCAAAATTTCTTACTCAGGGTTATGAGTGCCCCCCCCCCCCCCCCCCCCAATTGTTGTTTATTGAATTCATTCTGATGATAAGTCTAGAACTATTCTCTTCTACATAATGCTGATCAATATGATTCTTGGTATTGAAACCTGAATCTGAATTATGCTGTCAGTTGTTCAGTGGCATCTGTGTGAGATTGTTTTATACTTGCAATTAGTCTTTTCAATATCTGGAGCATATATTCAAAAAATATCTGGAGCATAGATAACCTCAAAACAACATTTTTATGTAGGTTACGGTATGTGCTAACGAGAAGATTCACTTTGGCTGACCATTGCCTATTTTTTATTTGGGACTTGTCATTTCTCACAGCATGAATCTTCCACAAGAACTGTTGATGATGATGTGTGGAATGAAATTCGGAACTTCAAGAAATGCTTGATAATGATGTTTGGGAAGCAGGGAAAGGATGTAGTGTTCATCGAAACAGTAATGGGGCTTGCACAACAAAGACGCCACTGTATGGTTGAGTGTATACCTTTGCCACAGGACGTTGCCAAGCAGGGCCCTGTTTACTTCAAGAAGGTGAGGCTACCCAACATGTATACTCCCTTTTCTTAAAAGTATATGTTTGACATGTGCACGTTTTTTAGGGAGCATTAAACATGTGATGAAAATTAATTTGTGGCAGAGCTGGGTAAAAACATTGTTTAATGTGTATTTTGCATTGTGAATGACATCTATTTTGAAATATACTTATATCCTAAAAAACTGACACGACTCTTGAAATGTAGGGCTGAGTACATGATTTTATTGGTAGAATCTTATTCCATCCATCCCAGTTAATTGTCCTGTTTGACTTTTTGACACTGTTCATTGTTCAACTTTGACTCAATATTATTGTAATTATATATTTGGAAAAAAATAGTCGAGTTTGAACTTGTTAGATTCGTCTAATTGTATAGTTTTAGAATATATATTTTACATAATTTTTAGTTGTATATATTTGGGATATTAACGATTAAAAATGTGCATTGGATTGTGTGCAAAAATCCAACATGACATTTCAAGTGGGACGGAGGGAGTATAATTTTTGACATTCTGTTCAATACTTGCATTTCGTTACTTTTCTGTAAGTTATTTGGTCTATTTTTATGTGAATTGGTGTGTGTGCATTTTTATTGGTTTGAATAGTCTTGCATGTATGCATATGTATATTTATCTGATAATTTTAATTGCCATTTTGTTTTAGGATGTAGGGCATAGGAAGCATATTGTTTTTATGTAAAAAAATTAATTTGTAAAAGCAGATTAATCTCAGGTAATGTAGCTTCATGAATTGTGTATTTTAAAAATACATGTATTTAGGATGTACATCCAAACACGACTCTTTTCTAAAACATAAATTTACTGCAGGCAATCGATGAAGCCGAGGATGAATGGAGTCAACATAATGCAAAGAAGCTCATTGACACAAGTGAAAAGGGTCTCCGAAATTCAATCCCCAAGAACTTCCCATATTTCCATGTTGAATTCGGACTCAAGAGAGGATTTGTTCATGTCATAGAGGATGAGAAGCAATTCAAAAGCAGCTTCGGCCTCAATGTAATCAGAGGTATGCTACAATTACCAGCTGAGGACATGCACAGGCGCAGCAGGCACGAATCCATAGACATACAAAAGGAGGCAGTTGCCAGTTTTGCACGGGAATGGGGACCTTTCGACTGGACCAAGCAACTGGACTAGTTAAATATGATTTCATGGTTGTCAAGATACCTATGTTACTAATTGAAGTTGTTGGCCAAGAATGTAAGCCCTTTATAGTTCATCGTTTAGACAGTTGTATATTTATATGGTGTTTGCATTAAAATTTAGCCGTGCAAAGAAAAATCATGTTTGATAGGCTATTTGATTTGGAGAGAGTGTATTTTATGGCAAACCTTCATTTCTGTTGTGATTGCATGCCCATGTAAAGATCTAAATGAACTAGAAGACAATTCACTAACCGTTTGAATAAAAGCATGTTCAAACAAGACCAAGTGGGTCATCCAACACCAAGTACCAATCATCGCCTTAGTTTCTCTACATTTTGACACTTCCAAATTCTAATGGATGCCTTTGTTGCCAAAGGCACTTTTGGCGACATTTGTTGCCTTGATTGCACCAAAGAACCACAACTCGGGGGACACAATTTTCTGATGAGGTTCATTGTCTTACAAGTTTAAGCACACCAAGAAAGAAGAGTAAATTGTACTATATGTTGAAACAAGCCCATTTGGAATGTACTGAGTTGAATGCTGTGAACAAGCCTTCAAAAACAGTTTCTCCAATATTTGGAGAAGGCTCAGTTCAGTAAGGGACAAGATGAATGCTCCAATACCCTGACTTTTTAACACTTAATTAACCCGAGTCTTAGTAAATTCTTTTAATTGCATCGTTTTGAAATATACTACTTCCTCCGTTTTCCAAAAAAAATGTAATACTTGATGTATTTCACACAATCCAATGCACATATTTAACTAATAATATCTTAAATTGTATAAAAATAAAAATTATAAAAATTTGATATTCTAAAACTACGCGATTAGACGAATCCAACAAGATCTCATTTGACTATGTTTTATCTTATACTATAATGTGTTAAAAAATTGAATCAAACTTACTCAATGAATAGTACTAGTAGTAATAATTCACATGTTTCAACTATAACAAAACGAAGTATATTTTATATTAATTTGCTTATACTTACATATATTACGGGAAGTTGTCATGTGATCATTAACCTAAACCAAGAAAAGTGAACAATATCATGCTGGCCAAGTGTTTAATCTAGGATATTAAGAGGGTGTTTGGATGTGTGTTTTGAAAAGTGCTGCAGCATTTAGAAAACGGATAATCAATTACTGTAACAAAACGTGCTGTAGAAAATTAAATATTTGGATTAGCTTATGCTTAGGGGTGTAAATGAGACTGATAGGCTCGTAAAATATTCGGGCTCGACTCGATCAAAACTCGACCAAAGCTCGACTCGAAAAGGCTCGACTCGAGTTCGAGATCGGCTCGGAAGGTTAATGAGCCCGAGCCGAGCTAACCAATACTCGGCTCGAAAGCTCGATAATAGGCTCGAATATATATATATATATATACACACACACACATATCAATTATACATAGTAAGTGCATAATCTATTTATTAATCCTATAAATTTTCTTTTCTATTTTTTCTTTTTTATGGTTAGAAGTAGGAACTAGTAATAGTTTAATATATTAAATCTATTAAACTTCAATCATTCAAGTTTTTAAGTTCATTACTTCCTCTGTTCTCATATAATTGCTCCACTTCTGCATTTCACGCAGTCCAAGACACATTTTAAAATATTTATAACTCAAATTGTATATAAGTAAAAATTATAAAAATTTGATATTCTAAAACTACGTCATTAGACGAATCTAACAAGATCTTACTTAACTATGTTTTATCTTATAGAACTATGTGAAAAAATTAAATCAAAGTTACTAAATGAATATTTATTACTATGCAAAGGGAACACTTAAATAAGAACGGATGAAGTATTTAATAATTTGACAATTATTCTTATTTTATATCGAGCTTAGTTTGGGAATGGAGATCTGGTCCAGCAGTAATGTCCCATCTATCCATCTTTTTAACTTGTGTGATTTGAGCCCCTACACATATTTATTAACATATGAGTGTCAATGTTAAAAAAAAAAAACAAAACAAAAAAAAGAAAAAAAAGAAAAATCTCGAGCTTTATTCGAGCCTCAAGCCGAGCTCGAACTCGGCTTTTTTATGTCGAGCTCGAGCCGAGCTCAATTTTTTAAAGCTCGTCGAGCTTCGAGCTCGAGCCGAGCCGAATTTTTCCTTAATCGAGCCGAGGGCTCGAGCTCGGCTCGGCTCGTTTACACCCCTACTGCTGTACCAAATTGCAATATCTAATAATTAATTTTTAAGTATTTGACTTGTAAAATTACAACAAAGGGTATGGCAAGAAAATGAAATATATATTTTTTTAATTTCTTATTTATGTTATAATATGTTTTTTATTCATATTATTTCACCAATTAATATTTTTAAATTTATCAATCATTTTTTTTAAAGTATAATTTCATAAATAATATTTTTAATATATTACATTAAATAATTATATATTGCATTATAATTCTAACAATTCATCCCCAAAAATCTATTTTAAAAAAAAAACTCAAATAATTCTAATATGAAATGCATGTCAATGTAAGAACTACACAAATTACTGCAATGAACAACGCAAATTTACATAGGCAATCAATCACACATTGCACCAAAAAGTCAAATGGAAAAACTTTACAAAAGCACAAGCTTAGTATTCAATTGATCTATCAACGACGATCATCATATTCTCATGTATTGGTCAATCACAACAGAGCATAAAACCTCATACTTGTCCCTTTCTACCAGTAGCTTGACAATTAAGAATAAATGGTAAATATATATATAATCTGCTCCAACTGTCGTTGGTGGGTGGAGATGCAAAGGCAGTAGCTTGTTGGTATGAATTGAGCATGTCGAACTAAATATCGAAATGTTCAATGACAGAAACATACACTGCTCATTCATGTCCAAGCATTCCAAGAAAACCTAGATGGTAAGAACAAGTTCTGGTTCAACATTCATTATTTCTGCCTCAAATCCTGGTCATTTCTCACCATATGAATTAATGTTGATTCAAACCCTTTACCAAGCATGTCCAAGAATAATATGTCTAGCATGTCAAGGA
Organism: Hygrophila difformis; assembly: GCA_030278955.1. Taxonomy (NCBI): domain Eukaryota; kingdom Viridiplantae; phylum Streptophyta; class Magnoliopsida; order Lamiales; family Acanthaceae; genus Hygrophila; species Hygrophila difformis. The sequence continues at coordinate 21,812,707 of JAOANR010000015.1, read as the reverse complement.
CCATAGCCGCACCTCTTGAGCAGTTGTACCCTCTAGCAGCATACATTGTATTTTGTCTGAACTCTGCAATCCAAGAAAATACCAATTTTAAACCCATAACATTGTATCATTCAAACCTATAAAGTTAAGGGATGACAGAATCAACTAACTTACAGGTCCATATTGTTGTCTGTGCTGAGGTGAGGGAAGGGAATGGACAGCAACATCCAACACCACAATGACATTGTTCAATGACACTGGATATAAACTAATGACATCACCATGTGTATTAGTTCATAATGAAATAAGTGTGTGCTTTAATCTAAGACATTAAATTGAATTATAGCTAAAATTCATGATTGAGTGCAGGAAGCCAGAATCACTATCAAGGTATCGAAAGTAAGGTTTGATGTAGGGAATAAGTTAAGCCTCATACCTGGGCTATGTGACTTCACAAAATGAAACATGCTTACCAATGTCATCCTCTGCAACACTCCCAGTTAGGGCTGTTCAGAGTGCGGTTTAGACCAGACCAAACCGTAAACCAAACGTTTGATTTGGTTTGCGGTTTAAAATTTATGGTTTGATTTTTTTTTTAAAAAAAAAACCGTGGTTTGCGGTTTAGGTTTGGTTTGGAAAAAAATTTAACCAAACCAAACCGCAGTATATATATATTTAAGAAATATAAATTTATATATAAATTCAGTTCACTTCTTTAGTTCTTTTTTCGTCGTTACTGTTTTTCCCTCACTTCCTTTCTTTGCTTTTCAACTTCACTTCAAGTGTCTTAAACCCTTAATTTTTTTTTTTTGTTTCATTGTTATATATTTAATATCAATTATATAATTTGTTGTTTTCTTATTCTATAGGTTATTTAGCTTGAGTAACAAAATCAAGCAAGGTCAAAATTCAATTTACTTGCTTTCGAATCATTGTCGATATATTTATAACTGTAGTTTTATTTTATTCCAAGAGCTTCTAATAGTTCTAGTTTTATTAAGTATTTAGCTTGTAAACGGTGAACTTATGTTTTTTTAAACTGTTGATTAGCATTTTAGAGTTTGGACTGTTACACTTATGATTGTAATTCATAGAATTTTTTTGTTTTAAAATTTCGGTTAAAACCGTAACCAAACTGCACCAAACCGTTATTTTCGGTTTGGTTTGGTTTGGTTTGAAATGCTAAAATGGTTTGGTTTGATTTGATTTTTTTCCAAACCATTTTTTTTCGGTTTGATTTGGGTTTGGTGCGAAACCGCACCAACCCAAACCGTGTTCACCCCTACTCCTAGTACAACCAACAACATCCCACCAATCAACTCCAACTAAAAGACTACAGAAAAAGTTGCCAAAACATATCAAACGCAATGCAAGGGGACATAATACACAATTATAAACAGTATCAATAAATAAATTAAATATCTAGATACAGGTAGGCTGAATTAGACAACTGTTAAATTCCTATTAACTATGAATGCTTTGTTAGTGTACCCCTCAACAATATTCCTCTTCCCCGATCCTTGCAGGATCTTAAAATTCGTAAGATCCTGATCCTGATAGTAGAATGTTACGATCTTATGGTCATACTCCCTCAAACACTTCTACGATCTTACGATCTTACCCTCTTAAACGCATAAAATTTTTGTAGTATTTTATAATTTATGATCAAAATAACTTATTTCTTTAAATATTAGACTTAAGAGCTTGTATTCTTTATGTATGATGTGTAAAAAAAACATAATATGTATGTATGTGGAAATATTTTATGTTTAATTGTGGTATTTTTGTATTGTATTGTATTAATTAACTTACAAGATTCATAAACACACAAAATAATGCTTTTACTTGTTAGTATGCATAACTGAGTTTATCCATTATTGCAATTTCATAAGATCTTAGGATCCCGATTCGATCCTACGATCCCGATCTTGCAAAGAGAAAAACGATCCCATATAGGATCCCGATCTTAACAACCTTGTTTGATAGTATCATGCCAAACAGAAGCTGGGCAGCAACTGATAGAACAGAAAGCATGAGCATCAATTGCAGAACCTAACATAAACCTGGTAGCTATCAACAACATTGTAGTTTGGCCTAGTGAAAATATGAACCCCACCCCGTAAAAACGACACGGCAATCTCACCCCCATTAGCATAATACACGATTCGAGAAAGTGTTCTATGATCACAAGGCATCTCAAAAGGATCAAAACTGACCGTGTTGGCGAGGTCCGTCGGAAGGCCGCTGGTTAGGGAAGGAAGAACGGATGTGGTGGTTGGGGAGGAAGCACGCTTCCCACTGGGAATGGGGAAGAGATAACCGGGAGGAGGCGAGGGCTTTCTGTATGCCACCGGTCGTAGGATTAGGGAAGAAAAATATAGCCGCTACTTACCTGGATTGGGGAAGAATCCACGCCGAGAGAGCCACGCAAAAAGGAATTTCTCTAGTTGCCTAATTAATGTGTGGATAATATGGTAAAAATCATGAATTGCTCCAAACATGATTTTTCTACTGCTCCCTTTCCAAGCTGCAGGAAAACTTTGTTATAACCTCCTCAGAACGCAAATAATAGCTTAATATAATGTATCTACACAAACAGGATTTTCAAAACGCAATAATCAAATAATTCGGTCCACAACGCCAAACACCCTCTTAATCTACATGGCAATTTTCAAAATTAATGACTAGGATATCAAAATTTGGGAACGAACTGTTGTCCCCACCTCCAAATCCACACAAACACATAAAGCTGATCAATAGAAATAGTACTTACATAATGAGGTATTTGGGAGTAAGTTTGATAATAGCATAAGCGGCACAGTTAAACAATATAGATTGAATGGGCGGGGTGTACAATGAGCACCCCCCATATTTATATGATGAGAACAGAGGAAGTAAATGGCTGGGGAAGTAAGGTTGAAACACAAAACACCAATGAATAATAAATATTGTCACTTGTCAGAAACAAGGAAACCTACTTTGCACAATCATGGGGATCGGAGCACGCTGTCGCACGCCAGACCTGGCCATGGCTGCCATTGACATTAGACAACAATGCAGCAGAGAATTGTAGCTCCATAGAAGAATATTACAGTACTTACTAACAATAACTAATCCTGCAGAAATTCAAGACCATAAAAACCGAATGTGTGTGGGACATAAAAAAAAGGGTAGGGGGAACATACACCAAAGTTTTAGTACTAAAATACTTTAAAAGGGAGAGACTTGAAGGAAACTGCAAAACCTTAAATTTAAGGCACTTTCCAAACTCCAACAAATCCTATTCAAAGAGAAAGCGCATGAAAATTTCAACTCAACTCAACCCAATTATTCTCATTACAAGTGATGAAAAAGGAGTACTTGTAAATGCAACACATATATAGAACAGAGACTTATTAAATAAACGTAGGGACAATAATCCATCTCGTTATACAGAGAAAAGCGGTGGAAGAGATCGACGCAAGACGGTGAATATATACATCAATTCTCACGGTATGTTACTTATCTTTCAACCGCTGTTTCTCTGTATAACAGGATGAACACTGCCCGTCGCCGCCACATATGCCGCGCCGGCACCGGCCGTCAAATCGGCAAATACCAGAGCTATACAGGCCAGGGCTAAGGCGGAATGCCACTCACAATTTTTCACCCTATTTCCTTCCAATCGGTGCCCAAATTATATAGTGCGAAATCAGCAAATGGGCCTGGTGTTTTTATATTATGGATGGAAAGCCCATTTCAAAAGCCTAATTACGAAAATAACCAATTGTTGTTTTACTCACACTGCGGAGTTGCAGACGACCCGCCGCGACTTCTCGTTTCGGTGAGCTTACTGGGGATGCTGACGGAGGACAGCCATTGCCTGGGTTGAAAGGGGTGAGATGCTATGCCGTGAGATGCTTTAGCTTCGATTATGCTTGCTCTATATTTGTGAACTGTTTTCTTTTATTATTTATTTTTATTTTCTGATTATTCTATTCGAAATTCGCCTTCAATTCATTTTTGTGCTCCGCATACGTGTCGTACTTGTATGATTGTTCTTGATTTTAGGATTAATGGAGTTAATATATGGAAAATTTCTGAATTGGGGATCCGATATTGTAGTTGGTATGGGTTCTGAGACTTTTATTTTGAATGCACTCAACGTGTTCGACAAAATTACTGGGCTAGCATTGTACTATAAAAGAAGTAGAACTGATCCTTGGAGATAAAGGAATAGAGGATTTGTTTACTTTGATGTGCGAATTTATGTTGAATCTGGTTGTGAACGAGCAGAAGATTATGATGATGATTGATGCTATAGCATTTTGCTTTAATTGGATAATCTAGGGTTTAGGTTAGTATAGTAAATTGCATCTGAACAAATGTAAATTTCGTTTAAATTTAACGGGGACAGTTGTTTTTTATTAAAATTTTAAATTTTTTGTGAGGAAATGATCTGGAACAACGTTATGCTTTAGGTCTTTTGTGTAGGGAAAGAGACAGCCAGAAAAAAGTGGGATTTTTAATGTAACATTTCTTACAGAATGTTTTTAACTTGCATTTTACTCTGCAGCATCTCTTTACTGGAGCAGCTTATTGCGTTTGCTAAACTCACTAGTTACAACAATGTCGAGAATAAGCTCTGTAGCAAAACTTGTCGATAAGATCAATCGACTAAAGCTAGAAAGAGCTCCATTCCTGTCTTCTACTTTCCGTACAATGCCACAGTATCCTACCGTCGAGGCAAGCAAGGATGAGCTAGTTGAACACCCCAAGGATAGCACCCTTAACGATCCCACTAGTCAAATTCAGTTCAAAGGAGTTGAAACCAAACCCAGGCGCCAAATTATAGGAGAAAATGTGTCAAGAAAGGATAAAGTTATGTTTCTAGTGACCACGCTCATGGATCTCCCAGACAACAAAGAGGCTATATACGGGGCCCTTGATGCTTGGGTTGCATGGGAACAGAACTTCCCAATCGGGCACCTGAAACGGGTGCTGCATCTTCTTGAGAAAGAGCATCAGTGGCATCGGATCATCCAGGTTATCAAATGGATGCTGAGCAAGGGACAGGGCACCACCCAGGGAACATATTGCCTGTTGATCAGAGCCCTCGACAAGGACCATAGAGTGGAGGAAGCTCAAGAGATATGGACCAAGAAATTTGCATACGATATGCATTCTGTGCCCTGGAAGGCGTGTTATACCATGATTGGTATATATTATCGGAACAATATGTTTGGGGAACTTGTGAAGCTGTTTAAGGACCTGGAGGCATTTGACCGCAGACCTCCCGGGAAGGCTCTTGTGCAGACTGTGGCAAATGCGTTTGAACTGCAGGGACTACCTCAAGAGAAAGAGCGGGTTTTGGAGAAGTACAAGCATTGGTTCGATGAGTCTTCTAAAATAAAACGAGACAAGAAATTAAGCACTTTTCTGAAGGGAAAAGGAGATCCGATGTAACAAGATGGACCAGGTTCTGATTTTCATTACCATTGTGATTTAGTAGAGCAGTGTTGTTGAAGACTACATAGAGTTTAAATTATAACTTCTTACTGTAACTATGGATTTTGATAGATTTTTTTTTTGTGAACAGACGTCGGCTAAAAGTGGAGTTTGATAGATTTGATGTTTAGGTGAAAAAGAAAAAAGAAAAAAGTGAAAATAGTGGGATTAGCATGTTTGGATGTTTGTATTATTATTATTATTATTATTATTATGGTGGTGTTGTTGATCATGATTATTATGATTATTATGATGATTATTTTTTTTGATAAGCTTTTTTTTTTTTTTTTTAATAAGCATGATGATTATGATTATTATGATTATGATTATTATTATTATTATCATTATCATTATTATTATTATTATTATTATTATTATTATTATTATTAAAAATATAAATAATAATAGTATGTATAATAGCTCAATTATTGTTTTTATTTATTTGACTTGCAACATTTCACTGTATACCTTATTGTTCTATTAATATTGCTGATTATTTTGATAAATAATTATGTAATTGTTGTACAGTACGGACTACGGAGTACTCCCTCCGTCTTTTTTTAAAGGTTACATATTGATTTTTTTTTTACTGTTCATTATAGCACTTTGACTTTTATTTTTGTTATAGTTATAAAAGACAAAATATAGTCAAGTGAGATCTTGTTGGATTCATCTCATCTTGTAGTTTTTAAATATCAAATTTTTGGAATTTTTACTTGTACCGTATTTGAGTTATTAATCGTTAAAAATGTGCATTGATATACATGCAAATGAGAAGTGTAATCTTTAAAAAACGGAGGAAGTATTTATTTATTCCGAATAATTTTCATTCCTTTCCTCACAGGAAGATAAATTATTAATTACCCTATAAGTTTCAAGTTTGGGTGTAAAACTGTTGATTAGTCTCAGATATCATATTTTAAGGACAATTTTTAGCTTCTTGTTTTAAATTCAAGTATTTCATGTAATAATGAGTCTATTTTGCATATTGTTGAGAATTCTGTTAATCCGGATCGTCATTTTGTGTACTATTACTAAAAGAGTTTATATTTAGGAGCTAGGAGCAAGTTTATCAAAATCTAGAGGTTATCAAAATCTAGATCTTATGTAGGATCGTTTTTCCATTTGTAAGATCGGGATTGTAGGATCGTATTCAGATCTTAAGATCCTATGAAATAAGGACAAAAAAAATTCATATTGCATATTAGCAAATTATAATAACCAATATTTATAAACAATAATTTGTTTAGAAAAAAGATAATAATTGGGCATTTAAAACATTATGCTATATTTAGAATTTTCCCCATTTTCGTCAGGCTCAACCACTGTCTCATTGGATTCATCATCATCCATCTGGGCAGGGGGTTTAGGACTAAGATCTCCATCAGCAGGGGGTGTTGGAAGGGGATGTTACGGCAAGGAGGGCGGTAGAAAGAGGAAGGGGATGCGAGGGCAATGAAAGGAAGAGAACGGGGATACGACGGCAATGTCAACAACAGGAAGATGAAGGAGATACAACGGCGACTGTTGAAAGAGGAAGATGACGGGGATGCGAGGAAGATGGAGATGCAATCAAAAGTCCCTAGATCTGGATTTTGGAAAAGAATTGAGGACTGAAAAATGAAAAAATGAGATGAAAAATAAGAGAGAGTGGGATCGGATTGTTGAAAGATTTTAAGATCTTGTATAGATTCTATAGATCTTATCAAGATCTCACCCTAATTTAGATCCCACACAGATCTTGATCGTTTTGGCGTTGTGGGATCGTAGAATCGTAAGATCTTAAGATTTAAATATAGATTTTAATAACCTTGGCTAGGAGTATTTGTTAACATCATAACTTGATGGTTCGAATGTTGGTTCAAGTATTAAATAACGTTTGAATTGAATGGTTAAGAGTTAAGATACTAAGAAAGATACCCTTATAAAATTGTCATTTCAGTATATTGAATTTTTTAAGGGGTCTTTATAGAGATGTTAATGGGTCGGGTCCATATTGGGTCTTGCATAAGAAGAGCCAACTTCGAAGCCCGGGGTCGGTTCAATTCCGGGTCTGGTCCCGGACTCATTGACTTAGAGATAATGGTTGGGTTCTTAACTCATTCCTATAAAGAACTAATGGTACGTTTAGTACAGATAATGGAATTCTAGAAAACTAATAACAGAGAATGGAATTACATAAAAATTGGATTGGACCAGAGAAATTGAATTGATTATCCTATTTGATAAAATAGAGAATTCAACAAACAAATAAGACTGAGAAACAAACATGAGAAATGAGCTCAATTCCATTTATCGGGCTTACTTTCTCTCTACCAAACATATTCTAAGACTCGACCCAAACTCATCTTTTATTCGATTTTGGAGTCTAACCTGAACCTGTTGTCATCCTTTAAATAGTTAATCAAATATCGAAAGGCCAAAGCCCTCTCCTCCTAAGGCTTAGGAATTTATGCAATTCGTTTTCATTCATTCATTAACTTATATGAAAAATAAAATCAAACCATGTTAATACTGATTACAGACGGAATCTAAATTTATTTTCTCCTTAAAAAAGTACCATCATAGTAAAAAAAAAAAAAAAAAAATAAGTCGCATTTACGTTGGAGATTTGGAGCCTCGTCGTGTGGAGAAAACGGTATTCACTCAAAAACTAGCCGTTAGGCATTCCAACGGCTATCTAATCAGCTCTCTCTTCCACTCTACAAATTCCTCCTCATTCATTTTCACTCTCACTCTCCCAAATCTCTCTCTCTCTTTCTCTGCTTCTGATTCTTTCTCCAATCCAAAAAATTGTTTCTCATTTCCCCCAACAACACAGAGATAATCAATCACCATGAACGATTTGATGACGAAGTCCTTCACAAGCTACGTCGACCTCAAGAAAGAGGCGATGAAGGATGTCGAACTGGGCCCCGATTTGGAATTGGGGACGACAACGATGACCCGGGCAGATCAGAACCTCACCGCGTTCCTCGAAGAGGCCGAGCAAGTCAAGAAGGAGATGAACTCCATCAGAGAAATCCTGGCCCGATTGCACGAGGCCAACGAGGAAGGCAAGGCCCTTCACAACCCGGAAGCCCTCAAATCTCTGCGGGCCCGCGTCAGTGGCGACATCGTGTCCGTTCTGAAACGGGCTCGGGCTATCAGGGCCCAGCTGGAGGAAATGGACCGGTCCAACGCTGAGAACCGGCGGCTGTCCGGCTGCAAGGCCGGCACCCCCGTGGACCGGACGCGGTCCGCTGTGACGAATGGCCTGAGGAAGAAGCTGAAGGAGCTGATGATGGATTTCCAGGGGCTGAGGCAGAGGATGATGACTGAGTATAAGGAGACCGTCGGGAGACGATACTTTACGGTCACCGGAGAGTACCCCGACGAGGATGTCATTGAGAAGATCATCTCCAGCGGCGACGGCAATGGCGGAGAGGAATTGTTGTCCAGAGCTATACAGGTAGGTATCTGATTGATTGCTCATCAATTTGGGGGATTAGGGTTTGGGAATTGGATTGCTTTGTTTTGATTAGGGCTTTTGATTTTAATCTGTTTGTTGAACAATTCAATATAGCTCATATACTGATAGCCCCAAATTGTGTTTGATTATTAGGGTTTATGGATTGGGTAACGTGATTGAATTGAATCTATTTTTTGGTAAATAATAAAAAAAAAAAAAACAGGAACATGGAAGGGGGAAGGTGGTGGAGACAGTGGTTGAAATACAGGACAGGCACGACGCGGCCAAGGAAATCGAGAAGAGCCTGCTGGAGCTGCACCAGATCTTCCTGGACATGGCGGTGATGGTGGAGGCGCAGGGCGAGCAAATGGACGACATAGAGCACCACGTGATGAATGCAGCTAACTACGTAAACGACGGTGCAAAGAACCTCAAGATCGCCAAAGATCACCAGAAGAGCAGCCGGTGGTGCCTCTGCCTCGGTATAATCCTTCTGCTGGTGGTCATACTCGTCATCATCATCCCCATTATTGCCAGTTTTAGGAAATCTTGAAATGCTTTCTGTCTTCTGCTGCTTCGAGGATTCTTTAATTCTTTTGTACTTGTCTCTGGTTTGTTGCTGATCCTGTCCTACTTTAAGGACTTGAATGTCTAATCAAAATCCTACTACTGTGTTCTGTATGAAATATGACTACTACTTTTGCTCAAGGAGAAAACAATCTAATTAGTTAATTTGGATTTAAGATTATGAGCATCCTTGAATTTCATCCAATGAGTCATTTGTTGTCACCCAATTTCCCTTTTTGCTACAAATCATTTTTCAGAAATTCCCCCAACTTCCATACTAGAGATTCAATTTCATTTGGTTGTGAACACAGGAGGGCCACACATGTAATGATTCTCACAAGCATTGTAAGAAGAGTAATAGTTGGATGCCACTAATGGGACATGTGGGGTTATAACAACATATGGGTATCTCATGTTCACTATGTAAGAATCGCTCAACGTGTTAGGGACCATGAGAAAGAACTTTTTAACACAACACAATGGAAGTCAGGCTCATCGAATAGGGCCATTATTACTCTGCAGTTAGGCGAAAATTTGGCCCCCAAACACTCAATGAAACAAACTTACATTTGGACCATGAAATAGTCGAAGCAAAAATATTAGCACGAAAAAATCAGACGACTAACGCCTGCCTCTCATTTTCAAAAGCCTATTTCGTTATGTACATTCGCTTCCACTGACTCCTAATTTTCCCATTCTAGAAAGCCAAAAGGGGAGCACTTGTCGCACAATAATTTCATCCGTGACTTTACTGTTAGTTAGTATAAGGTTATTTCTCTGTGTTGAGCAATGATAGTTTCTGTTAAGAGGTGCAGAACAAGGTGATGGAAACTGCAGTTTCGACTACGTGTTGTCCCCTTAAAATAAGCTTAAATCATTTGGTCATCCTGTGATACATAGTTTGTCATTACAAAATCATGGCAGTAATTGTTTGTTTCTTTACTGTCTCTAACTGTGAAAAAAAGGTACTTCATTCGAATTGGAAGCTTACATCGGTGTATGCAATCGAAAAAAAAAGTATGATGTGGGAAGGTGTGGAAAGTAAACATAGTTGTCAATAAAGGAAGCCAGCCATCACAGTAAGTGTATCACACAGAGACACATATAAAAGGGGCAGTGGAAATATAAAAACACCAATACTTTGACATATTTCAGAGATATAGTTGAGGGGGATGCTGTCTGGTTCGAGGCCATTTTACTACACAGCTTTCGGACAGATCTGTCCTGTGAATGATCTCGGACCAGGCTTCATTCCCCTCAGCTTTTCGTAACTTCATTTCCAGGCAATGCTCTGAGGAGTTATTGATCATTCTCAATGTATGTTCTCTCTCTCTCTTTTTTTTTTTTTTTCTCAATGAATGTCTGTACAATGGAGTTACATCATTTGAATTTTTGCAGAAGAATCGAAGGCGCTGATATATATAATCCAGAAGAAAAATGTAGGGTCATTCATATATACACTACATTAGCCATTAGTTGTTTTCATTCAAGTCTTTCAATGTTAGCACCAAAATCCTTTTGTTTTTTAACACAAAAAGAAAGATGGGTTTGGTGAGAAAATGTGACTGCATAACTTGAAAAGGAAGAATAAAGCAAAGGATTCATCTGTCTATTGGACTTTACTTGTTGAGAGGAACAAAGAATATATATACACACACACACACATAGGGAGGGATTGTCTCTCAGCCTTTTTTACTTTGTAGTATTGATATAATATGAGACATGAAATCTAGGATTATTTTTAAGAAATTTATTTACTGTCAATTTGACTTGTAGAATGCAGTCATAATTACATCCTTGATCCCTTTCACAAAGCTTCACAAAGTGGAAGTTTGTGCCCCAATTGTGTTGGGGTCTTGGAACAAATTTCTGCAATATATACTCCCCCATTTTTTTTATTCATTATAGTACGATTTTGATTTTTATCATATTTATATAAGAAAAGAATATAGTCAAGTAAGAGAATTTTTACTTATACAGAGTTTGAGTTGGTAATGATTTAAAATGTGCATTTTACTGTGAAAAAGAGAGTAAGTATATACTCATGAGAGAGAACTATCTAATCATCAATGACTCTATTTTCCCTCTTGATTCTAATTCTTATCAGTTATCTCTATTTTTCTTAATGATAATTTATCACTTGGAACATTGTTTGAATTACAATTCCATAATGGAGAAAAGACCAAAGCTATTTGGCCCTTGTATTTTTGTGAAGTTCTCAATAATCATTGCGAGAGTCAAAAGAGGGAAGAGACAACTTGAGTATGTTAAGGAAAAAGGCATTCATATGCTCAATAAAGGAATCACAAATTGGAAGAAATTGTTTCGTAGTATGTTTTAAATGAAATCCTTTGCTTTTTCTGACTTGACCAAAAATCAACCCGGCCAAAAAAAGAGCATCAAACACAAATTTTTGTCAAGATTTTTTTTGTTTTTTATATAAAAAAATTCTATTTAAAAAGCATGAAAGATTATTTTATTTTATTTTATTTTTTGCTTCCATTTTTGGACCTGATTGTAAAGGAAAACCATTTACAAGACATAGCAATTTCATCACACATCACAAATCGACACTGTTCGAATTATATATGATTAGATTTGTTATTATTATTATTATTATTATTATTATTATTATTATTATTATTATTATTATAGCTATTCAGTAGCAGACTAGAAGCAACAATTCAGCATATACAGATTCACTCGTTCACTGTCTGAATATGAAAATCGAAATACAACACTGAACAATAATCTAAATACTACAAAGATTTGCATGTTCATGACAAAAATAATATACTACCTCCATTCTCATATAAGTGAGTCATTTGCATAGTAGTAACTATTCATTGAGTAACTTTAATTAATTTTTTAATATAGTTATATAAAAAAAACATAGTCATATGAGATCTTGTTAGATTCGTCTAATCACGTAGTTTTAGAATATCAAATTTTTATAATTTTTACTTATATATAATTTGAGTTATAAACATTTAAAAATGTGTCTTGAACTGCATGAAATGTATAAGTGGAGCACTTATATGAGAAAGAGGAAGTAGATCCTATTTGTAAATCACTCCAACAGCTCTAAATAAAATATGGGAGGCTATTCATTGCAGAAGTCACCCTTCAAAAGTTGTACTCCTTCAAAAGCTAGGTGGTGTCTATTGAAGAAAAGATGAACTTCAAAAATGAGGAAAAGTAAATTAATAATCCTTCAATTAGAAACATAATCAAAGTCAAAAACACCACTTTATATTTTTCACAACATTATTACATGGAGTTTAAATCATTGGGCCTAAAAAATGGGCCTGATATTACCTGGTCCGGCCCATTTCCAATGTCAGCCCACTTCATGTTTGGACTCAGTCCTCCATATTTCGGTTCAGAACACTTCTCCTTAAGGGAGACTTAGATAGAGAGCCCCTCAAAAACTTTTATTAGGGTCAAAGCCCCACTTCTTAAACTCATACAGATAAGGCCCTATAGTTTTCAAATGTTAACAACTAAACTAATTATCTAATCAACTTAATAGGGAAAATACCATAATACCCTAACTGGGAAAGTACCAATATACCCATTGCCCTAAAAAGAGAGAAGCTTCCCCTTAACAACGTCTCTCACACACAGGATCGTTTTCTTCCCTCCTCTCATTCCCGCAATCACAGAGCAAGCATTGTAGAGGACTGGCGTTTCGAACTCGGCGGCGGACGGCGACGGTAGCACGCACAGTGGAGTGGACGGAGGGAAAGACATTGCTAGGTTGAAGGAAGGAAGCTAGGGACGGTGGAGTGGATAGCGGCACGGTGGACAGACATCGGCGCACGGTGGAGTTCGATATGCCGGATGGCCAGGCTCCATTTGAAGGATACAATAGAGAAAGCTTGTCTGAGAACTACTCCTCGCAAGGAATTCCAATGCAGGGGAATTCATCACTTCTTGAATCTGAATTAGGGAATCAAGATACGCACTGGGATGGATTTTCATCTGGGAAACCATCGAGTCCTGGCCAAGCATAAAGAGCTGCTTCTCCAGATCCATTGGAACAGAAAATATTGTACGATACTGATTATGAAATTATGGTAACATATTAAGTGCTAATCTGGTAACAAAAAAGGGACGAGTGGTAACAAGGAATTTTTAAGGTGGTAAAGTGGTAAGTAATAAACTGGTAAATAAGTTTTCACAACATTAAAGGACGGTAACAGGATGCTTTTTAACGACCGTCCGACTCAAAATTACACAATGCAGAAGTACGGGACGGTGGGTGGACGGTTGTGTGGAACGTCCTTATAGCCGTCCCCTTGACTAGGATTCTGGAACCGCAACCGAACGGTCACTTTTGACCGTCCCTTAACCGTCCATTGGTTTTTCAAAAAACAGAGCATGAGAGACGGTTGGTGGAAGGACGGTCCTGCTCTTCCGTGTAAAAAGAGTATGTGTTCTTTTTTGTGGTAAATTATCTTAACTATATGTGGTAAATAATCTAAAATATGTGTGGTAAATCTACACAATATGTGATAAATCATCTACTGTATTTGTGATAAATCATCTACACTATATGTGGTAAATCATAGAAATTATTGTGGTAAATCATATAAACAATTGTAGTAAATCATCTATACTACGTGTGGTAATCATCTACACTATGTGGTAAATCATCTACACAATATGTGGTAAAGAACCTAAGCAAGCGTGGTAAGTTTATCCGTTTGAGGGTTGGTGGAAGGACGGTCCTGCTCCTCCGTGTAAAAAGAGTATGTGTTCTTTTATGTGGTAAATCATCTAACTATATGTGGTAAATAATCTAAACTGTGTGGTAAATCTACACAATATGTGGTAAATCATCTACTGTATTTGTGGTAAATCATCTACACTATATATGGTAAATCATAGAAACTATTGTGGTAAATCATATAAACTATTGTGGTAAACCATCTATACTATGTGTGGTAATCTTCTACACTATATGTGGTAAAGCACCTAAGCAAGCGTGGTAAGTTTATCCGTTTGAGAGTTGGTGGAAGGACAGTCCCGCTCCTCCGTGTAAAAAGAGTATGTGTTCTTTTATGTGGTAAATCATCTAACTATAAGTGGTAAATAATCTAAACTATGTATGGTAAATCTACACAATATGTGGTAAATCATAGAAATTTTGTGGTAAATCATATAAACTATTGTGGTAAACCATCTATACTACGTGTGGTAATCATCTACACTATATGTGGTAAATCATCTACACATATGTGGTAAAACACTTAAGCAAGCGTGGTAAGTTTATCCGTTCGAAGGTTTAGGGTTCAAAACCGACGTCATTATTATGTCTAAATGAATTATGTATTCTCCTATTATCTCAATTCATTAAAAGTATTACAACGAGTACGAATACATGAATCCAAAGGTATGCATATACTTGAAAGAATCATATAGGTTCACTCTTACATTACATTCATTTATTAGGAGGATAATCTAAGTATTTATACTAGATAGGGGTGAGCAAAATATTCGAACCGATTCATTGAACCACTGAATCGAATTGAAATCGAACCGAATTTCCGGTTAACCGAGGACTCCGGAGCAAATACAAATATCATATTTCACTATTCGTCCGGTTCAAATACAAATACAAATACTTTAATTTTTTTCCCGATTAACCGAACCAAACCGAATATTTTATTATATTTTAAAAAGTTATATAAATTGTATATATTATTGATATTTGATGGTATATAATTATATCAATAATATATATCATTATTTATTTAATTATTTAAGTATATAATAAAATAAATATTAAAAACTAAAGAGCTAATTATCAAAATATGTTACCATAATGAGCCTATACTGATTTTTTGTCTTTAAGAACACCACATTATTGAAATATACCACTACACTAAGATTCGTTACATATAGTGACATATTTTGATAATGCTAAAAGAATCACTGGATTCAATAGTTATATATATTTGTTTCTTGTACTATAACAATCTCAAAATTAAAATATATGAAACTTAAGAATTAAGAAATGAAAACTTGATTATATAGCCGAACAAAATATTCGAACCGATTCGTTGAACCGCTGAATTGAATCGAAACCGAACCCCCGATTAACCGATGGCTCCGGTTACAAATACAAATACTTAAATGAAGTATTCGTCCGGTTCAAATACAAATACAAATACCTGAAAATTCCAGGTTAACCGAACCGTGCCCACCCCTAATACTAGATAGTATTCTAAATGTGTAATTAGCTATCAATTTCTTCATCTAATCGTATGTTACAATCGTAATGGCAACTACAAATCGTGTAAATTATAAGTACTTCCTTAGTGCTTATAGGTGTACGACACTTCGAACTCGTTCTTATTTACTAATACTGTTATATGTTTCACTAAATTCTCCCGTTGAGATTCAACATATGTAGCGTTAATGTTTTTTCCAAGCTTTATTCCCTCCTAATAGTCTCTTGTTTGACATGATGTGCGTGGTTTTATTGCTTCCACTATACCGTAATGCAAAAGTATGTATTCTGAAACGTGGTAAACAAACTTCATGAATGTGGTAACTGCTGACAGTTGACATGGTACTGATTTTGTCCGAATGTGGTAACACATAAAGGCTATGCTTGGTAAACATTTAATCAAAATGTTGTGGGAATGGAGGACGGTCAGATTGACGTCCCCCTAGAAGCGTTCAGTAGCCGTCTTGAATGATGGGATTTGTGTAAATTATTTAAATTTATTAAAATATTTATATTCATTTGTAAACATTAATTTTACTAAGTTTTTTGTCAATATTTTTATTTTCAAAATTTTTTCTTTATGTTATTTAAATTAAATTATGTTATATTTATTTATTTAATATAAATTTATTTTATCTATTATAATTAATTTCAAGAATATAATACTGTTATTTTATCATACTGAAATGCGGTAAAATGTGTTGACATATATGGTAAGGAATTATATCTACAATGTGGTAAAAGGTATTTACATATGTGGTAAAGAGTTATATTCAAAAGTGGTAAATGTGTTGAATTTACACAGTAAAGAATTATTCCAAACGTAGTAAATGAGTAGCATAGTATGGTAAAGCCCTAGATTAATCACAGGAAACCGTGCTGTGCTGCCAACGCCCCATTACCACAGGAGATTTCAGTGAGGTTTGGACGTCCCCGGACGGTCGTCCATATGGTTCCAGGACCGTCCACAATATTAATGGAAGTATTGTGGAGAGGAGGACGGTCATTTGGACGGTGCATTGAAAGCGTCCACAAGCCATCATGATCTCTTGAAAGTACACTTTTTACCCTGTGGCGACCCTGTGGTAAATTGCATGGTGCTATGTGGTAAGATTGACATGGTTTGTGGTAAACCAAGGATATTACACGTGGTAAAGAGCACATACTTACATGTGGTAAAGATAACATGGTTTATGGAGCATGTTATTCTAATTATTTATAGAGCACATATTTGTGTGTATTTTACCACAAAAAATATAGTTGTTTACCACACACAATTTGAGAATATTATAGGGTTTAAACGTATTTTACCACAAAAAACATATAAAGGTTTACCACCCACCATATAATTGTTTTACCAAGGCTTCCCATTTTTTTTTTACTAAATTTGTACTTGTGCTTTACCACATTATTTTTGTTTTTTTTTTTTACCAATCTTCGTGTGTATTTTACCACAATAAATCATGGTTGTTTACCACCCACCATATGATTGTTTTACCAAGGCTTCCCATTTTTTACCAAATTTGTATTTGTGCTTTACCACATTTTTTTTGTTCTTTACCAATCTTCGTGTGTATTTTACCACAATAAATCATGGTTGTTTACTACCCACCATATGATAGTTTTACCAAGGCTCAACATATTTTTACCATTTATATAAGACGTGCTTTACCACATTATTTTTCTTCTTTACCATGTTCAATGAATGATTGTACCATGTTTCTTGGGGTGTTAATTAAAATATAGTAGGAATGATGTGCGGACGCCTAGTAGGATGGTTTTAGGACACCGTACAAAAACCGTCCGAATGACTCTGTATTATGCCTTGGGGCACGGACGGTCCAAGGACGGTTTCTAGAACAGTCCACTTACCCGTCCTTCACGAATTATTTGTGCTCGAATGGTCCTGGGTGTGTTGGGACGGTCTACGCGGACCGTCCCCTACCCGTATTAAGAACACTGAAATTGGAACTCGTGATGGGATTGTCGTAGGACGGTTTTTAGACCGTCCAGTCTACCGTCCTTTTTTTGAATTTTCAACTTTTAACATATGGGACGATTTTACTAATCGTCTATTAGCCCGTCCATTCAACAATTGTGGTAATTTTTAAATTTATACCACATCTACTACCATGTGTTACCACAAAAATAGAAAAATTCTTTACCACATATTACAATATCCATAGGCTAACATGTATTCATAAATACCATAATTTCATATCAAGCTGCTACACATACACGGGATCATCTCCACATGCCAAATAATCCAAATGAAATTCATCCAAAAACTTCTAAATGTACTATACAAACACTTGAATACACACAAGCAATTCAAGTTGTGAAATTAACATCAAGCCACACCCGTCCGTTATAATTGTGTATGCATAAAACACTTGAATACACAAGCAATTCCTTGTTGCCGGCTCAAACACTTCAAGGACCGCTTGCAAACGCGGTAGATGGGCTATCTACTTGGTCACTTTTGTGATCTATAGCTTGTCTTTGTCTATCGGTCCAACGAACTTCTACCTCGTCCACGACATCTCTAAGATACTTGGCCGAGCACCGGGAGCTTGGATACCCTTCTCCTTTGTCACAACTGTCAACAAACAAAACAAAATTACGTTCAACATAAATTCTTAAACCTCCTAAATACCCAAAACACAATTTCCTCACCGTTGCATTGTCAATATCTACATATTACAAGTCAAAATTATTACAATTCCACATCCAAACATCTTTATCACTATAAGTCATCACTAGCACAACATTGCACCAATAATTTGGGCGTTCTCAAAAGTCGATACTAATATGACCTTTCATCGAACACCTTAAATGCATAAATCATTCACACTAATTCATCAAAATCAACCAAACAAAACATCCCCAAATCAAAAACAAAACACATAAATCCCACATATATAGTTTCATATAACAATTTCTACACTCCCACCAATCAATCTACTCCCAAAAAACACAAATGAAACTAACATTTTTGAAGTAAAAATCAAAGACGAAATAAAGGAAAATCACCCTTTTACCTGTCGGCCGAACGACGTCTTCCAACACTTTGGCTTTTCTCTTCGGTGCCATTGATGCAATAGTGTGGGTAGGACGAATTATACTTTAAAATAAAAACCCTGGCTCCATTCTCCTCCTTCGATTCGACCTTGGCTTTTGGGTTCTTCTTCTAGGGCTTCCTTTGAAATTGAAATTGAGGGTATGTTTGAGATTAAATGCTTCACTCGTAGGAGTTGTTCGTTCCCCTCACCCTCCCACCGTGATCCTTCACTTCAGTTTCGATCGTCGGTGTTGTTGGTGTTCTTTGCCTTATCACTTTCTCTTTCTCACTTTCTCATGTGCGCTGTGTGTGTTGTGTTTTGTTTGAACTAATGACTATGTTTATTTTTTAATTGGATTAAGGAAGTTATGTAGGGTGTTCAATAGAAGTCAAACTTTTGAAGGGGTCCCTTTTTACAAGTTTTGAGCAAGGGGTCTTTTATAAACACAAAGTATTTTAAATGGGGTGTTGACTCTAATTTCCCCTCTCCTTAAACCACACCAGAATTGGAGAAAAAACCCAAATCATCTGATAAGCTATAATGCTGAATAACCTATACGAAATGGTGGTGGGAGCCCATGCTGCACAAATTACAAAAGAATAAAAGGGAGGGATAGGGGCCGGGTGAGGAATCAAACCCACAACCTATAAATTGGGAGTCGGGGGACTTGACCACTAGGGTAACTCCCCATCCCCATCTAAAAAGTTTAATGGTTTCTTAAACTATTTTATACTATTAATTAAATTTTTTTTGGAAAGTATTTTATACTAATTAAATTATTCTAATTCATTCACTAAATATTTTTCATCCAAATTATCTCTTCCCTTGATTGCGGTTATAGTTGATGTGTCACGGGATTAATTAACACATCAGCTTGAATTATGATTCATTTAAAAAATATAACTATACAAAATTTTTCCTAACTATAATAGATTTATACGAACTCTATATAAAATTATTCAAACTCTACATGCATACAAAGTCACCAACTCTATATAGATTGGTATATGAAGTTTGTAAATCTAATGACTTTTTAAAGTAAAAAAATTTGAGCCTTTAAAAACAAAAAACTAGTATATCATCCGTTTCTTTTTAAGTGTAATACTTTCCCTTTTTGAGTGTTTCATAATAAATGTTACATTACCATATATAGAATACTTTTAAAGATATAAAACTTCCGATGGAGTAATTTTTGTTCCTTGCATTAAATCCCGTGTCATTTCCTTATGTTACATTTATTTTGAAACGGATGTACATAACAAGGATTTAGAATTGAGCATATGAAGAAAAAACAAAAACTACTTTAAAAGAATTCTTACGTTTGAGTTCACCTGTACCCCAAAGTTCAGTGTGTATGGATGAAAATGGGACGGATAATTTCTATCCGATCCGATATTGTATTCGATTTTATTCAAATTCGAATTCGAATTTTGCTATCCGGTGGATATTTGGCGGATACATATAAGAATACGGATATTTAAAAGTGGATATGAGATTGCAAATATTCGCCCGTATCCGAAAATATCCAGGTATCGTGCAGATATTATCCGGATTTTTCTATCTGAATATTCGGATATTTATTTATATATATTAAATATAAAATAAATAAGTAAATAATATTTGTATAATCTATTGACTGTAAAAAATTTAGACTAACTTTCCAATTACTGTGTACTATTCTTGAATTAGAAAAAATCAAATTAATTACATTATTAGGTTTTTTGCATCTAAACTGTAGTACGTAACATTTTGTGGTGATACTATTTGGATGTCTTGAACTGAATAACTGATAGTCTTGGAAAATTGAAATAGTCGGTATAACTTACATAATATCTTATCATTTCTTTTAAAAAATTCATTTAAAAGTTAGTTTTACAAATATTAAGATTATCCGATTATTTTATCCGTTAAACTTCGAATCCGTTACATATTTGTCATTGTATTCGTCCCATATCCGTATCTCGAAATATTCGAATTCATATTTGTATCCGGCCTATTCGTATTCGATTACGTATTTGACAAAAAAATATGGGATAGGATACGGAAAGAGTATTATCCGCCTGTATCCGTCCCGCTTTCACCCCTACCAGTGTGGATGTTCATGGGTGTGATGTACGAAAGAACGCAGTAGAAATGACTAATCATTTTCAGCAGGGACGTGTAGTAGGGCATGTTGGGATAGAATTTTTTTTTTTTTTTGTTTAAATATGGTCCGTTTGGATTGGCTTCTGGATAGATATTTCTGACTTTTACTCCAAAAACAATTCTGTCAGAAAAGAGGTGTTTGTTTGGTTTTTGAAAAAAAACCAAAAGCTTATATAACAATAAATATTTAGATATATTATATATATTTATGTAAATTAATATACAAATATTAAATATGTTATATATATAAATATATAAATATACATATAATTATTTAGTGATGATATTTTAGACTTTTATCATTTTACCGTGTTTTTTACTTCTGTTTTTGGAAGAAGCACCCCGTGGATTGCTTAATTCTTTCAAAAAGAACTTTTTTTCACTTTTTGAGGTGCGTTTATTCTTTTTTCAAATACCTATTTTCTTTCGGAAGTGCCTTTGATAAAAATAAAAGTAAAAATATTCCTCCAAAAGTCCATTGAAATGGGGCCTTAGTATACAGATGATGGAAAAATATTTTAGTAATCACAATATAATTATTATGTAAATTCCAATTGAATTTTGTGATGCTTATGAAAGTAAAACAAAATCAAAGCTTATGATAATAATTTTAACACCTATCACAAATTAAAATCTCATTTTCCATGGTCAAGCAAAAAAAATCTCATTTCCATGGCTGTACAAACTCCCTAAGTCTAATCTGTACCGTATCCGGTCCCACTTTCAGCAAAATGGGAACGGCAGACGTGACATGATAAGGGTCCCAACCACTAGTACTATTACCATTTCTATGTAGTAGGAGTATTAAACAAAACAAAACCTCCCTCATTCATTCCACAACTACCTTCTCCTTGTCTTAATTATGACTCCATTATTACACAAACAAAACCATCAATCTATAGTGTGTGTAATAAAACCCTAAAACTTTCCCCAAAAAAATAAAACCCTAAAAACAAAATTAAGGTCAACTATGTACTTATATATTAGTCCGCCCACATCCCATTACCATTCCAAACTTACCATTAAAATACATACCCAATAACAGTCAAGAGAGACTTCCCTCTGAAACCCTCAACACGAATTCCTCCAAGAAGACTTTTCTCCTATCTTCCCCAAACATGTTGCATCATCAAGGTCGCAACTTCCATCATCTACAGCAGCCCCATTATTTCTTCTTCTCAATCTCCATCACATACACACATTGTACATATATACATATACATATACTCCAAAATTAGCTCAATTTCTTTTCTTTCTATCTTTATATATACACTTTTACAAACCTTCCACTTTTTCAGAATTTCCATTAATTTTAATTCTTCCCCCCCCCCCCCCCACCAGGTCATGGTATTGGCAAATTTGTTCTAGCACACATCACAGCTGCTGCTGCTTCAGTCGGCCTAATCTCCGCCGCCATCATGCACTACCGCAGATCCCGGCCGCCGCCGCCCAAGTCCGACTCCGGCCTCCTCGCCCCCATCCTCGACCGGACCGAGTCCGGCCGCGTCGGAAAAATTGAGAGATTCTCCCATTATCTGGGTCAGTAATTAATTATACGCATACAATCTTAATAATTAACCTAATTTTTTTTCAAGATGTTGAATTTATGATTTCTGACATTTTATTGAAGAAATTGAACAAAAAGGGGCCTTTTCTTTCCCTCCCCAGTTGCTGCTGCTGTTGGCATTTTTAATCTTTAAATTTAATCATTTTGCAGCCCTTGATTTTGGTTTCTGAACAAAAAGGGTGTTACATTTGCTGCTGATGGCAATTTTAATTAGTCTTTAAACAACAACAATGGCTGATTAAACATTTTGCAGACGGTGATTTTGGTTTTTGGCTGTCTGATAGTAGTATTAAAATTTGGGGGCATGGATTATTACAGCAAGGCAGATTGGATTCGAGGACGAAAGTGAATGCCCACAGCTGATAAAATTGGCGTATGAATATCTGAAAAGATCGAAAGGCATCGATGGGAAGCTGTATGCATATTTGGCGAATGAAGAAAATGCGGAGGCTTTGTATGTTGAATTGGTCGAGGAATTCGAAAGATGCATTCTTGCCTACTTTGCTTTTCATTGGAGTCAAGCTCCTGTTATGATTTCCCAGGTAATTTTTTTTTCTATTTAATTCTTAATAATAAATACTAATTCAATGAATCAAACAACTGAATTAGATGATACTACTGTATTTTGTTGGGATAATTTGTTTGTTTTTTTATTTGATTTGATTATGTTTAATATTATATGTGGAGTAAGTACTGCATGTGTATGTGGTGGTATTCTATTTTTTGTACTATTGTTCAGTGGGTCGTTTTTTTTTTTTTTTTTTTTTTTTTTTTATATAGAAATATAGTACTGTACTAGTTGAAATAAAATAATTCAAAAATAACATTTAAACATTTGAATTGAATATGTAATTTTGTGGATCATTTTTAAATGATTTTATTTTTTAAAAAAAATAATTTGTAGGTATTAAGTGTTGATTCTGAACAAAAAAGGCTCAAGGATTTTGTGATGGCTGCTACAAGGTGAGTGTTTTTATTTCTGTCTTTTGTTTTTTAATAATTAAATTTAAGAATTCTGAGGAAGCACTGTTACATGTATAATAATAGTAGTAGTACTTTTTTTTAAAGCATTTTTGTAAAGTAATAATCTAAAAATATAAAATAAAAAATTAATTAAAGTTTAAGATGGGAATTTGAATTTTGAGACAACCCACTATGACGGAATATTATTGGTTATTACTGATAAAAGAAAATTTTTCTACTTTTCAATTTGGTTTGATGGTGATTTTATTATTTTGTTGAAATTGAAGAAATGGCATGTGAATTTTGGTTGATGAGGAACAGTGGCAATTGTCAAACGCTGACACAGTTTTGGATAAGATATAGAGATAAATATATATACTATATATAAAATAAGTTAAATAAAAGAGGAATTGTGGCTGTAAGGCAAAAAAAAAAAAAAAAAAGAAAAGAAAAGAAATAAAAGAGGAATTGACATCAACTTCATATCTTTAATTAAAAAAAGAAAATTTCATGGCTTTATTGTTTGCTAGTGCTATTTTCCCAACACACTTTATTTTTAGTGATGCAATATATAGGGGTGATAATTGTTAATGAGCTACGGCAGCTAGATAATAATAAATTGGATTATAATTGGGTTGAATTGATTTTAATACCCAAAGGGGAAAAAAAGAAAAAACAAAAGTTTGGGTCGATCCGACTGAAATTTTGAAATTTCTTTAAGACTAACGACATCCATAACCCCAATTACCCAATAAATTACTTGGTTTTAAACAAGAGAAAAATAATATAAAGTATATTAAATTTAAGTATATTCTTTTAGCGACGACAGTTGATTTCTGAGATTTTACTTACTTAAAATAATAAATTCCTAGGTTTAACCCAATTACCCAATGTGAAGCCCCTAGCTCTCAAGCCCCTAGCTCTCAACTTTTAGGTTGAGGGTTCAATTCCCACCGGCCCTACCCCTCCTCTTTTCCCTTCTGTAATTGTGTGGCACGGGCTCCCACCACTTCTTTAGCCTGTATAGGCTGTTCCGCAAAAAAAAAATACCCAATGTGAAGGGACTGAGCTACTTTGAGAAATGTTTTTTTTTAAAAATAGAACAATATACCGAATTTACTAAGCATAAAAACGTTCATAATAAATCTCTTGATTAATAAAAATTGATATTAAATGTTTATCTTAACGAAATTGTTTAAGTCAAAATTCTTTTGTCTCTTTATAATTTGTGCGTCATGAATTTCCATTATCATTTCATAATCTGTTTAGGAAAAAAATTGTTTAACTCATAACATGATTATCATTTCATAATCTGTTTAGGAAAAAAATTGTTTAACTCATAACATGATAGGATTGTCCATCCTACATTCAATAATATTATAATGCAAGTCTGAAATAAATTAAAAATTGTGGAGAACTGAGAACAGTTTTGTCAATTTTGTAAAAGTCAAAATTGGGAAATATCCTACTACATTTTCGATTTATTTATTTATTCATTTTCTATATTATATAATGCACCCACAATCAATCATGCAGTAAAGTATTGGATGGCTATTGCATATAAAAATAATAAATTTAATCTTCTGCATCTTTCATTATTTTACAAGTTAAAAAATCGATTAAAAAAATTAGATATGCCAGAACATGAAAATGATTTAAAGGAATTTTATAGGCAATTATTTTGTTGGTGGGTCATGCACTGATCGTTGATAGCACGGTAATAGAAGTACTACTATTTAAATCGTAACAAACCGTATGAAAATTAAATAAATTATTTTGATGGGGTGTTCTGATAATACTAAGGGCCCGTTTGGATTGGCTTTTGAAAAAAGCAGAAGCCAAAAGTAGAAGCAGAAGCAGAAGTCAAAAGCAAAAGCATGTAACTTTGGTGTTTGGATGGAATGCTTGAAAAGCGGCTTTTTTTAAAAATATGTTTGGATGAATAAAAATGAAAAGTGCTTTTGGAATGTGGTAATTACTAAAAAGGACATGCTATTTAATATGATAATAAGATATATTTATAGTGTAATTTATATTAAGTAGTGGGGGTATTTAAGTCTTTGCACATTTTACGAAGTGCTTTTGGCTTCTGCTTTTGGGAGAAGCACCCCTGGGCTGCTTCTCCCAGAAGCACTTTTTTGGCTTCTCATGGTGCTTTTGCTTTTTTCCAAAAGCCAAAACAAACACCTCTTTTTTATCAGAAGTGCTTTTGGCAGAAGCAAAAGCCAAAAGCACTCCCCCAAAAGCCAATCCAAACGGCCTCTAAGTCACGGTTATATTAATACTAGTAAATAAAGACCCACAACAAATCTCTCGATCATGGGAATAACGTGGGATAATAGATTTTTTATTTATTAAAATTTTTTTGAGCTTAGAATTTAGTGATAGCATAATTAAATAATAGTTCAATTATTTTGTTTTTAAGGGGTTCGATTCCCCAACGGACCCTATCTCTCCCTTTTATTTATTGTAATTTGTGTAGTATGAGCTCCCACCACTTTTTCTTAGTCTGTATAGACTGGTCAGCAAAAAAAATGTATTTTGTTTTTAAGGACTATTTTCATGCATTATCGTGTTGGTATTAATTAGTCTCAATCAATTATAAGTTTAAAACATAGAGCATAGAGCATATTTGTCGTCACATACAGCATCTCTTCCATTTCACAAAACATCTCTGATCATACACACAAAATATTCTTCTATCATACCGAATCACTCTACACCGACGCCTCGAAGCCTGATTTTTCAACGACAATGTATATATCTATGGTGTTTGATCAGTTTTGTATGTTACACTTGTTTTAGGAAGCAAAGGTTCGAAAAGATAACAAAGGACCTTAAAGTGAAGAGAGTATTCGCGACGCTTGTGGAAGAGATGAAGGCCATTGGCACGGTGGGGAACACGTCCCTTAACCACTCCGATGTAATGAAGCCGGTGGCCCTCAGCGAAAGAAGCCCTGTCCTGCTCCTTATGGGAGGTGGAATGGGCGCCGGCAAGAGCACTGTCCTTAAAGAAATCAAGAAAGAGTAAGTACGACCAAACACGCCGTACGTGTTTATATTAAGCGTTTAAAATGTATATATATATATATATATATATAAGTGGTTAAGTGATGGATATTTGGGGATCGATTTTTGCAGATCGTTTTGGTCCAACGCTGCAGCAAATGCTGTGGTCGTGGAGGCCGACGCCTTTAAGGAGACGGATGTCATTTACCGCGCTCTGAGTTCACGCGGGCATCACTCTGACATGCTTCAAACTGCTGAGCTCGTATGTACTACTACGACTTTTTGTTTTCATAAAAACTTAAAACATTTCATTATTTGAATGAGCTGTTCTAATGACCAATGAAATAGGTGCACCAATCATCGACGGATGCTGCATCATCCCTTCTGGTAACCGCGCTCAATGAAGGGCGTGATGTGATCATGGACGGGACCCTATCGTGGGTGCCTTTTGTCGAGCAAACGATTGACATGGTGAGAAACGTGCACAAGCACCGTTACATGATGGGGGAGGGCTACAAGGTAGCCGAGGATGGAACCATCACCGAGAACTACTGGGTTAAGATAGAGGACGAGGGCGAAGATCCTTTGCCCAGAAAGCCATACCGGATTGAATTAGTGGGTGTAATCTGCGATCCTGTTCTTGCAGTCGTCAGAGGCATCAGGTGCGATGGAACTTAAGTGTTTTTTCTAGTACAAGGACTATTAGTTCAATTAGTTAATAAGGTACATTCCCGGGCTTGAAATGACAATATCATGTCGACTCAATTTTCCAGGAGAGCGATCCAAATGGGAAGGGCGGTGAGAGTGAAGTCGCAGCTGAAGTCACATAAGAGCTTCGCAAGCGCATTTCCAGCATACGCGCAGCTTGTTGACAATGCGAGGCTTTACTGCACGAACGCACCTGGAGGACCACCAGCGGTAATCCTCATATACTACTATTTATAACGCGTAACTTGTTTCTTGATCTGTACGCCATAACAAAATGCATCGTACTAATGAATGGCAATGGTGCTGGCCTTCAATTTGAGCAGTTGATAGCATGGAAAGATGGCGAGAGCAACGTGTTGGTCGATCCGGATAAGATCGAGTGCTTGGCGATCGTGCGCGACGTGAACAACGAGGCAGAGTCGATTTACGATCTGTATAAGGACAAAGAGCAGATAAACAGAGAAGGATCTGTTTGGAAAGACATTGTGTTGAGTGGTAGTGCAAGGAAAAAGGGACAAGTTGAGCTCAAAAATGCTATTAAGAAAATTGAAGTCACTATTACTACTACTGCTGTCTAATGCTAAGCATTAGTATTAGCGTAGTGTGAAATGTAAATTGGAGCTGTTGGATGTTTGGAATTGAAAAAGGTCAGATGAAGTGTGGATTGGGGAAAAATAATTAATCGACTAACTGATGATGCAAGGAAATTTTAATGTTCCTCCCAGACAAAATTTTAACTGATGATGCAAGGAAAATTGTGTAGCATATGACACATTCTTTTACTTTCATAACTTGGACTCATACTGGAGAGACACTGCCCACACAAGGCATGGCATACTTCTAATGAGTAGAATACTACAGTAGAAAAACTAAAACAACATAAGAAATTTCATAAGGGGAATAAAAGGAGGATTTTGTGTGGGTCTATGTTCATATATAGGATTATCCATAAAGAATGGTCCGTTTTCATTAAAAAAACAGTTTTGACGATAAAGGGGTGGCCGGTTTCCGCTGAACAAAATTTGTCACGAAAAAGAAATGGATAGTTTCCACTAAAAGAATGAAGCCCGATGGATCCATCCAATATGGACTGTATTGGGTCATTATGGGCCTAGAGTTTTTGCACTCGGTTGACTTTAGACGTTGACTGAAATAGTACTCAGTTGACTTCATTCTTAGTAAGGTTTAAGATTTTGTTTTTATTGACTTTTTTCCCTCCTGACTTCTCCTTATATATAGTTCAAATTCTTTGGATGCCATTCTAGGTAGGAATGAAAAAATAAAAACAGATACAGTTAGATAATATTCTTCTGTATTTTCTAACCTGCAATTTTTTTTTTTTTCCCCAAAATTGAAATCGATTACGAATATTTCGGCGATACTGATAGATACATGTTAGATATATAAAAAGATTCGAATTTAAACGGATAAAGTAATCAGATATATGTATAACATAAAAATTATCTGAATATGATAAATCATAAATACTTGACATACACAATAATGTTTAAAATTATAAGCACAAATTAAATTTTAAAATAGCACCAAAAAATTTATTATTTTATAAAATAGGTACAACCTTTTAAGATCATGATCTTAGTTATGAATCAAGATTGTAGGACCCAATTGAAATTGTAAGATCTATCAAACTGCAGCAAGGGATTAAATCAATTATGCATACTAACATGTAAAATATTATTTTTTATGCTAAATAATCTTATAAGATGAGTAGTACATCACAGTATAAAAATCACAATTAAACATAAAACATGAAGTTGTGCATATTGTGTTTTCCTACGTATCACACATAATGAACTACAAGTTTTAAGTTCAAAATTAAAGTACAAAGCCACTTTGTAACTAAAGCATAAAATCAATCTAACGGGGTGAAAACTTAAAGAAAGTTTGACAGGAATGATTGAGAACTTAGTATTTTATAATCTTGTAAACGATCTCACACTAATCCTACAACAATCTTATCGATCTTTATAACTTTAAAATCCTAACGGATCTATTAGTGGAATGAAATAAAAATAAAAAGGACAACGAATTGATTTTAAATTTTGATATCTCACACACACAAGAACACTTTACACTTTTGATATCTAAAAAGGATAACCAAAAGCGGAGAGTTGTTTAGCTAAAGCTTACTTTATATTTCTTGCTTTGCTTCGCTCTAAGTTTTACAACAATGGAAGTACCTATTTTTAGAATTGAAAATAAACAACAGACAATGAACACATGCTAATACTGTTCTTATTGTGGCTTCAAGCTTTTCGGCGAGGTAGATGAGCTTCCTTATTGGACTTCGGCGATTCCTGTTACTTTTATGGCATTTAATGTTTATGCCGTTTTTTTCAACTAAACTCCCCCGTAAACTTCAAATGCTTCTGCCATCTATCATCCCTATCATCTTCTTGAACTTGTCCAGCAGTAGCTTCGGCAATGACTTTGTAAATATGTCTGCCACTTGTTCTTGGCTTGTCACATGCATTAGTTCCACATTTCCGCTTTTCACATGATCTCGGATAAAGTGGAAACGAACATCAATGTGTTTGCTTCTTTCATGATTCACTGGATTCTTCACCAATTCAATTGCGGATTTGTTGTCTATGTGAATCACTGTTCTGCTTGACTGCTTCATCTCCATCTTGCTCAACAGATTTCTGAGCCACACAGCATGACATACACACCAAGATGCTGCTACATATTCAGCTTCACATGTTGAGACTTGAGAATGTCACGATCGGCTGCTTCTTTGAAAGTCAAGTGAAAGCTGCATTTCCCATAAAGAACACATACCCTGCAGTACTTTTCCGATCATCAACATCTCCACACCAATCACTGTCAGAGTATCCAATCAGCTTGTAATCTTCTGTCTTCGAGTAGAACAGTCCATGTGACGTTGTTCCTTGAATGTACCTGATGATTCTCTTTAACGCCTTCCAGTGTGAGTAAGTTGGGTTCTCCATGAATCGACTTACAATGCCAACACTTAGTGCAATATCTGGCCTTATGCATGTGAGGTAGCGAAGGCTTCCAACCAAGCTTCTGTACCTTCCTGGATCAACTTGTTCTCCTTCATCAAACTTTGAAAGTTTTTCTCCAGGTTCCATAGGTGTTGATACGGGGTTGCACTTCTCCATCTTGAATTCTTTCAAGATCTTCTTCGCATATGTCTCCTGTGATACAAAGATGCCTCTTTCGGTTTGTCTAACTTCTAGACCAAGGAAGAACTTCATCAAGCCTAAATCAGTCATCTCAAACTCCTGTTTCATTCTTCTCTTGAAGTCTTCTATCATCTCATCACTATTACCCATGAAAATGAGGTCATCAACATAAAGGGAAACAAATAAAATATTACCTCCGTTGTTTTTGATGTAAAGGGCATGCTCATAGGGGCATTGCTCAAACGCATTCTCTTTGAAATATGCATCAATGCGAGTATTCCATGCTCGCGGTGCTTACTTTAGCCTATAAAGCGCTTTCTTCAACTTCAACACCTTTGTTTTTCCTCCAAGTTTCAGATAACCTGGTGGTTGCTCAATGTAGACTTCTTCTTCGAGTACACCATTCAAGAATGCTGTCTTTGCATCCATTTGGAATATTGGCCATTTGTACTGAGTAGCTTGAGAAATGAGTAGACGGATTGTCTCCATTCTTGCGACAGGGGCAAAGACTCCATCATAATCGATTCCTTCCTTTTGCTTGTATCCCTTTGCAACAAGCCGAGCTTTGTATCGTTCAATCTCCCCTTGTGCATTTATCTTTTTCTTATAGACCCATTTCACTCCAATGGCCTGACTTCCTTTGGGCAATTCAATGAGCTCCCATGTGTTGTTGCGTTCGATTGCTTCAATTTCCTCATTCATGGCTGCTTTCCATTTTTCATCTAGTACGGCATCTTCATACTTGATATTTTCAGAATCTGCCAACAAACATACAAGATGTACCTCTGTAGAGTCGTACAAATCTTGAAGATTTCTCATTCGGGGTTTTCGTGGCTCATCTTCTTCATCTTCTTCTTCAACAATTTCAGGATTTGTTGATAGAGCAGTCGGAACAACGGCTGACGATTCTGCGACTTCGTTGGTAACTTCCTTTGAGTTATTCCAGTCCCATTCTGTTGCTTCATTTACTCGCACATCTCGACTCGTTATCACCTTCTTGCTTATCGGGTCATACATCTTATACCCTTTTGTCAGTCCATCAAATCCGATAAAAACATATGCTTTGCTTTTATCTTCCAGCTTCATCCTTCGCGGATCTAGTACATGTGCATAGGCTACACTACCAAATATTTTTAGATGAGAGACGGTAGGTGATAATGGCCAGAAATGTCCATTATTTTCAATCCATTTCCGTGTCTGAAACAGACATTTGATCGCATTCCGGTCTTATATTAAATAAGAAAGCAGTAGAATTAGACTGATTTATACATATTTGTAAAAATAATAAGCTGGTATGAAAAAGGCATAAATATGTAATTTTATTACACATTTATGTTAGAAAAATCCAAAAACAAGAGAAAAAGAAAAAGAAAATGGAATGAAAAAGATGGGCAAAAGAATAAACCAGACCCACAAAATACAAAAAGATGGGAAAAGAAAGAAAAGCCCACAAAAAAATGCAAGTTCGGCCCATCTGGCCCAAACTAGACAGTGTCCAGAGTGCTCTGTCGCTAGACCCCGTGGCGCGAAGCATGGTCTAGCGACACGGGAGGGTTCCGCGCCACAGGAATGATGAAGAAGAAACCATGTCCCTAGACTCATGTCGCTAGCCCCGCGGCGCGATCTATGGCCTCGCGACAGGGGTATGGCTAGCGACACAGAAGCAAGACCTGGTCCAGAGAGCCTCAAGACAGGGCGTGAAGTCTTGCGACATGCAACCACGTCCCGCGCCACACCGCGTAATGCCGCGACATGCTTGTGATGTGTGTGAGCCTTACGACAGGCTTGGGCCTCAGATCAAGGCCCATGGGCCTAGGGTTTCACCTCTATAAATAGATGGTGATCCCTATGTGCTCAACAGTTAGAATTTCATTCCCTTGAAGACAGAATCAAGAATTCTCTAGGTAGTTCTTAGTTTAGTTAGCTTTATTTTTTTGTATTATTTAATTTTTGCCTTAGTTTAGCATAGATTAGTTTTATTTTAATGTTGTTCTTCATTTAAATAGCTTAAGTAGCCACTGTTCACAGCTTTATTTCTGTTTTGGATTTTTGATTTAGGGTTTGGAATACCCCAAATCATGGGTATTATCAAACCCACTTTATAAATGGGAAGTTAAATCTGAAAATGTGTCCCAAAAACATGAAATGGGTGTTATTAACCCATGGATCTACTGCTTTCCTTTTCTTTTGGGTCATTCGACCCTTATTTCTTGTTTCTTGCTTACTGTTATCTTTTATTTTTGGATGGTGCATGCTTATGTGTGATTTAGCCGAGATTAAGAGTTTGCTTTATTTTCATATTGTTGTAGGTAGATTCATTTCTGTTCTAGCATGTTCTTATTAGATTTAAATTGTGTTTGGTTATTTTTTAGGTTAGAACAGCTTTTTGATCTGAAATAGGGTAACTCACGTTATATGCATGCCACTGTTCCCTTTTTCCTTTTTCTGACGTGTGTCCTGAACCACCCATGTCGCTAACCTCTTCCTGTCGCGAGACCACGTCTAGCGACAGGAAGGCTATTCCGCGACATGGATGTCTAGGGACACTTATTTTAATATTTTAAAACCCTCATTCGTGAAGCACTCCTGTCGCGAACCCACGGTTCTCGACACAACCCTTGCCTAGCGACTGGGGACCAAAAACTCGTGTTTTTCTCTGAATGGCTCTGTCGAGAAACCCCTGTCGCGGACCCACGGTCCGCGACACACTTTTACTTCGAGACAGAAAATTATGCCTTTGCAATATTTTTGAAAACCCCAGTCGCTAAACCACCCTGTCGCGAGACCACGTCCCGTGACACAATTTCTGAGTCTCGCAACTGGGACCCAAATACTTAGAAATTTTTCAGCAAAGCCTTGTGGCGCCAGAATCCTGTCGCGGGACCACGTCTCGTGACACACTTTCTGTCTAGCGACACAAGGCCTAGCCTACCAAAAATTTCTAAAAATAATCCTGTCGAAATACCCATGTCGCTAGCTTCGGCTAGCAACACAAATTATGGTATCAAGACAGGATTCCTATCTTTTTAAATCCCAAAAATTCCGACTTCTAATCCTCCATTATATTGCATCACTCACGTCTTAACCCCATGGGTTAAGATGTAATACCCCAGTTTGCAATATAAGGCGTTATGCTGTCAAAATTTTTATTCTCCATTCTCTCACTTAAATAATTGAACCCTTAAGTCATTAATTAAAGATCATGATTAGCAATAATTAAGGTCAATAATTACCATGATTAAAGGATTTTTGTTCAATTCTCATTAAAATATTTTTCTATAAACAAAGCCTTAATGCCTTAAGCAGATAATCCGGACTGTAATTAATTACGGTATGAAGGGTTATTTAAGTCATTAATTATGGATTAATTCCATAACCTTGTATGAGAAACCAATGTCTCTCGTACAAGATATCCTCTTTTATCTTATTAATTTTTCATTTCTCATTTTGTCTTTTTCGTGATGTATGAATGAACGGTAAAAGATATTACAGAATAATGTCGGCGAACGGTCCCTTCACCGGGAAATAAAGTAGCCCGTAGTCTGAACATTAATTACTGTTTGTTATTTTGCATGGTTTGGATATGATTAACGAGATCAGGCGAACGGTCCTTTTGTAATATTTCTCCCTCATAGTGAAATAATTATTTGGTGGGGCCCGGAGGACGTAGGCAAGTTTGTGCCGAACCTAGTTAAATCTTGGTGTTCTCTTTATTGTTTAATTAATAGCTCTATTATTCGGGTATAATTTTGGTGGAAACTAACCCGATTTCCACAACAGGTATCAGAGCTTTGGTTGCATAGTATGCTCTGTGGTCGCAGTTAAACTGATCTTCCACATCAGAAACGCATCTCGGTTGAGCTACCATTAATTAAACTTTGAAGCAGAAATGGCGGATAGGTCCAGTGAAACGTCAACTTCAGATTCGAAGCCGTTGGTGACATCGTCATCACGGACGATGGTTTCAAATGCCAAATTTGATGTCGAAAAATTCGACGGTACTAATAATTTTGGTATGTGGCAGTGCGAGGTGTTGGACATCTTGTACCAGCAGGAGCTGGATGGGGCACTTGAAGAAACCAAACCAGATGGTGTTGATGATAAAGACTGGACGAGGATCAACCGCCTTGCGTGTGGTACAATTCGGCTATGTCTCTCAAAGGAGCAGAAGTATCCGCTTATGAGAGAAACGATGGCGCACAGACTGTGGAAAAAACTGGAGGATAAATTCATGAAAAAGAGCACGGAGAACAAGCTCTACATGAAGACGAAGCTGTATCAATTCCAGTATTTGCCCGGTACCACGATGAATGAACACATAACAAGATTCGATTCTTTGGTCATCGATTTATTAAATCTCGACGAGAAGATAGATGACGTTGACAAGGCGTTGATACTGTTAGCTTCGCTCCCCGATGAATACGAGCATATAATTGTTAGTATGCTGACTGGAAAGGAAACAATTTCCTTTAAAGAAGTTACCACTGCCTTATATTCCAACGAGATCAGAAAGAAGGATAAGTTAGAACACAGGAGTTCGACTGGTGAAGCTCATACCATTCGGGGCCGTAGCCACAAGTACAAGCCGGACAGAAGAGGCAGATCCAAGTCACGAGGCAGAGAGTCGAAAGACGAATGTATCTTTTGTCACGAGAAAGGACATTGGAAGAAAGATTGTCCTAAGCTGCAAAAGAAAAAGGGGAAAGCAGTAGCAGAGGCTTGTGTTGCTGATAGTGATGAGACAGAGTATTTTTTAGCTTGTGTCTCATCGGTAACGACGTGCACTGACGACTGGTTGCTAGACTCAGGATGCTCATTCCACATGTGTTCCAGGAAGGAGTGGTTTGTCAACCTTGAAAGTGTTGACGGTGGAGTTGTCTACCTAGCCAACAACGGATATTGCCAGATAGCTGGAGTTGGCTCAGTATATCTGAAGAACCACGATGGAACAACCAAGGTGCTGACGGAAGTTCGGTACATACCGAAGTTTGCTAAGAATCTCATATCTGTGGGAGTCTTGGAAGCTAAAGGCCACTCCATCAACATTCACAATGGGATTATGAAAGTGATCTCGGGAGCACTTGTAGTCATGAAAGGTATAAGGAAAAATAACTTATACCACTTCCAGGGAAATACAGTAGTTGGCATTGCAGCAGCAATATCGGAAACAAACAAGGAAGAGGAGATGACCAAGCTATGGCATATGAGGCTTGGGCATGCTGGGGAAAAATCCTTGCAGACTCTTGAAAAGCAAGGATTACTAAAGGGTGCAAAGACTTGCAAACTTGAATTTTGCGAGCAATGTGTTCTGGGAAAGCAAACGCGGGTGAAGTTCGGAACAACAATCCATAATACTAAAGGCATTATGGATTACATTCACTCAGATGTGTGGGGACCTACCAAGACGGCTTCTCTGGGAGGAAACCACTATTTTGTAACGTTTGTTGATGACTTTTCCCGGAGAGTATGGGTGTATCCCATGCTAACAAAAAATGAAGCATTCGGGAAATTCCTCGCTTGGAAGAAAATGATGGAGAACCAGACCAGGAGGAAGATTAAAGTGCTTCGATCTGATAACGGCACAGAATATCGAAATGACCCTTTTTTCGATTTGTGCAAGAAGGAAGGTATTTCCCGACATTTCACTGTGCGGGACACGCCACAACAGAATGGGGTGGCTGAACGGATGAACCGAACCTTGTTGGAGAAAGTTCGGTGTATGTTGTCCAATGCTAATTTGGGCAAGCAGTTCTGGGCTGAAGCGGTGACATATGCGAGCCATCTAATCAATCGACTACCATCAACTGCACTTAAAGGCAAGGCACCTTTGGAGGCATGGTTTGGCAAACCTGCAAATAATTATGATTCTTTACGTGTGTTCGGTTCCGCTGCTTATTATCACGCGAAAGAATCAAAGCTGGATCCGAGGGCGAGAAAAGCTGTTTTCGTAGGGATATCATCTGGAGTAAAAGGGTATCGCCTATGGTGCCCGGAGATGAAAAAGGTGATCTTTAGCAGAGATGTTACCTTCAACGAATCGATAATGTTGAAGAAGGTAACCAAGCAGCAGCTGGATAGTACTCCCCAGCAGGTGGAGCATTATCCTCAACAGGTGGAGTTTTAGACATCTACAACCAGAGAGGTAGATGGACAACTAATAGAAGACGATGGTCCAAGTACCGAAGAAGAGCCCAGAGAAAGTGAGGTTTTAACCCAAGAACCTCATGAGCAACAAGATTTACTAATTGCAATGAGGAGGCCAAGAAGAGAAATTAGGAGACCTGCTCGATTCGAAAGTATGTTGGCCTATGCACTTCCTGTTATTGAAGAAGGTATACCACAAACTTTTCTTGATGCAAAAATTAGTCCGGAAAAAGAAAAGTGGAAGAAAGCCATGGACGAGGAAATGCATTCCCTTGAAGCAAATCAAACGTGGAAGCTAGCTAAACTCCCAGAGGGAAATAAGGCAATTGGTTGCAAGTGGGTCTATGCTCAGAAAGAAGGATTTCCAGAAAAGAATGACGTTCGCTACAAGGCAAGATTGGTAGCTAAAGGCTATGCTCAAACGGAGGGAATTGACTACAATGAGGTATTTTCCCCTGTTGTGAAACATTCCTCTATTCGTATTTTGTTGGCCTTGGTAGCGCAGCTTGATTTGGAACTAGTTCAAATGGATGTAAAGACGGCATTCTTACATGGTGATTTGGAGGAGGAAATCTACATGACCCAACCAGAAGGATTTGAAGTTGCTGGAAAAGAAGATTGGGTTTGTAGGTTGAACAAATCGCTTTATGGATTGAAACAATCACCAAGACAATGGTATAAGTGATTTGATCAATTTATGATTGGCCAGAAGTACACCAGGAGCAGTTTTGATCATTGCGTATATTTCCGTAAGCTACATGATGGATCTTTCATTTATCTTCTTCTATATGTAGATGACATGTTAATTGCTTCGAAACATAGAGGAGAGATAAACAGGTTGAAGTCCCAACTCAGCAAGGAGTTTGAAATGAAAGATCTCGGTGAAGCAAAGAAAATTCTCGGTATGGAAATAACGAGAGACAGGAAGAGGGGCACTCTGAGTTTGACTCAGAAGCAATATCTGAAGAAAGTATTGCGGCGTTTTGGCATGACGAACAAAACCAAACCTGTAAGTACACCGTTTGCTCCTCATTTCAAACTTAGTGCTTCATAATGCCCGAAGACGAAAGAGGAACGAGAATACATGTCAAAGGTTCCTTATTCAAATGCGGTGGGTAGCTTGATGTATGCAATGGTGTGTACAAGGCCTGACATTTCACATGCAGTTGGAGTAGTGAGCAGGTACATGCATGATCCCGGTAAAGATCATTGGCAAGCTGTGAAATGGATTCTAAGGTATATCTTGAAAACCTTAGATATTGGGTTGATTTTTGAGAAGACTAATGTTACTGGTCAACATATAGTTGGGTACTGTGATTCAGATTATGCAGGAGATCTGGATAAACGTCGATCAACTACTGGATACGTATTTACTCTTGCCAATGCACCAGTTAGTTGGAAGTCTACCTTACAGTCAACCGTTGCTTTGTCAACAACGGAGGCAGAATACATGGCCATTACAGAAGCTGTTAAGGAAGCCATTTGGTTACAGGGATTGCTTGATGACTTGGGAGTTGGTCAGAAACATGTAACAGTGTTTTGTGACTGTCAAAGTGTCATTCATCTAGCAAAGAACCAGGTATATCATGCTAGAACCAAGCATATCGACGTGCGATATCATTTTGTGCGGGAAATAATTGAAGAAGGTGGAGTCAAGGTACAAAAGATCAAGACCACCGAGAATCCTGCAGACATGTTGACGAAGGCGGTAACAGGTATCAAGTTCGAACATTGTTTGAACTTGATTAATGTCTCAAGATATTGAAGCTGGCGCTGAAAAGCGCATTTGGAGTTCCTGCCGAATTTCGTGATGAGAGAACCTCGAAGGAGACACTATGATTAGAAATTGGGACGCACCAAGGTGGAGATTTGTAAAATGGTGGTGGTCCCACACATTAAATGTGGTAGGTGAGATGATAGAAAAATTTTTTTGACAAAAGCTGTCAACACGTGCCTATACTGTATACATTCCGTCTCATTTCTGTTCATTTCGCTGCTGAAATGGTGGGCTGCTCTTCGCTATAAATACCATGCCCCTGTCATTTGCCAAAATATCCCAGCAAAGGCAAAAAACACAAGAGCCTGATTTCAAGGCATTAATTGCCTTGTGAGTGAGTGTAATTTTTAGGCTTTTGTAAGTCTCCCTTGTCGAGTGGGTTTTGTTTGTCAGGAATTTATTTCCAAAACCCTTTTGTAATATTTCTCCCTCATAGTGAAATAATTATTTGGTGGGGCCCGGAGGACGTAGGCAAGTTTGTGCCGAAGCTCGTTAAATCTTGGTGTTCTCTTTATTGTTTAATTAATAGCTCTATTATTCGGGTATAATTTTGGTGGAAACTAACCCGATTTCCACAACACATGCTAATACTGTTCTTATTGTGGCTTCAAGCTTTTCGGCGAGGTAGATGAGCCTCCTTATTGAACTTCGGCGATTCCTGTTACTTTTACGGCATTTGATGTTTATGCCGTTTTTTCAACATTGATGGGCTCCTTCTAAATTCTCTCTATCTCTGCATCAATGGCTGCCCTTTCCATTAATGATATAATCAAGCAAAATTTCAGGCTCGGGGAGCGAACGCCCTAGACGAAACTCTGAGCGGTGGAGGCCCCGCGCGGTGGAGGCCGGGGCAAGGGCGGAGCAATGAGGCAAAGATGAATTATGGTATATTCTTTGTATATAAGTTGTACGTAATAGACAAATAGTATATTTTTTTTTTTTGGTAAACAGTGACACTTATGTGTCGGCAGAGGTGTGTGGGAGCCCAAACCACACAAATTACAAAGGGGGATAAAGGGGAGGGGATAGGGGCCGGGTGGGGATCGAACCCCCAACCTATGGTTGGGAGACGGGGACTTGACCACTAGAGTAATTAGAACTAGCATTTTTTACCCGCGCATTGCGCACGGGCTGTATTTTTTTTTTTTTTTTTTAATGATTGAGGCCCTACAATTGGGAAAATATCAACCAGATTAAATCAATGAAGACTGGAAATGAGGACATTTAAAATATTTTCATATAGTATTTCGCTGGCAATAGAGAGCCATCAAATGCAAGCAGTTATCATTTCTCAGTATTCACTGCTCTATGGCATCAATGGATTCCATTGACTATTTGAATTGACACTGTATTGACAGTTGCAAAATCTCCAATTTGCAACAGCTAATAAAAAGGGACCAAATGCTGCAGCAAACTGATGAAGAAACCAATCCTAGCAATTAACCCTCATATTCTCGATGAAAAATTGGTGCGGGGAAGCTGCTTTTAATCGAAATAGCCGCCAGCTCAATACATGCATCCGTTAGAAATACTGTTTCATTGCATCATATGTTAGTAATAGTCATGACATGAAAGTACACACATGACAGTTGAGGCATAAAGCATTGAACACCGGTCACATAATATTTAACTCAAGTACTTCATTTTGCCAAAGCAAGTTTATCAAAGATTTTTAGATTAAAAGTGGCATATGAAATAGAAAATGTAAGCCTGAAGATGGGAAAAAAAACACAAAAAAATTGTGAAGAAGTTTAATAGAGTAAAGGCACCACTGATCACCAATAAATTGCACCAAATAAAGCATAAGTTTAAATTGCACAGATTCAAATTAACCCACAATTAAAACAAATCACAACAAAAATAAATTACTAAAAGTAGTTTCAGTAGAAGAATAAATCAAAACAAAAATAAATTATTAAAATAAATTACTAAGATAGTTAACAACAAATAATAAGATATAAGTCACAACAAAAGTAAATTACTAAAAGAAGTTTCAGTAGAAGAATAATTTCCTTATTTGTGAATTTGGTTACTTTGTATACCTTTATATTATCATGCTATGAAGTGTATGGGATTCTTCAGCCATCTTTTGGCTCTTCTAAGAAGCAACAGGGTTAGATGATGCTGGAGTTTCACCAAATAAAATTTCCATTTTCTATGTGCCAAAATACCATCAGTCGTCTAGGTGTTTTAATAATATCCGTCGATTTAAAAAATACTCTGATTACAAATTTGAGTTTGAAGTTTGAAATTAGCGTGGTGAAAAATACTTTTGAATTGAGATAATTTTAAGTAATGGTGTTTAGTGTTAAAGTTTAGAGATTGGAGTTTGAAAAGTTAAACGAAGTAAATTTAGCGGTTACCGAAATTGCTATATATAAATTTTAAAGCTATTTTTATATGTATTTGAAGAACTAAATAATGGATTTTTTTCCTAAACGCAACAAAAAATAAATTTTTTGGTGAAAATATATTATGAACTTCCATAAATACCAAATATTTCATATAACTCACGTCTAAAATTTTATATAATACCAAATAGTATTTCATACAATCCACGAGTAAAAATTTATTTGTCCAAAAAAAACTAGGTGTGAAGTGAACATTCCATCACTCTCAAATCTATACCTGTGTAGGATAAGCACTCGGCCTAATCGTCTAGTTTACCGACTATCAATTTTTAGGTTGTGATTCAATTCCCGATCGATCCTCTATCCCTCCTCTTTTGTCTTTTATAATTTGTGTATGTTCAAGGCTACGTACTGCCTTTGTCTTTTTTTTTTGTTGTCGTTTGACCGTAAATGGAGAAATTATTCCAGACTTACAATTACTTGTATAAATGGAAATTATATTAGGACGACACGACACGACAGAAGAGGAAATAATACTACTACAATTAATAATATGCACGAGTCAAATCTATAAACGCATAGTCCAAAGTCCAAACAGTCAGACACTACACCCATTGAGTTGAATTCAATTGCGTATACTAGTATATCCGTTTGACAATTAGTCTTCAACTTGAACTCCACAAATAAATACGCGCCATTCTATTAAATACCACATCTGGGGCCCACCATATACGGACCCGGTTACTGAATGAAGAAATTCAACATCGGCTGAATTACTGAATTATCATTACAAAAAAAACAGTACTGAATTGTTAATCCAAATACTTAGTTTATATTTCCAACATCAATTACCTAATAAGTATTCAAAATATTTATTCAACACTTTTGAGTGTACTTTCAACACTTCAAAGTAATTCCGACGAATACTTAATCAATAGTAACATATTCCCACCATATACAAAATTATACTATACACGTGCGTACCGAGCTAGTATGTCCGAATCATTACAGGGCTTGTCGAAATTTCCTCTCCGCATCGTGGAGAGTCCTCTGCACTTCCTTTTCAACATCTGCTGCTCTTATAATCTACGCATTCACGACGGCTTCACATCATTTCCAAAATCCCATATTTAAATTAATCACATAAACTAATTAAACAAATTTTTTTTAAAAAAAAAATATTTAAACTTTGTTACCTTTGTTTCGAGCTCTAGTGAAGCCGCGAGTTTACGGTTGGAGAAGAAGGATTTGAGGGCGCGTAACGTGCACCCTGTAGATTTCAGACAGTTGAGGACTGCCAGCATCGAATCCAACCCGGAAGCAGCAGCTGGGTTCGTTACCTTTAACTTGATTTCAGCAACCTCGGCCGATGGCAGTACCGGTTTGTCCTTGCGTGTTGCTGCCAAATTGATCATGGTGTTGTTATTAGTGTTCATCAGCTTCTTTTCGAGCACGTCCTTTTGTCGCTTTAGTCCTGCCATCTCCTTCACCGTAGTTTCAAGTATCGTCGCCTTATCATTCTGCACATGTAGTATTTCGAATCACGAGAGAGATCACTCATCTTCGTGCAAATTTATTACATGCTCTTTGATTTAGGCCACTTGGAG
This sequence comes from Hygrophila difformis, assembly GCA_030278955.1. NCBI lineage: Eukaryota > Viridiplantae > Streptophyta > Magnoliopsida > Lamiales > Acanthaceae > Hygrophila > Hygrophila difformis. The sequence continues at coordinate 21,770,482 of JAOANR010000015.1, read as the reverse complement.
GAGGATACATAGCTGATCACTACATGTGCTAAATATAATTCGAGACCAAAATTTTGATTAAAAAACACATTAGTATTTTCTTTTTCTGCTGAACAAAAAACATTAAGACATTGAAAATTTAGGTTTTGCAACGTTTTTGGGAATGCATAAGTGTCACTTAAGTGCAAATTTTCTTTTGTACTATTATTTAATTTTTCGTAGTGACCTAAAATACATTTACTGTGGATGAATTAATAGACTATAGTTTCTCAAGCTTCATTTGGGCGACGGTTACTACGCTGAAGATATGAAATTCAGTATTTTCTGCGATCTCCTTCACCGTTTGTAGGTGATTAATGTTGGAAATATTTATTCAACACTTTTGAATAAATATTCATAATTCAACAGTTCATCAAATTCTGAATCACGCCGAAACCTACCTATTCCTTCATTTAGATGTATATATATATATAGGGATCCAAATCCAATTAATGTGACCTTAAACCCATTGGCCAATTTATGATGCAATAAGACAACAATAGCAATGATTGGAATACTCCAATACCCAAAACACAACAAATATACTGTACTATATAGAAGTACTACTAATCTAACTGCCACAAATTTACCAAACTTTTAGACGAAACCATGATTTGATGATACTAAAATCGCCGAGTGACATATACAATCAACTAAAGTAAACCAACCAACCGTACCTTTGTTCCTGCAGGCAACAAGTGCAGCAAGGCCTGATAGCTCTCCTTGTGCTGGCGTCTTCGCATTCGCTCGCTCATGATCTTGTGCGATTTGGTCTCGTCCCCATCGGAACGTGTTGGAACCGCGGCTGTCGCCCTACTCCGCCAGAAGCGCATCATCCTCACGTGCACATTGCCCGCATTGCTCCGAATTCGCCCTGAAAAGCTACTCCCATGTGGCAAATTTGTGTACTCTACAAAAGCACTACATATATAGTTGTTGTTCTCGTCATTACAACTTTGGTATGGGTTTATACAAAGATGGGCTTCTTCCATTTCCATCCACGAAATGCTCCCTGGAGACATTTGGTAAAATTCATCCATTTGCCACAGAGATAAAGAGAGAAATGATAGATGGACAAAAAATATAAGGAAGAATGTCATTTCTATATATTATTACATGTGTGTGTGATCTGTATCATTTGAGTCACGAGTTAAACGTGTGGATATTCAATTCACACTGTGTGAGAAAATTTCCAGCAGTGTGGACCCTAATAATAAACTTCAATGTTGTAAGCTGTACTATTATTTATATTTCTACTTGTGTTTTTATCATTATATATAGTTGATTAATAACGAAACGAGCGGGGTCAATTCACAGTGTGGACCCTAAACTTGAATATTATTATAAGATCGAAAGTAATAAATTATTTGAATCAGGAAAATATTTAAAAATTCACATGTGCAAAAAATATGTTTGATAGATGTGGATGTTGTTTGATTCAACTCTCCAAAATTTGGGATGAGTTATGTGGTATGCTGATCGATGAATTTTGTGGGCATGACGTATTCTAGATTATTTTTAGTCCTTGAATTAATGGATAATTACTACTCACTGCATAATATATTTTGTTCTTGTGCTGAAATGTGCAAAGATGTCGTCTCTACCTGCAATTTTACCAATGGATTGGATTTTTTATTTACTTATTATTTTGGAGCTGTTATTGCCTTGTTATTCTTATTCTCCAAGTTCATCGAAAAGTTATTTCAACGATCAACTTTTTCCTTTTTTGCTCTGAGGGTTTGTTGCGTGAGTGTTCGCAATATTTGCATGTATTATATTGGTGGGGAAAATTATCTTATATTTTCAAAATAATAAAGGAGAAAACGGCTTCGTCGCCCCTATTATCCGAAAAAAATAAAATAAAGGAGAGATATTGACTATTTTTTTTTTCTTTAACAGTCTATGCAGGCTAGGAAAATGTAGTGGAAATCCATGCTACACAAATTACAAAGGAAAAATGAAGAATAAGGGGTCGAGTGGGAAATCAAATCCCAGCCAATAGATTGAGGGTCAGGGGACTTGAGTATTGACTATTTTTTTTTGCTGAGCTGCCAATAAAGGCTGGAGAACAAGAAGAAAAGGAAAAGAAAAAGAAAAACAAGAAATAAATCAGCAAGTAACTAAGCCATCACCGAGCCCGAAGGAACCAAGTTCCTATCGCGTCTGCTGAAAGTAGGGGCTTAAGGCCGTCCGGTGGAAACACCCAAGTCGTGAAAAATAACTCATCCTCGGCACCTTTCTTAGCAAGGTAGTCAGCCACGGAGTTCCCTTCTATAAGGACATGTTGAATCCGGAAGACTTGGAAGAGACTCCGAAGCTCCCTTATGCGAGCAAGATAATTATACAGCCAATGCTTGTCACTCCAAGAGGAACTGATCAGCCGGATAACTTCCATAGAGTCACAACAACAACAAATCTCATTGATCCCTTGATCCAAGGATAGTTGAAGACCATGAACGAGGCCTGGCAACTCGGCTTGCACCACCGAAACCTCTCCAAGATAACCCGAAGCCCCCACGATCCAGCTGCCATTGTGAAGCCTCAAGGCAGCCCCGAACCCTGCACGTCTAGGTCGTCCCTGGACCGATCCATCTGTATGAAGGAATATACCCTCCCAATCCCCCATATTCCAGCAGGCCAGCCGCGGGGACAATGAGGAGATTTGATGTTGAGGAAGGCGACGAGCCATGGAAGCAGCAAGGTGGGTAATCCTGCGAACTGTGACCTGAGTAGTAGAAGATTTGTCTTGGAAGAATCTAGAGTTACGCTCCTTCCATATGCACCACATACCTGCAACAAATACAACGCCATACATGCGAGCCATACCTTGGAGCCAGAGCCGTGCATGTGGTTTGTCAATAGTGTGTAGGTCCGAGGGAATGTTCACACCAATGGAGCTCCATACCGCTGTTATCCATTGGCAGGAGAAGAGACAATGTTGCCAATCCTCAACGCCATCCCCACAAATGTAGCAGAGAGGAGAAGTTGCCAGGTTACGGTGATATCGGAGAGAGTTGCATAGGAGGGCTTCATTAGCCACCAACCAAATGAAGAAACAAATCCTCTCTGGCCAGTTTGAGTTCCAAATCCAAGACCAATCCCTCTCATTGGCCGAGTCCTGAACCATGAAGCTATAACCTGATTTAGCCGAATAAGTTCCATAATTTGTCATCTTCCAACACCACCCATCCATGGCACTTTGATGAAGGAAAGGTGGGGGGCTCTGAATGATCTCATTGCGCACATCGGGGGGAATATTAGTGTGAACCGCCGAGAGGTCCCAACCGTGCCCAGAAATAATATCCCGGACTCTAAGGGCAGTGTCACATGTCTCAACAAATGCAACCCTCGATCCCAGCAGCTTGCCATTGAGCCATGGAGAAAACCATAAGGAACTACTACCGTCCCCAAGCTTGTAAGAAAAACCCCCAAGTAGTTTCTCAGCCGCCTTCCGGAGGCTCCTCCAAATGAAGGATCCTGTGGTAGGAAGTTCAGCAAAGGAACACTCAGACGGCATATAGATAGCCCTCAGCTCGGCACTCCATCGCTTGGAACGCCCGAGGAAAAATTCATAGACAAGCTTCCCAAGTAACGCTATGTTAGCGTGCCAAGCCTGTCGAAATCCAAGGCCACCATTCGCCCTAGGCAGTGCAATACTATCCCATTTAACAAGGTTCAAACCATGACCTTGTCGATCTTTCCACACAAAATTACGGATACGTTGATCTATCATCCGACATGTCGAAGCTGGGAGCCAACCAATTTGCATGGGATAAATAGGGATGGATGCCAACACATGTCGAGCAAGAGTGATTCGACCCGGCTTGTTAAGGAGACGCATCGCCCACATGGATAACCTTTTATCCATATTATCCAGTAAGTAATCAAATTGCCGAGCAGAGACCCTACCATGGTGAATATGAAAACCCAAATACTTCCCTAGTTGATCTGTGTATTCAATAGGGAGTGCAGCCGAGAGCCACGCCCGTTCCGAATGGGAGACGCTCCTAGAGGCAAAGGCTCGGGACTTAGCTGAATTAATTTTTAGCCCAGACCAGCTCGCAAAATTTTGAAGGGTAGCAGCTAGAGACCAAATGCTACTCTCGTCAGCTTGAGTACATAAAATCAAGTCATCCGCGAACAATAAGTGCGAAAGACCTGTCCCTTCAATGGAAAGTTTAATCGGCCTCCACAGCTCAAGCTCCACCGCCCTATTGATAGCCACAGAAAGTCTTTCCATAACCACGTTGAATAAATAAGGCGAGAGAAAATCGCCTTGTCGCAGCCCTCTGGCCGGCCGAAAACCCTCGGAAGCCACACCATTCCAGATAATGGAGTATTCTGGAGAGGAGACACAAAACATAATAATCCTTCTCAAGGAATCAGGAATCTCCATTTGACAAAGACACTCTTCCAGGAAGGGCCAGCGCATTGTCGCACGCCTTCTCCAAGTCGACTTTAAGGATAATGGCCTTCTGTCTTGAGTTAGACCGAGATAAAGAATAAACCAACTCCTGTAGAATAATAGCATTGTCCATGGTACCCCTTCCTGGCAAGAAAGCGGACTGGAGGGGGGAGATGTAATTACTTAACATCGGCCTCAGCCTATTGACTGCTACTTTCGAAATGAATTTATACACCATGTTGCATAAGGTGATCGGCCGGAATTGTTTGATCGAATTCGGGATTGAGATCTTTGGAATAAGACAATTATGAGCTTTGGCGAGATCATGATCAAAGGATCCAGAGATAAAGGCCTGTTGCACCAGTTTCCTGATGTCAGCACCGATAGCAGTCCAATGAGTTTTATAGAATGCCGCGGGAAATCCGTCGGGGCCTGGCGCGGCAAAGGGCCGTGACTGGGATAAAGCCCTATCAACTTCTTCATCCCGAATAGGTTCAGACAGCCCCTCTAACTCCGTCGGAGGAACTGGACAAAGAGGAGGCAGTGGATCAAGATTAGGAGGAACCCCTCCATCCGAATATAGGGACAAAAAGTAAGATCGAACAGAGGCTTTGAGAGTGGTATCATTGGTGCACCATGACCCATCCTCGACAGTGAAGCCATGAATTTTCCTCCTGTGATGATGTACCTTAGCTTGTGCATGAAAAAATCGGGTGTTACGATCTCCCATTTTAATCCAATCCTCTCGCGCACGTTGATACCAAAAAAATTCCTCCTGATCAAGTATTTCTTGGTACTCTGTTTGGAGTTTTTGTTCAAGCAGAAGGTGTCGCACTGAGTCAACCGTAGCCAAGGATCGATCCAATCCTTCTAACCTTCGCATGATTTTCTTCTTCTTATTACGAAGCTTCTTCATCTCGCCCTTGCAATGCTGGATGGAAAGGGTTTTCAGATGACTTAATTTATCGGCCATAGGGATAGATTCATTCCCCCAAGCTTCTGCAACAATCTGAGGGTAAATTGGGAGCTTGTTCCACACAGCCTCCCACCTGAATATATTAGAAGCAGTATTACCAGGTGACTCACCACAGGATAATAGTAGGGGTGCATGGTCCGAAGATAGTCGTGGCAAGGTGTGCACATGGCTATTCGGAAATAAGTGCAACCAATCAAGGGTGGCTAACCCACGATCAAGCCTTTTTTAATGAAGCTAACTGAGTTAGCCGCCCTATACCAGGAGAAGGCCGATCCTTCAGTATGAACCGGAAATAGACCACTTTCCATAAGGCAAGATCGAAATTCTTCGGCCCGGGGTTGCATGAAAACACCACCAATAACTTCCGACGGTAAAAGCACCTCATTCCAATCACCCATAATAAACCAAGGGCCGGGTATACGATTACGGAGTAACTTCAAATAATCCCAATTCTCACGGCGACGATAGTAGCTAGGATAGGCATAGATGCCTGAGCAAAACCATGTTTGGTCTCCTCCCTTAACGGAAAGAGTGATGCATCTGCCCCCTTCCTCAAAGATATCAAGGGAGAAAGCAGTGCCTACCTTGTGAAGGGCCCAAATACCACCGGCACGCCCGATGGATTCCTGAATGCAAATAGCTATATACCCCTTATTGAGGACAAAATTCCGAAGGCGATCAAATCGCCCCTGCGGTTCAAAAAGAAAAACCAAAGACGGTTGGTGAAGCCTTAAACAATCCGCCAAGGCACGCTTAGACTGGGGATTCATCAATCCCCGAACATTCCAAGTTAATAGAGAAAAATCCTTGAACATCGACATAAAATAATAATAGGAAATAATAAGGAAGCCCACACCGTATGGGGGATTAAGCTTCATTCGCCGGAGGGTCCCCCGTATCGTCCACTGCCATCTCATTAGTACCATCAGTGTGATCATTTGGAGAGACTTGATCACCCTTGCTAGAGGAGGGGTCACCCCTCAGAACCTTATCAGTGAAGGCAGCCGAGATGGAGAAAGTCTCGCTATTCCCCCTCTCCCCAGTCCCTTTCCGTTTATCAAGCCCACTACCAGCGTCCATTTTGGCTTTAGCTTCCGTTCTGATCCGTTTATTTCCTTGGAGGAATTTCCTGGGCCTAACCAAAGGCGTCCCCTGGTCCGACGGCATAGGAATCGGTTGGGCTCCCAATGAGTTGTGGCCATGAGTAGAATTAGGTTTGAATCCATCCTGGCCCAAATGATTTAAAACGGAGGGTTTGGGACCCCCAACTTTCTTTTTCCCTTTCCGTCTCTTAACCACCATCCACTCGCCCACGCACATATCCTCCTGCATGGTAGGTTCTAAATTAGGGGAAGTCACGAGATTCCCTTCCATACTAATATCGGCATTACCAACCGAGGGCCCTTGATTCTCGCCACCTTCCATACCCACATACCCACTCCCTCCGGTCTCAGCATGGGTCGTCACCGGCTGGTTATGAGTTTCTGGTGTCGGCGATGCCACTGGCGCCGGAGAAATCACCGGGCAGTGTCCTTGTAAATGGCCATATCGAGCACACTTCATGCAAACTTGATGAAGACCTTCGTACGCAACGTTGATAACTTTCCCTTCCACTTCAACCTGTCCAAGCAAGGGTTCATCCAAATTGATCTCCACACACACTCTCGCATACCGCCCTCTAGCAATAGAAAGAGTATTCCGATCAACCTTCAGGACAGTGCCAATTGTCGAACCAATAGCCCTTAGACCATTTTCGTAGTAAAAGGCTTGTTTGAGGCCGGGGAATCTCACCCACGTTTGGATTGTATTCACTTTCGATGTTTCGGGATCAAAATCCTTATGCCAGCGCATGATGGCAATGCAGTGATCAAAGACGCTCCATGGGCCATTGGTCAACACCTTCTCCCGATCCGCAGGAAGTTGAAACCTAGTCAAAAAACAACCATGTCCGACATCAAGCAAAACGAACTCACCGGTCAGTTTCCAAGCCCGCGTTAGGCGCTCCTTCATAGCAACAAACCCTACAATGGTTCCCAATACTTTGAGCACAAGTGTATCCTTCCACGGTTCGTAGTATGCATCTAGGACTGATTTGTCAAACCATATCCTAGGGCATCTGTTATGCCCGCCAGTTCTATCAATAATAACAAGGTTTGCTTCCAGTAAATCGATCTCCGTCAATGGCGAGGTTGCTGTCTCAGTCACTACTCCCTTGAGGACATCAGAGAAGGAGGGCGGCGTCGGATTCGTAGATCCCGTTGTGGCCGCAAAAGGGTAGGAGGAGTTGGGAGGAGGATCCGGTGAGGTCATGAGAGAAAAAATTAATATTCACCAAAATTTTGTCAACTCCTTGAGTATTGACTATTGAGTGTGTTTATCAATTTTAAATGTTTTTTTAAAAAAAAAAAGAAAAAAAGAAAGGCTATAATCATAATAATGTTTATTATTGATTTTAAATACTCCATCCATCCCATTATTTATGTCTCACTTTCCTTTTTTGGCCGTCCCAATACTTTTGTCACATTCCATTTTAGGAAATAATTATATATTAATCACTAAAATTACTCCCAACACATCTCACCTATATATATCTAAAAGTAATATAGTCTAATTTCCCCCCACTTCCTCACCCCTCTATTTCAACATCTCATCCGACTTTTTTCTCCAATTTCAACAATCATATATACTCACTAAATCTAATATATATATATATATATAATCTAATTCAACTACCTCAATTATATATACTCCCTAAATCCATAATATATATAATCTAATATTTAATTTCAACAAACTCAATCATATCATATATACTCCATAAATCTATAATCTATAATACTCTTATTATTTTAAATTATTTCCATTAAATATACCTATTTAAATTAACTATAAATACATCCGATTATCCTTATTCGTTTCATTCATCTCTATTCAAAATCTCATATTTTGTAATTTTTTTATTGCTTTAGATATCTATATCTATATCTATATCTATATCTATATCTATATCTATATCTATATATATATCTAAAAGTAATATAGTCTAATTTCCCCCCACTTCCTCACCCCTCTTTTTCAACATCTCATCCGACTTTTTTCTTCAATTTCAACAATCATATATACTTACTAATTAAATCTAATATATATATATAATCTAATTCAACTACCTCAATTATATATACTCCCTAAATCCATAATATATAATCTAATATTTAATTTCAACAAACTCAATCATATCATATATACTCCATAAATCTATAATCTATAATACTCTTATTATTTTAAATTATTTCCATTAAATACACCTATTTGAATTAACTATAAATACATCCGATTATTCTTATTCGTTTCATTCATCTCTATTCAAAATCTCATATTTTGTAATTTTTTTTATTGCTTTAGATAATTTTTAGTCATTTTTCTCTAATCTAATGTTTATTCATCTTTTGGTTTTTGTAGCGTGTACGTGATTGACTCATGTGAATCGGTATGTATATGATTGTAGCATGTCTTATGAATATTTTTTTTCTATTTGTATTTTAGATATTTTTTTTCCTATTTTTTGGATATCATCTTATGATACTTTATGTTTTATAGGTGATTTTAATCATTTAACAAGTTTCTTTCACCAATTTTTTAAGGAAAAATATATCTTCCGTACAACACATGTGTGTTTATCAAAGATTCTCTTCATATAAAAAGTCATGGGACAGTTCAGGGAAGAAGGAAAATTCAAATATTGTCTCTTTTATTTATATTGATTTTATTTTTTGCCTTTATAATTGCAGTGATGTCCATCGATAATGTTGAATGGTAGAGTGGATTAAAGGCATGTACATCAATTTTCTTCCCAAAAAGAGAACTTGGAAATGGTGTGATGAATGCTTTTATAATCTACATTCGGTGGACAAGAAAAATGTGAACTGGGATGAAGATGGCTTTGAGATTCTCTTAACATGACAGTGGATTTTTTACAATCACATACATTGTTGTTCAAATTCAGAATTTTTTTAATACAATTTATGATGTATTTTTCTGTGATTCAATTCGCTATGTGGCTTGATTAGAGGAACTCAGGTTCGAAAATATTATGCCTAACCTTCAAAAGATAGTGGCAAACTTTGCTCCTATAGTTATTAATTCTGGTTGTGATGAGTTAAAAAAGTTATATTTTCTTTGAATGTATCTTCATTTTTTTTAATGTATTTTGTATATTGTTTCTGTTAATTATATATGTTTGTATGATTTACCTTTACGCTTTAGTCTTTCTCTATATTTTAGAGTCAATGCATATAGAGAATACTTAATTATTTCACAATCACAATAAATTACATATACAACAAAAAATAATTGATTCAAAATGATTCATATCATTTAATTAATAGATTATTGTGTACAAAATGATTTTATTTTATTTGTATTATAATTAATAATTTTAGTTAATTATCTTTCATTCAACATATATGTATTTCGTGAGTACTTTTTCTGTAACAAAGTATAATTATTACTAATCAAGTCAACCTTAATAATCTATCTATATAATATTTTTGACGATTTGTTATATTATGAAATTAGTATATGATATATAGATCTATTAGTTTTATTTATTTATACAAGATTTAAATTTTTCTTATACCTTGATTTCAAAAGATTTAATTGGTTGTTTCTAATTAGGAAATGGTGTTTTCAAAAATTTAGTATTAGAAAATTTTGTTTTATTTATTTATAGAGGATAAAGATTAATTATACACTCCCTCCCATAAACTTTTATGTGCACTTTTGATTAGTACAGTATTAATTATTACGTATAAATCGAATGTATTACACTATTTATTATAGTATTAAATTAGACTATAGAAGATATAGATTTATTTGTTTTATTTATTAATAGAAGATATAGATTTTCATATTCCTTCATTTCAAAAGATTTAGTTCGGGATGCGGACCTAGCCCAAGCGGTTAAGTCCATTGACTTCCAACGGAAGGTTGGAAGTTCGATTCCCACCGGCCCCCTATCCCTCCCTTTATTTCCCCTTTGTAATTGTGTGGCATGGGCTCCCACCACCCCTTTCCAGGCCTTCAATGGCTCCTCCAAAAAAATAAAAAAAGATTTAGTTCGCTTTTCTTAAAAGATTGGGAGGGTATCCGGCCAAATATTTCAATATTCGTATCTGAATCCGAATCCGTATTTTAATATTCGTATTCGTATCTGAAAATATCTGACCGTACCCGAAAATATCCGACCGTATCCGAAAATTGATAGGATATTATCCAGATTTTAAATATGGATACCCGAATATATTAATATATTATTATTTATTAATTAAAAACTCAATAATTACAAAAAATACCAAATTATCAGATAATTTAAATTAAAATTATCACATTTTCAAAAAAAAGATTACAAAAATTATCCAATAATTTGTTTCCGATTGAATCCGTATCCGTTATATATTCGTCCTGTATCTGTACCATATCCGTAACCCGAAATATTCAAAACCGTATTTGTATCGGGCTCATTCGTATTCGATTCCGAAATTGAAATAAATATATGGATAATATCAGTATCCGACACTATTCAACCGTATACATACCGTTTTCATCCCTATAAATTAGGCATTCAAAATAATGTTTTTGAAGATTTAGGGGGTGTATTCAATTCAGAATTTTACTATATATTTTAAAAAGTTTGTGGATTTGAAAAATACATAAACTCCATGTAGAGTTGGTTGATTTTGTATAGACTTTACATTTTCTCATTTATCCATTTATTCTTCTCCATTTTTTAATCTATATTTTGTTGACATTGAGGTGCCAAACGACTCTATCGATAAGAGCTCTTGGGAGTCATCAGCGAACATGGCCATAGGGAGTGGATACCCCCTACTATCCGTATTTAGAAATCTTGAATTGTTTGGATATATTTTGTTTAGTTATATTTTTTAAAAGAATCCATTAAAATCTACAAAGATTTAAAAATCCATGAACTGTTGAATACCTCAAAATTTTTAAAGATTTTTTAAAATATTTATTGAATACACATAGATTTTTAAAGACCTTTTTAAATCTGCATTGAATACCTTAAAATTTTTAAAGACTTTAAAATCTAAATTAAATACACACCAACTTTAAAAGTCTTTAAAAATCCTATAGAGTCCGGATTGAATACAATGCCTTTAGTATTATAAGATTTAGTTTTATTTATTTATAGAAGATAAAGATTTGTTAATTTTATTTAAGTAATGTAAAACTAAATTAATTATGGTCTAAATGATTTAAAGCACAAAATTAGGAAAATATATTGGCATGTATGTCATAATATGTGTTCGGAAATGGACATGATCAAATTAAGTTTAGAAAATAGAATATTTGAATTTTTAAATTATTACGCTATTTTCTTAAAAAATGTAAATTTTACTTCCCGCGCATTGCGCGGGTGGGTGTGCTAGTCAATAAATAAATACCATTAATAAATTCAACTCACAACTATCACATCACACATAAATTAATCATTTAAAAATTTAAATTCATTACTACCACATCACATAAATTCCTAATTTACCATCACTTTAAACACTAATCTACCCCTATATTAAATACTAACTATCCCCATATCAAATACATTGTCCAAAAGTTTTGAGACAGTATAAGTGAGACGGAGTGAGTAATTTATAAGATGAATGACTCAGTGAAAATGGTTTGTAAATATCAATACTTTAACATTTAATTTGATATTCTTGTTAGTATCATTATTATTCGGTGGAAATTAAATAATTCCAAAAAAAATAATGTCTTACTCCCTCCGTCCCACTTAACTTGTCTTGTTTCATTTCTGCACACAATCCAATACACATTTTCAATCGTTAATATCTCAAAATATGTACAACAAAAAATTATATAAAATATATATTATAAAACTACATGATTTTACGATTCTAACAAGACCCAACTCGACTATTTTTTTCAAATATATACTTGCAATAACGTTGAGTCAAAGTTAAACAATGAACAGTGTCAAAAAGTCAAACATGACAAATATACTGGGACGGAGGAGTATTTGATAGTAGTATTGTTTATTGATAATGTCTTGTTGGGGCCATATGAAATAATGGGCCGCGAGGAGCTATTGGGCCATAAGACATGGGCCGGAAGAAAGAGGAAGCCCAAAACGAAGACGGGCTCAAGATTAGTAAGGCCGAAAATACATAATAAACCGAAGGGAGGGAACCGAGGCTGATAGAGATTTCGGCCGAAATAGGAAGGAACAGCCGAAACCAAAACAACCGAATTGAAGAGAGAAAGAATTCGGCTCAGAAGGATTAGCCGGAGAGCGGTTACTCCAGCTCCGGCTATAAATAGGGGTCGACACACACAAAATGAGGGAGATCAATCCAACCCCCAAATTCCTTTTATCAAATTTAATTCCTTGTTATCTTTACTGCTTTCTTTACAGCTTTCCTTTACAGCTTTCCTTAGAATCTAGCCTAGTTTTTAGCGGTTACCATTTCCAAATCCACCGTTGCTCCTTAGCAGCTGGTAGTTTGGTTCCCTGTTTTTGGTGAATTCCGCCGTTGTTTCTTAACAACAGGCAGATTCTCCGTTGTATCTTGTTATTTTTGATCAATTCAAAGAAGATTCAGTCAATTGTGGGCGCATTATTATTAATCCGAACCCGTAATCGGTTTGATCCTTTTCCGGTAGCCTCCCTTGAGGAGAAAAAGGTCCTTGGCTACACCCGAGCCAAACAGTGGCACGCCCAGTGGGACACAAAATGGCGTTTGAACAAGCAACTCCAGCAGCAAACACGGCGGCGAGGACTGATTTGCCGCCGATTCAGGAAGAACGCGCACCAGAAGCCGGAGAATTCCCCCCAGGTTTCCCCGGACCATCACACTTCCATAATCAGGAGTTTTCAAACGATGATTTAACCCCGCGATTCCGAGATCAGGTTCAATTTATGGTGGAAGCGGCGGTTACTAATTCGGTTCGCCAAATCGAAGGAAATATCCTGGCAGCGATGCCAGCCATGTTTAGAGCCGAAATAGCGAGGAGTATGTATCCGATGGGAGCGCAGCAAGCTCCAGTGGCGCAAAATCCACCACCTGCGATGCAAAATCCTCACAATTTTCAACAGCAGGCCTTTAGGCCGCCAGGAGGGCACGGAGCTCGGCCTTTTGTTCCTCCGCAGCAGAGGTACGATCAGCAACAGAATCAACCGCCTCAACCAGCTGTTCAACCGCCTGGTCCAGTGGTTCAACAACAATACGCACCACTTCAGCAGAATCCACCACAACTGGTTGACAGAGAGCTTATTGCTGAGATTATTCGCACACAGTTTGGGAATCTCATCGGCCAGGAGAATAGGCCGATGTATCGGAAACCTTATCCAGATTACATTGAGGAGCAGTATCCACTGCCTAGAGGGGTGAAGGTTCCAGATTTTAACACTTTTTCTGGAGAAGTCGGCCGCTCTACCATCGAGCATATTGGCCGATTTACAGCTCAATGTACCAGAATCGCGCAAAATGATTTTCACAAGCTGATATTGTTCAGTTTGTCATTAACTGGCCCAGCATTCGAGTGGTACATTAATTTGCCAGCGGGATCGGTCAATACTTGGGCCGAAATGGAGCGGTTATTCCATGACCGATTCTATAATACCAGTCCGGAAGTCTCGGTAGTTGATCTGACGTCAACCAAGAAGAATGCGTCTGAATCGGTTACTGAATTCATTGAAAGATTGTATGCAGTAAAGGCTCAGATGAAGACAATGCTACCTGAGCATGAATATATTCAAATCTTAAAGCAGAATTTGAAGTTTGCCATTAAGGACAGATTGATGGTAACAAGACCAAGGACGGTAGCCGAATTAACGGCTGAAGCTATAAGGATGGAGACATATTTGGCGGAACAGGCGGCTTTCAAATCAAGCCGGAGTCAAAGTGGAAGATCACAACCTATCCAGTCAGCTGCCTCATTTGCTGAATCTCTGGATAGATGTGAAATTCAGGAAGAGTACAATACGGATGACGTTCCTGCATTAGCTGAAGTCGCAAGGGCAGAGTTAATCATAAAAAAGCCTATGACTTGTCCAGCACTTCGGCCAGCCAGAGGCAAGGAGAAAGAAGGAGGAGATGAATCTCAAAGGTTTTACTCTTTCGACTTGTCACAAATGGACGAAATATTTGATTATTGCCAGAAGAACGGATTGCTAGAGTTTAAATGAAACCATCCACAGCCTACCAAGGATCAGTTGGAAGCCGGATGGTGCAGGTTCCATGGATCAGCTACTCATTCCACGGCGATTTGTGGGCATTTTAGGAAGCTGATTCAGAAGCATGTCGATGATGGGAAGCTGAAGTTCCCAGATAGGCTGATGGCAATTGATAAGAATCCATTCCCAGTTGCCAACATGGTGATGGTGCAGCCCAACCAGAATAGATCGGTGCATGACCGATTGGGGGATCAAACATCATCTAGCAAGAGTTCTGTGCACGATCGGCTTGGGGATCGGCCATCGGCTCAGAAGTCAGGAGTATGGAAAAGACTAGGATCTCCGAAGGGAAAAGAGAAAGTTACAGATGTTTTTGACCGATTGGGGAATTATGAGATAAAAGAGTGGATCAAGCAATCGGAGAGACATCAGGAGATCGAGATCGGAGATAAGAGTGAGAGACCAACGTTGAAAATCATAACCAACGGATGGGACTCAGAGATGAAGTTAACAGCCGATAAACAGAATGGAAAGACTGTGATACAGATCACAGTCCCTGAAGAAGCTGTTAGTCCCGAAATGAAAAAGCTTAGAAGGCCACCAGCAAATACTCAGGTAGGCCGATGGGTCCAAAACTCTCCAGAAAGAAGGCATTTCGATCAACGCCGGTATAACCATTCAGCTTGGAGGGCAGAGGAGAGAAAAGTCTCAAAAGGAAAGGGATCATATCGTACTTTCAAACGAAGAATGCAACGGCTTAAAGCAGCTGCTGTTTCTGAGCAGGAAGAGTACGATATGATGCATATGGAAGAGGACTTCCCTGATGACTGTTCGTTCTCGGGAGGAAGAATACTCGATAGGGTATTTTCGGCTCGTTTGAAGTCCGAATCGAAAGAAGAGAGGAAGCCGAAAGAAGGACAGATCGGCTAAAGAAAAAAACTGAATTTCGGCCAAAAGAAATACAGCCGAAAATTGAAAGTGAGCAGCCGAAATCGAAAGAAGAATGGAAGCCTAGACCAGTCCGAACCAGAGAATGGAAACCAAAGACAACTATCATTCCGAATAGTGATACACCCCCTGTTGGGCAGTTTAAGTTCGACTTCGGATCTAGCGCGAATATGGTGACGATAACCACCGAAGAGAAAGAGGAGTACTGGTCGGATTCCGAACCAGCTGTGGTTTTCTGTCAGAAGGATGGAGAATACTATGGTGATGAAGAACCCATAGTGGATTTTTGTTTCGATAAACTTGAGGTATTTCGGCCGGAAGCCGAAATAGAGAAATCGTTTGAGGAAGGATATAAAGCATTTGTTCCGGAAGCTCAACCAGGTACGATTTTGCCTCCAACTGCGAAAATGTCCCAGCATGTGAGGCCTTTATACGTTAAAGGTTGGGTCAATGGGAGACCACTTAGAAGAATGTTTATCGACGGTGGAGCCACTGTTAATATCATGCCGCTATCCACACTGACGAAGATAGGCCGTTCGAAGGAAGATTTACTCCCTACGAGAATGAAGGTAATGAGTTTTGTGGGAGCTCAAACTGCGGCTGAAGGATGTATATTGGTGGATGTAACGGTCGGAACAATATCAATTCCGACCATGTTCTTTGTGGTGGATGCAGAAGTCCCGTATGCGGCCCTACTAGGCCGATGCTGGATTCATACATCCCGATGTTTGCCATCAACGCTTCACCAGAAAGTATGGTTCTGGAAAAAGGATGGCACCGTAGAAGAAGTAGATGGTGATCAACCTCCGTTTCCAGTCAGCTCAGCCGGCCGAATTGACGCGGTGTTATACGAGGAGCCCATACAACCATTCCTGGCAGTGGTAGGAGATCGATACCCGCAGGTGATCGAGTGTGATTGGACAGATTTGGGGTTTGAAATCAGATATCAGGCCGATGAACGGCCAGTCGAAGAAAAAAGTAAATGATGGAGGCACAACCGAATCAAGCGATCGAGTTCGAATCGGCCGAACTCGGAGTTTCAGACGACAAAGCAGGATGGAGCGATTTAATAGACGCAATTCCAAAGCGAACGCCGGATTTCAAAGCTCAAGACCCCTTGAAAATGGTCAATGTTGGTACAGACGAACACCCGAGGGAGATCCCGTTGAGTGCAAATCTTGATCAGCAGATGACAAGCCGATTCAAGGAGGTTCTAGTCGAATTCAAGGATTGTTTCGCATGGGACTATACAGAGATGCCAGGATTGGAGCGGTCGATTGTAGAGCACAGACTGCCTATTAAAGAAGGGTTCAGGCCGCATAAACAGCCGGCCAGGAGGGCAGCGCCCGAATTAGTCCCAAAAATAAAAGAAGAAATAGAGAAATTGTTAGCGGCCGGGTTTGTTAGGCCAGCTAAATATGTAGAATGGCTATCAAATATTGTTCCTGTAATAAAGAAGAATGGAAAATTGAGAGTTTGTATTGATTTCAGGAATCTTAATATAGCCACTCCAAAAGATGAGTATATGATGCCTATTGTTGACTTGTTGATTGATTCGGCTGCAAAACAGGGAATGTTATCCTTCATGGATGGATATTCAGGATACAACCAAATTTTTATGGCTGAAGAAGACATTCACAAGACTGCATTTCGGTGCCCTGGTGCCATAGGGATATATGAATGGGTGGTGATGCCGTTCGGACTGAAGAATGCAGGAGCTACATACCAGAGAGCCATGAACTATGTTTTCCATGACCTCATAGGGGATTGTGTTGAAGTCTATATCGACGACGTCATGGTCAGATCCAAAGATATCGAAAGCCACTTGAACGATTTGCGGAAGGTGTTCATAAGGATGAGGTTGCATGGAGTCAAGATGAATCCAGCCAAGTGTGCTTTCGGAGTACAGGCAGGAAATTTTCTCGGGTTCCTGGTACATAACAAAGGAATAGAAGTTGATGCGAACAAGACCAGGGCTATCCAAGAAGCCAAACCTCCACATGATAAGAAGAGTCTACAGAAGTTTCTTGGAAAGATCGGTTTCCTGAGACGATTCTTAGCAAATGCGGCTGGAAAGTCGAAACCACTAACCGATTTATTGAGGTTGAAGAAGGAAGAGGAGTTCAAATGGGGAGTCGACCAACAAAAAGCCTTCGAACAATTGAAGCAGGATTTGATGAATCCACCTGTGTTGGTTCCTCCAATTTTAGGACGGCCATTGAAGTTGTATATAGCAGCGACCGAAGAATCTATTGGAGCATTACTGGCGCAAGAGGACGATGAAGGAAGGGATCGGGCGATTTACTATCTTAGCCGAATCCTAAGGGACGCCGAAGTAAGGTACTCGCCGATTCATAAACTATGTTTAAGTCTTTATCATGCATGCCAGAAATTAGAATATTATATTCAACCGAGGCAAGTGATAGTGGTAGCTTCGGTTGACATAGTTAAGATTATGATGAATGATCCGGTCAGTAGCCGAAGAATGGCCAAATGGGCCATGAAGTTAAATGCATACGATTTGAGATATCAACCTTTGAGGGCTATGAAAGGACAGATTGTAGCCGATTTTCTGGCTGATCATGTGATACACCCGATAACCGATGACATCGATCATCAGGATCGGCCGAAAGAAATTGGTGAGATAGGAATTGTATACTTGCAACCATGGGTAATGACATTTGATGGTTCTAAAGCCGCTTCAGGAGTTGGAGCAGGGTTTACCCTACAAACACCGGAGGGCAAGGTATACAAATATTTCGTGCAACTGCCAGAGTCATATACGAATAACCAAGCTGAATATAAAGCGTTAATTTCGGGATTACAACGGTTGATAGAAGAAGGAGTCAGAGCAATCATTGTCAGAGGAGACTCGCAAGTAGTTGTTCAGCAATTATTAGGCGATTTTTCGGTTAAGAGTTCTCAGTTGATTAGATTGTACGAAGAAGCGGTTACTTTGTTAGGAGAATTTGATGAGGTGTACATTGAATATATCCCGAGAGAAAAGAACGAAGTAGCCAATGAATTGGCTCAACATGCAGCTAAATATCAGTTGATGCCGATAGCAGGAAATGTAGAAGTACGTTTGGCCGAAACAGAGAAGGCCGAATGGATAAAAAAGATAGCACAGACATTAGAAGATCCTTCGGAGGCTAATCCAGCCGAAAAACGGAAAGCGATGGACTACGTCGTAATAGGAGGATTATTATTCAAGCGTGCTATTGATGGAATATTGCTCAGATGTGTCGGACAAGAAGACGCTAGAAGGGTAATGGGAGAGGTTCATGAAGGAATATGTGGTGCACATCGGGCAGGAAAATCGATGAAGTGGAGTATTATTCGGCTGGGATATTATTGGCCGAATATGGGTCCTGATTGTGAAAAATATGCAAGAGGATGCAGCGAATGTCAAAAACATGGGCCGATTCAGAAGTTACCGGCCGAAGAATTACACATAATGATCAAACCATGGCCATTCAGAGGATGGGCCATGGACATCATAGGAAAAGTTCATCCCTCTTCATCGAAAAGACATGAGTTCGTGCTAGTGGCAACAGATTATTTCACGAAATGGGCCGAAGCTCAGGCGTATGTCAGTATTTCACAAGAGGAGGTGATTGAGTTTATCAAAAGACAGTTGATTTATAGATTCGGGATCCCACAGACGATTCTAACAGATAGAGGAACTGTATTTGTGGGAGAAAAGGTCAAGGCCTTTGCAGACGAATACGGGATAAAAATTGTGCATTCGTCACCATATTACCCGCAAGGAAATGGACAAGCAGAGGCCACAAACAAACAGCTAATAGGAATTATAAAGAAAATGATTGAAGATCAACCAAGAAAATGGCACGAAAAGTTATCTGAAGCATTGTGGGCTTATCGAAATGCTAAAACTTCAGCTACTGGGTTTACACCATTTCGGCTGACTTATGGAATGGATGCAGTGTTGCCAGCCGAAATAACAGTGCCGACTTTGAGAACAAGCCAGGCGGATTCAATGTCGGCCGAACAATATGATTGTGCGATGAAAGATGAGTTATTGGAGATAAATTCCAATCGGGTACAAGCCTTTGAGAATTTGCAGAAAAATAAAGATATTGTGGCCGATTGGTACAATAAGCGAATTTGTCTTAAGCGGTTTGAAGTTGGAGACTTAGTTTGGAAAGTTATATGGCCACCTAAGCAGAAGGATGGCCGATTAGGTAAGTGGAGTCCCAATTGGGAAGGACCATTTATTGTTCATACAAGATTACCGAATGGAGCATACGTTCTGGTGGACGAAAATGGTGAGCAGATGTCAAATCCAGTTAATGCAAGATACATAAAGAAATATTATCCATCAGTATGGGATTAAACATTAAGTGATGCGAAAAAATAAAGATTTTATTGCATGAACGAATAAGTACAAAAAGGGTGCTACTTCGGCCGAAAGCGGCGTCGATAGCCCAAAATTACAATATACAAGGGAAACGTCCTATACTAAGCAGGCATATACAAGGGAAAGGTCCTCGAAAGACATTCAGCCTTGTAGAAATGCCGCTAAAACTATCGGCAACACAGAAGCAGGGCACAGTTGCTTGCCCCAGAACAGTATTGCCGATTTAGGTCCGACCACCGAACTTCTACTCTAGGATACGATAAAACGAAGAGTACAACGTCCCAGAGGTAGAAGTCAAACTCGGGTACAACATCCGCACGACCTTAGACAGAAGAAGGAGGAGTGCAGCGAGGCAGTCACCCAAAAACGGTGGAAGGGGGAAAGGAGGGAAGAATAACTAGGGGTAGTTATTCCCCCCATTAGAAAAGGTCCGACAGGATATGCAACCGCAAAGTCGAAAAGGGGCACATCAGCATAGCCGTCGAGACCTGCATTTGGAATAATAGATAAAGGTCCTCGTCCACACGAACATGGTGAAAGGGGCATTAGTTGAACTCGTGTTGCATAAGCAAAAGATTTTCGTACCACGTCTGGAAATCCTTGCACAAGAATACTTGCCAAAGACCATGGAGGAACTGGAGACAGGAAGTTGAGCAAGGGAAAAGGGAGATCCATATTGTTATAGAAAAAAGGGAAAAAGGAAGTGATAGATAAGTGTCAACAATGCCGGGTATTTATAGGAAGAGATAAGTGCTCGGCGGAAGAAACGGTCAATAGTAAATGTTATTTATGGGAAAACGTTACAGCTGATTCCCGGAAAAAGCTGCTAATATTCAGAAATCAGCAATAAAGGAGACCGAAAACAGTGGAATTAACGGGATACGAATCGCATTACAGAAGATACAAAAGATACGAATCCAAGTACAATGCATCGGCCAACATAGTCTAAAAAAAAAGGGGGCCGATTACAGCTGTCAAGAGAAAAAGAGTGATCGAAATTTACACTTGACAGTCAAAACACAGAATTGGTATATAAAAACAAATTAGTGGTCTTCCTGATCATCAAAAGGAACAGCATCATCCAAGCCTCGCGAAGTAGCGGAAGTAGGATTAACCGAAGACGTCATCAGATTCGGACTTGCTGAAGAAGAAGGGCCAGCAACTTCACCAAGTGGGAGGTGAACGATGGATGAACCAGCACCATAGGAAGCACCAGTTTTCCCTAGGAGAGAAAAAGGAAAAGGGGGAATAATAAGTAAGAGAGCATAAAAGAAAAATCACAACAGGAAATGTAAGGGAACAGAGTACCTGAAGGAATGATTGGCAAAGGTGGGTTATCGCCCGAAGGGGAAGACTCTATCTCGGAAGGATCCAAAGGAAATAAGACATGTGGAGAAGAGACGTGAACAACACTTTGCCCACCAAGGCTTTTGATGGCCGAATCCAGTTGACCAACTAAAGACTGAGTTTCGGCCCATTTTTCTTGGAAGGTACCAAGAATGAAATCGTTGAAACTGATCCGCATGGCCAAATAAGAAGCATCCTCCTGAGAATCCAAGATTTTGGCCCTGGGAGCTTCGGCCGATTGACGAAGGGTTTTGATCGATTGTTTCAGATCGGCCGATTTTCGCTTAGTTTGAGCCAAAATTAATTCCAAATCCTTCTCTTGTCGTTGAAGCTTGGCTATCTCAGACCGAATCAAAGAAAGGTCTTCGGACTGTTTGAGTTCCTGAGATTCCACTTCGGACAGCTTACTCATCTGAGCCCGATACTCTGCAGAATAATTGTCGAAGATGGCTCGTGAAGAGGCTGCAGCCTCACGTTCGGCGGCAAGTTTATGCCGCATTTTTAAGTGAGCCATGAGTTCCTGATCCATTGAGAGGACAGACTTCGTAATCATCTGAAGAGTGCCATTCAGATTCAGAGATACCATCTCGTCATGAAATTGTTGCTCAAGATGAGACAAGAGAATAAGGATCGGTTTAGGGTTGACGAATTCCACGTCAGATTGCCGGCCGATTAGATTACACAGCCTGGCCAAACAATCGCCAAGGTGAGTAGAAAGATCCGACGGACGAGAAACCAGAGAAGCAGGAGAAAAGAAATCGTCCAAGACATGCCGATCAGGAAATGGCGATAAAGGGACCTGATCGGCAGGGGCTTCATTAGCAGTCATACCACTAGATGGGGGGCCAGGCGGTTTCAGAACAACTAAAGACGAGGGTGTAACAGAATCCGTAATAGGCTGAGGACGATCGACCGAAAGAGGGACGGAAGGGTCGGCCGAAGTAGAGCTTACAATCAAACCCCGAGGATTAACAGCAGAAGGACTAGCATGAACGGTCAAATTACTGGTACTGGCCGATGTGCGAAATTCGGCCACCGGAGGGGCCGATACCACAGTTGGAAGTGGAGGAACATCGGAATGTGGCAAAACAGGTGGGACCTGGCAAGAATAAGAAAAAGAAATTAGTCGAAAGAAAGGAGCCTGGAAAAGGAAAAGAGTAGTGTAACAAACCGCAAAAAGGGAGGCAGGGATTCTGTCAAGCGGTGAATGAGATGAACGCCTTTTGGTCTGAGTAGGAGGGAGAAAGTCGATAAGAGAGGCCGAAGGCGAAGCAGGCCTTTTTCGACCAGGTTCCGAAGTAGAAGAACGAGGAACATCTGAAGAAATCGGATAAGTGAGACACAAAGGAAAAGGAACAAGCAATGATCAAAGAAGAAAGGGAAAGAAAAGAAACATACCTGAACGAGAAGTGGAAGACGAACCGAGAATGCGCTGAGGAGTGGAACCCGGAGATGATGAAGGGATAGAAGAGAATGCCAGAATAGGAGAGAAACCACCCCTCCGCAGAACCGAATCAAGGTTGGCACTAAAAAAGACACCAGCGACACCGTCCCACCAAGACTGAAAGCGGGAGGTAACGGACCCCGGACGAACGGCAAACTTCCAAACCTTGAAGGAGATCAAACGTTTATGATAGAGGGAGCATTGCTGACGGCTGGCAGAAGCAGAAAGGCGTCTACCGGCTCTGAGGGCCTCCACTAAGTCTTGACCAAAGCCGAATTGACGGCTGACCAGATGGGGATTGTAAACTTCGAAAGGAATAGCAGACTTGGCAGATACAAATGTGGAACCATTGAAGATCGGACGGGGTAATATACACCTATTCCAGATTTGAGCAAAAGCTAAAGGAAGAGGAGTCCCGAAGGGGGAAGTAGCAATCTCCCTGACCCAAGCAAAGTCAGCTTTCCGGTAGGGATAATGGGAAAAGGATTGTTCGACAGTACGACCCAGGAAATAGTTGATCCAATGAGGGATCGACAAAGGAGGAAGGGATGCTCTAAGAAGATCAGGAGCGATAAAATGATTAGGACGAATATCATGGGGAGGAAATTGGGAAATGTCGCGAAAGTGCCAAACCAACCACAAGTGAAGGAACCATAACGGACCACGGGCTTTATCAGACGAACCTTTTTCCCAACCCGACACAGTAGCCGAAATACCCGCATACAGATGAGCGAGGAAGAAATCGGCTGAGGGCAGGGTCACATGATTAAGAAGTGCCGAAGCCAAAGAGTGTGTTTCGAGGAGAACACCCTTAGAAGGGACACACCAGAAGAATTTCGTAAGAAAATACATCATGAAAGCAAGAGGCTCTGAAGGGTGTGGAGCAGGCGAAATAGGATCACTCTGATGGGAAATGATCCAATTGGCAAAGGAATCGCCAGAGGAAAAGCCGGTATTTTTCTCCTTGGGCAACGACATGATGGCAAGGTTATCCCCACGAACAGAGAGGCCTAGGAGAAGTTTCACATCCTGAATGGTGGGAGTCATCATCCCCCAAGGGAAACAAAAACAGTTCACAGAAGGATTCCAAAAGCAAAGAAGGGCTTGAATAGGGCGAAGATCTGTGGGAAGTGGCAAGGTACTAAGGGAAATCATATGATAAACATATGACTTATTCCAAGAGTCATGACAGTGGGGTTCGAGATGATGATACCACGCCACATAATCGGGAGAGGGCGAAGACCAATTAGCGAAAGATGAAGGGAAAAGCTTGGAAGAGAAACAAGGCTCATACAGAAGAACGGAACGATTATCAAAAATCCGAGCAGTACATTCATCGATGTCCTCAGGAATGACCAACGGACCTAAGGAATAGAAGCCCTCAGGCAGGAGACGAACTGCGGAATGAGAAGCAAAAGAGTTCTCAACTCTGAGAAGATCAGCAGAAAGAGCAGTAACAGGAGCAGGGGGATTTTCCATCGGAGAAGGTGGAAAGAGAGAGAAAGAGAGGAGAAGTTGGAAAGGCAGTTCACTCCAAATACGTGGTAGGCTACGTAAATAGGGGAGTGATGGAGAGTATCATCGAGAAGAAGAAAATAACCGCTAAAAGGAAGAAGAAAGGGAGATTACTTGGGCTCCTTCGCATATGAAAGAAATTCGCCCAAGTAAGGAGGGCATCTGTTGGGGCCATATGAAATAATGGGCCGCGAGGAGCTATTGGGCCATAAGACATGGGCCGGAAGAAAGAGGAAGCCCAAAACGAAGACGGGCTCAAGATTAGTAAGGCCGAAAATACATAATAAACCGAAGGGAGGGAACCGAGGCTGATAGAGATTTCGGCCGAAATAGGAAGGAACAGCCGAAACCAAAACAACCGAATTGAAGAGAGAAAGAATTCGGCTCAGAAGGATTAGCCGGAGAGCGGTTACTCCAGCTCCGGCTATAAATAGGGGTCGACACACACAAAATGAGGGAGATCAATCCAACCCCCAAATTCCTTTTATCAAATTTAATTCCTTGTTATCTTTACTGCTTTCTTTACAGCTTTCCTTTACAGCTTTCCTTAGAATCTAGCCTAGTTTGTAGCGGTTACCATTTCTAAATCCACCGTTGCTCCTTAGCAGCTGGTAGTTTGGTTCCCTGTTTTTGGTGAATTCCGCCGTTGTTTCTTAACAACAGGCAGATTCTCCGTTGTATCTTGTTATTTTTGATCAATTCAAAGAAGATTCAGTCAATTGTGGGCGCATTATTATTAATCCGAACCCGTAATCGGTTTGATCATTTTCCGGTAGCCTCCCTTGAGGAGAAAAAGGTCCTTGGCTACACCCGAGCCAAACATGTCTTCATGTCCCAATTTTTAGCTAGTATGGTGCGAATGGTGGAGGATGTGCGACCTGCTCCAGTACCTCGATCGGATCTCTCTTGTAGCTCGGGATCACTTCTTCTCAGATGGCAGTGGCGCCGGGGTTTTTTCTCTGCCGGTTGCCGGAGAAATTGGAAAAGAGAGAAGACGCGGCCAGGAATGGTACGGCGAGTTGCTGCTTTTGCTTTGTCGGAGATGACCCGTATTGAAGACGAGGGTACTTTCCTGGGGATGATGACAGCCGCCGGCCGGAGCGGCGATTTGGTGGCCGGAATGGAGGTGGACGCCGAGCTCGTCGGTTTGGACTTTGCTGGAGTGATGGCGATGATGCATGAGCGGCTGCTGTTGGGCGAACTTGACTGGATTGGTGTTGATGAATGATGACTGCCGGAGAAGGCGATAATGATCGGAGGGGCTTGGTAGACAGCAAGGGGGCCAGCTGTGATGCGCCGTCGTGGAGCGGCGAGGTTGAGTGGTGACGGGGATGGAGCCGTCGGTCGCTGAGGAAAAAATGAGGATGATGGTGACGAAGCTTCCCGCCGACGGCCATGGCGGATGTGAAAGTAGAGTAATAATGGACTTTAAATTATTGAACCATCTTTTACTCAACCCAACCTTTTTAATGTTTAGGTAAAGTATGTCAAACCCTAAAATGCTTCAGTTCATTTGGCCCAAATATCACAAACCTAGAAGCTCGAATTTGACAATTAAAATTAAAGTGGAAACGCAAATGTTTACCTCGAGGTTCATTTAATCTGCCTTACAATCCAAAACGGCAAAACCCAGATTCTTCAATTAGGCAACTATAAAGTGGAAACAACAATTTTTAACATCAAAGTTCACTTATTTTGTGTTAAATAGGCGATCCTACTCGCCATGATTCCAAACATATCCGCCCAAAAAAAAACACTTTAACATGAAGAGCACAGTCAAATCCAGTGTTAAGCAACATACCACATAAAGCAAGAACACATTCCAAATCCATATATATAAACTTAATACCACCACATTAACAACTTACACAAAGGGGGAACACAAAAACAACCAAACATTCAACACAATAAAAACCAACATCTCAACACTTTCAACAACCACCACCGAAGCCATCCCTATCCACACTTCGGTCTTAAACAAAAGAAGAGAGAGTTCAACCCAACACGACTGCAATAAAATTCTAGTAGAAAGTAAAACCATGCATACCTCAAAAGTGGCATTTTCATTAACAATCCAAAATAACTATATACTACGTGCTAGATAAAGATCAATTAAAGGTTAAACGATCTACTACTTTCTAAACTTGCCCTCCTGGAACTAAACTAACAAATGCATTCTTCACCTCCAACTTCTCGGGTCACTTGTCGCTCTAGTAAGTACTACTGCCCAAGAAAATGCCAAACGACGAATGCCCAGAGGAGCATCATCGCCACACCGTGGCACATCTTCTTCAATTTCTGCCCTTTTCCGCGGTTTTTCATGTCTTGGAAGTCCGATTTCAGTGTAGCGAGCTCAGGCTCGGCGGCGTGAAACTCGTAACCGCAGTTAGGGCAACAATTTTTTTGTGAGGCAGCCATGGGTGGTATGGGTGGAGATTGGATTGGGGAATAAGTTTTTCTGGGGGGAAATGTATAGAGTGTCTAGGGGAAGGGCGTGTGGAACTGCGGTTGACGTGATAGGTGTCATATATAATGAATATGGGGTTTGACCGTTTGAGTGTGTCAACACTATACTCAAACTCATTTTACAGTAAATGTTACATCAAACAGTAATTCATCTCCAACCATTTACACTAAACTCAAACTCAAAAGAATATTCTCTATATATTCTTTCCTATACAAACTTATTTATCTTTTCAATCATACTCATTGTTTCTTATAAATTATACATTAACCCACACAGATTCAATACTCATTAATTATGCCAATATAAATTAGTTATGTTTATGTTTAAAATTTATTTTATAAAATAAAATTCTTAAAAACAAAAAAAACTTAAAATCTTTAATCTAATTAGATATAAAATAAATTTAATAAAAAAATATTGTATAGATTATAAAATTAACCATAATACAAAATTAAAATAAAAATTTGTTTTCTATTTTAAATTAATATGTTATTCAATTTGCAATAATTGGAGGGATAAAATTGTAATTAATTTAATTGCAAAAAGTGATATAGGTTTATGAATAGTAAATACTCAAATTTGAGTATTTACTATTCATAAAACTCAAAAAACTTAAACTAGGTTTGGTTTTAGGGTATTGTTGGAGAGAAGATGCCAACCCATTTTAGGTTTTAGTGTACCATTGGAGATGACCTAAGGGGTTGTGTATCCTGCAATTGGGTGTGGCTTGTGTGCTGTTAACAGTACATACTGCTAAAAATAGAATGATGGATACGCATAGAAAAATAATGTCAGAGCAATGGAAAATGATGACTGTGTGGAATGATGTGTGCGCATAAAAAAATGATGAATATTATAAAATAAACAACATCATTTTTCATGAAGCTAACATCATTTTTCATAGTGGGGACATCATTTCGTCGTTGCCTGTACCTGCTGGCAACATAGTTGCTTGTACAGGAACCGCATTGCTGCAATTGTACTCATTTTGCAGTGCTTAAGGCCATGTTCTCTTTGCCTGAAATAATATGTTCTGACCTAAATTTTATAAGATCTGGTTTGGTCTAGTCTGGTCTGATCTGAATATTTCTGGTTTGATCTGATTGGATCTGGTCTGGTCTGATCTGATCTGATTACGACTATATATATAGCGTTGTCTGATCTGGTCTGGTTTGATCTAATCTGAATGGGTCTGGTCTGATCTGATTTGATCTGGTCTGATCTGATCTGATCTGATTTTAATAAGAATAAGTAATAAGTCTTGAAGAACATCCTCCTAGCTCCCACCAAGAAGACTATTATCGTGTGTGTAAAGACAAAATGACATGGGGCCAATCTTTCTTGTGGGAGTTTTCACTAAACCCCCCTCAATAACCCATGTTATCATGGAAACACAAATATTTTACTGTTTCAGTTGGAATTCACTAACACCATCTCTAATGATACTGCAAAACTTAAAACGGTGTGACATCTTCTTTTCAATAATACCCTAAAACCAAACATATTTTAAGTTTTTATGAATTTTATGAATAGTAAATACTCAAATTTGACAATTTTTGCAATTAAATTAATTGAATTTCATTCCTCCAATTATTACCAATTGAATAACATATTAATTTAAAAAAAGAAGACATTTTTTAAAATTTTTTTTGTACCATTATGGTTAATAATTTTATAATTTATACAACTTTTTTATTAAATTTACTTTATATCTAAGTAGATTAAAGATTTTAAATTTTCTTTTTATTTTTAAGAATTTTATTTATAAAATAAATTTTAAACATAAATTCAATCCAGAGTCTATAGAAGTTTTTTGGACTTTTAAAGTTGGGGTATATTCAATTAGATTTTTAAAAAGTCTTTAAAAGTTCTGAGGTATTCAATAAAGATTTTAAAAAGTCTTTAAAAATATAGGTGTATTCAATACAAATTTTAAAAAGTGTTTAAAAATTTTGAGTTATTCAACAGGATTTTAAATCTTTATAGATTTTAATGGATTCTTTTAAAAATTATAACTAAACAAAATCTCTCTAAACAATACAAGATTTCTAAAAGTCAACAAAACTTACATAGAATCTACAAAAAATCAATAATCTCTAAGTGGTCTATGGAGTATCTAAATCCACCAACTTTTTAATATCCAGAAAACTCTGGATGGAATACACCCCTAAATTGCATTTGCATAATTAATGAGTATTGAATTTATGTGGGTTAATGTATACTTCCTTGTTGGAATTGGTCTCGTCCGATGCATGGCCGAGAAGGGAGGCCCCAGACGAAGAAGAAGAAGGGAGAATAGCAGTAGAACGTAGAAGAGTGGAAAAAGGCAGCGATAGAGTTAGCAGAGGTAATTTTTAAGAAATGATAGGTGTGATTGACAGATAAATAAGTTTATAAGGGAAAGAATATATAGAGAATATTGTTTTGAGTTTGAGTATAATGTAAATGGTTGGAGATGAATTATTGTTTGATGTGATATTTACTGTAAAATTGATTTGAGTATAGTGTTGACTATTGAAGATGGTATAATGCACTTCCTTCTATTAATCGTATTAACTTATGCACTTTAATATAAGATCCTGGATCGAAACTGCCATTTAGATAAATATCCACCTATGACTTTAAATTCAAACTTTGAAGTTGCAAATTGTAATTTTTATTTTTTTTTAAAAAAAAAAACAGATTCTTAGGTCAATTATACTAGATTCAGTGTCGATTATGCTAGATACAATGATATGCACGATTTTAGCCGTCGGAATACTGATGGTCGACGGCACCACCGCAAATGCCGGAAAACCCTTAATTACAATTCTTAGGGAACATTGTGGCATGGCATGTCTTCTCGCACTAAATTCAAATCTCCCATTCGTTTCGTGCATTTCCTTCCCATCTCTAGTAAAATAAACTATACATTTGGTTTGGTTTATTATGAAATTATCATTACCAATCTTGCAATCAGATGCTAAAACCATTCCCAATATAATCAATGCCATGTTCTTTGGTATTTTTATTTATTTTTAACATTGACACATTTGTGTCGGTAATGTGTGTGGAAACATAAGCGACTGGTACATTTTTTTTTTTTTGAGAAGCCGAAGCCGGATAACAAGCAAGAAAAGAAAATTACAAAAGCAAACCGAAAGAAGCAAAAAACATAACCAGGCCGAAAGGGCTTAGATTCTAGAGAGGCTCGCGCCGGACGCATCCGCCGAGAGGTGCCCGAGAACAAAGTCCGGTGGGAAGGCCCACGTAGGAAAGAATTCTTCGGGGGAGGCCCCATGCCTCGCCAAGCCATCAGCGACACAGTTCCCCTCACTAAAAACATGGTAGATGGAGCAAGACTCAAACGACTTACAAATCCCCTGGATGGTGAGGATCAAACCCGAGAGAGGATGAAAAGGGGGGCAGCCCTTCACCAGATCAATGGACTGTTGGGAATCTGTATAGCAGCAGATTTTCTTAGCACCCATCTCGGCCACAAATCTCAACCCCTTGGCAAGAGCATGAATTTCCGCATACAGGCTGGTCTGGCTCCCGAGGTAGCCACATCCACCACCCAACCAATTGTCGTCCTTATCCCGCACAACAAAGCCATACCCTGCCCTGCCCGGATTCCCCCTCGAGCTTCCATCAATGTGAAGTATAAGGCCATCCTCCTGCTTCTCATTCCAACTGACTGTACGGGTGGCAGCAGGAAACCTATTGGACATGCGTCTGCTACCCCACAGATCACCGGCCATGCTGTTAATCTCCCTTTGTAAGTACCAAGTGGACCGTTGCTTACCTCTGAAAACTCGAGCATTACGCTCGATCCAGACGTTCCAAATGGCAGACAAGAATAAAGGCCCGTGTAACGTTGTCATAGCCCCTAGGAAATCCCTGATGTTCTCCCTTGAAAGGCTGCCACAATCACTAGGAATGTATATTCTGAGAGCTTTCCAAAGGAATTTAACCCAATCGCAGTAAAAGATACAGTGATACCAAGTTTCCTCTTCAACACCACAAAGCACACAAAGAGGGGATGAGGCCATATTTCTGTGGAATCTAAGTGAATTCACCGGAAGAGCGCCATGGGAGATGAGCCATATCAACATACCAAATTTTTCAGGTGTGCCCGATTTCCATAACCACTTCCAGTTGGCAGCCTCCACCTGGCCAGCTGAAATAAACTGGTAGGCAGAGGCCACTGTATAGCATCCCGTGCTGGACCCTTCCCATATCCATAGATCTGGAGCTGAATTATGAAGCAAGGGAGGAGGTTCAGTGTATATATTTTGCAGGGTGGCAGCTGGGAGCAGAGAGTGTACCTCTTCCCAGTTCCATTTATCATCCCTTATCACATCTTTAATTTGAAGCTTCAGGTCATGGATGGCAATGGAAGGGACTAGTGAGCCAAGATGTTGGTTTTTCCACCAAGGGGAGAACCACAGGGACGAGGCCCCGCAGCCCACTCGATATTTAAAACCACCACGGAGGAGAGGAAGCACTTTATAAATGACCTTCATAAAGAAGGACATGTGTTGTGTGGGGGGAGTCATCAAGATGTCTGAGGTCGCGCCCATTTCTTTCATAAGTTTCACCCACGGCTTGTGAGGAGAGTGAAGAAAACCCCAAATGATTTTACCCAAAAGGGCTACATTCATCCACCTAGCCCGTCTCAATCCAAGGCCTCCCATTGAGCGGGGTGTGGCAACAGTGTCCCATTTGACCAAGTGCAAACCTTTGCCCTTGCGATCTTTCCAAATGAATCTATTGATTCTCCGGTCAATTGCATTGCAAACTTCCTCCGGAATCCAATGAAGTTGCATAAAGTAAGTGGGAATAGCCGCAAATTATTACTATCATTTTAAATTAAAATAAAAATTTCGTTATTTAAATTTTTAATAAAAATATAAATGAATATACCTATATATTTGCTTGAATATTCATAATTAATCTTAATTTTTTTAAAGAATTGTGTAACTTGTATTTTTTTAAAGTAAAACTAGATAAATGGAATATATTTATATTTTTTAAAATAATATTTTAGGGTATCGGGTACCCGACAACCCAACAATCCGACCCGACAAAGTCGCGTACCTGATCCCAACAACCCGACGCCCACCCATTCACACACTAGTTAATAGCCGTATTAATTATTTACAACAATTGGGTCTTTGTTGATTCTAATATGGGCTGCGCTCGACTTTTTTTTTTCTGATACATTTTGGGCTTAAATATTGAAATCTTGGGGCTGCACTTTTGTCTGTTGAAAGACAACTGAATTAATTCTCTTGCCTTCTCCATGTCAAGGCTGCGTCCCGAATTCTTTAAAAACTTCAGAAATTCGTTGAAAGTGGCGCTCAATTCTTCTCCATCCAACGGCACATCGAAGAGGGCCACCTTCGACGTCGTCTCCGCTAATAAAGACATTACATTCCACTGCCGAATTGGGGAGATAGACCTCGCCCTCATCATATTTGACAAAATGCCTCAACGGTCGGTGGTGTCATGGAACACCATGATCACGGGATATTCCAAGTGGAATATGTTTCTCGAAGCTTGGCCTTGATTTCATTGATGCACTGTTCCCACTTCATGCTCAACGAGACCACTTTTACGATCTCGCTAAGTATGTGCGGCCGTGCACAGGTTTTTAACCGACGGAATGCAAATTCATGGACTGGTGATTAAATCTGGGCATCAAAGATTCAATTTTGTGGGGAGCGCATTGCTGTATTTGTATGTTAATTGTTGGGAAATTGGGGATGGACAAGGTGTTCCACGAGTTGCATATTGAGAATGATTTGTTGTGGAGCTTGATGTTGGTGGGGTACGTCGAGTGCAATTTAATGAGTGAAGCATTCAATGTTTTTAATGGAATGCCACAGAAGCATGGCATGGTGGAATGGACAACATTAATTGCAGGGTATGTGAAGAGTGGCGAAGGAGGTTGCAAGAAGGCGTTGGAGATGTTCAATGCGATGAGGGAGGATGGTGAGGCCATTCAAAATGAATTCACCTTGGGTTGTGCGGTCAGGGCTTGTGGTAGATTAGGGGATTCGTGGGGCGGAAGGGCGATTCATGGGCTCATAATAAAGGATGGGTTTGAGCAAGAGAGTTCGATTGGTGGAGCGTTGATTTGCTTGTATTCTAGCTGTGAATTGATAGAGGATGCCAAGAATATATATGGTAACATGGTGAATCCGGGGTTGAATGATTCGAATGAGTTATTGGGAGGGTTGGTAGCCTTGGCTAAAGTGGATGAAGCCGAGGTGATTTTTGGAAGTATGGCTGAGAGGAATCCTGTTTCGTACAATCTGATGATAAAAGGGTACGCAACGTGTGGACGGGTTGAGGATCCAGAGAGGTTGTTTGCGCGATTGCCTGTCTGTGCCTTAACTTCTCTGAATACAATGATTTCTGCATATGCAAGGAATGGTGATATTGACAAAGCTGTGGAGGTTTTTGAAAAGGTTAAAGGAGAAGGGAGCTCAGTGACTTGGAATTCTATGATTACAGGATATGTTGGGAATGGCCAGCATGGAAAAGCCCTTGAACTGTATCGAACTATGCACAGAACATCGATAAATCAGACTAGGGCAACATTTCTGTGTTGTTCAACGCTTGTGCTTTGCGTGGGTTCTCTTCAACAGGGAGAATTACTCCACGCCCATCTGGAGAAAACACCGTTTTCATCAAATGTCTATGCAGGCACAGCTCTTATCGACATGTACTCAAAATGTGGGAGTGTTGCCAGTGCCAAGGCTGCATTCAGTTGCATAGCTTCTCCAAATGTGGCAGCTTGGACTGCACTGATAAATGGGTATGCTCACCACGGGCTTGCCTCAGAAGCAATCTTGTGCTTTAATCTGATGATGGAAAGGGGCATCGTTCCAAATGCAGCAACTTTTGTTGCCATCTTATCTGCTTGCGCTCGAGCAGGACTCGTTGAAGAAGGGATGAGATATTTTCATTTAATGAAAGAGCATTACGGTGTAGCTCCAACATTGGAGCACTTCACCTGTATAGTAGACCTCCTTGGGCGTGCAGGCTGCGTGCACGAGGCTGAAAAATTCATTGAAGGAATGCCTATGGAAGCAGACAAAGTGCTATTGATCTAATTGCTCCATGCTAGTTGGTCTTGGATGGACATGAAAGTCGGGGAACGTGTGGCTGAAAAGATGTTCGCCTTGGATCCAAACCCATGGTCGGCCTGCGTGATTATGTCCAACATGTAATTCAAGATCAGGAAAATGGGGACAGAAGAGGGTCAGAAATGCTTTGAAAGAATTGGGAGTTAAGAAGGATCCTGGCTGTAGTTGGATTGATGTTAACCATACAACTCATGTATTTTCGGTAGGGTATAGAAGCCATCCCAACTCTGATATATGATATACTCAATTTTGGAATCCCTCAAAAGGGATTTTTGTATATTCACCTGTAAGAGCAACTGACGACATACCTGATTTTGTATATTAAGGGTATTCTTCTTACAGCTAAAAGTGTGTTTTTCTTCATGTTGCCCGTTGCCCCAAAATTCATCGATTTCATTAGGTGTAATTAGAGCAAAAATTCCAATTTATATACCCGAACTATTCCAAAATGGTCAATCTAGTAACTGAACTATTCCAACTCTGATATAATGTACTTCATATTACTACATTGATCCACGAAGCAATTACAGTCTACTATTATACTTACCTGAACACTGATGAGGATTAGAATGTTTACAAGTTGGGTAGATCGATCGATAGATTCAAGATTAGGGATGTGTATTGTGACCATAAGCCGAGACCTGAGATTGAGGAGGATTTTTATATCATAAGATGCAGTCGAGTGCGAAGACGGCATGTGGTGTGTTGAGCAATACATGCACAATTCCAGAAGCATCTGCCAATATAGCTCCACAATCTGATAATGCAATGGAATTTGACCCCCAAATGTTTGTTCATGATTTCCCAGAAATTTATTCTCTAGAGTTTTTAAAATATAAAGTGTGATATAAAGTTGGATAATAAAGATTCTATCATTACGCGTATCATATTCCAGGAGAGGAGAACGAAGAGAATGTCTCTGAGATGTGTCGACAGAACAGAATGATTATTTCAATATTTTGTTGGATGACACACAGACTTGTTGACAGAACAAAGCAATGAAGATTTGGCTAACAAATGTGCCAAGCGGAAAATATGTATGCACTTGGGGTATGTGTATCAATCATTGTTTTGAAGATTGGGCGTTCATCTGAATATCTATGTAGACATATATAGTAGTATCCTAAACCTCCATTTTAGTTTTATGTTTCAGAAAAAGGAGTTTATCAGGGGGCGCCAAAGCTCCCAAACATTAGATAATGCATCATCGCAAGGTAGGAAGAAATCACATGAAACCAATAAAAAGAAGTTTAACTGATGAGATGGGAAAAATTCGGATCAATATAATAAATGCAGAGTATTTGGGACAAGAACCACCATTCAAAGTAGGAAGATGGACTGAAGGTACAACAAGAAAAAACGATGATACAAGACAAGGCTCCATGAATTAATAAGTTTTAGTTACAATGATTTTGAAGGTTGCAAATTGTTTTAATTTTGGGGAGATACCTTTTTATAGTACTCCCTCCGTCCCATTCCAAATGTCCTACTTACTATTTTTGGATGTCCCATTACAAATGTCTTCTTTCTATAAATAGAAATAATTTTCCCCTCAACAACTATGTGGAACCCACCATATACTCACAAACCAACTCTACCTTAATTCCCGTGCCCAACAGTAACAAGACACTTGGAGTGGGACGGAGGGAGTATTTAGTTCTACCTTGGTCAATCCTATCTTTTGAATCATATGTGTTTCAATCCTTGTTTTTGGATGTATTTTGAATCAGTCCAGTATATATATAATTGATCTGTTGCAATGTCACAGATACAGTGATTCTAAAAATACTGTATTGTAGTAGTAATATTCTCTGAGTATGGACTTGTGTGTTAGTATGATATGGGATTCAGTTCTATTTATTCTAATGTTAATTGAGAATAAAAGTTCTATACATATTGTACAAGTCAAACATTGCAGTTGTTGGATTATATAAGAGGTAGAATTGGTAGAATTAAACAAATAAAATGCTGCTTGAGCCAAAGTATTTAAAAAGGATTTGAGACAAGGCAAAAGTAATGACTACAGTATAAACTAGAATAAATCAATTATAGTAGTAGTACATTTATCATCCACAAAAGAACGAGAGACAATCAAGAGTAAAGTTTATTACAAGAATTTTTCAAAGAGCTAAAGTGCAAATAAATAATATACATAGGCTTCAAGAAAGGATACAAAACTGATTAGATACCGACATGGAAATTTGTTTGCAAAAATAATGGCTACCACATGGTCATCATCCACCAATTTTCTGCAACAATTTTCTATCAGGAATCAAATTGGCCCAAGCTACTTCATTTCCACCATATATCTTCACAATTACAGATGTGCATTCAAATCCTTAATGTCCATTCAACATTCCATTGTATTGAACTTCAAATCCTTTGAATTCAAAAACTCGATCGAGCTTGCATCACAACCAAATTCATGGTTCGACCTCAATGAGCTTCAGCTCAAACTAGACTTAAAGAAAGTATCACTATACTTGATTATCTCAAACCTATTTCTGATACTATATCTAATGAAGAAAACAAGGCCAAAAGCTATGTGCACGTTTAAAATTACCTATACACTTTATAAAAGAAAAATAAAATAAAATAAAAAGAAGAAAAGAAAAGAAAATTTTAAAAAAATACTAAAAGTATAAATACAAATGGTACAACAATGCACGGCCATTTCGTAAACCATCAAACCAGCACAAAATGAAGCTTAGCCTTGCACAGCCAGGGATTGCAAATGCTCGATGAATACTTGCAAGCTCACGTCATCGGTGAATATGATCTCTGAACCTTCCGTATGTGTAGAATTTTGTGTAACCGATGGATTCAGCTTGGCAAGAAGGAACCTTGCCTGGCTGCTGTGCTGGTCGCACTTTATGTGTTTTGGA
This sequence comes from Hygrophila difformis, assembly GCA_030278955.1. Lineage (NCBI taxonomy): Eukaryota > Viridiplantae > Streptophyta > Magnoliopsida > Lamiales > Acanthaceae > Hygrophila > Hygrophila difformis. Next base: position 21,733,746 of record JAOANR010000015.1, on the reverse strand, counting down.
ACTGGAATCCTTTCCCCCACCAAGTGCTCAGCATCAAGTTCCACAGCTTCAAATAGTTTCTTAAGACTCTCATGGACAGGGTCCTTGTCATAGCCGAGTTTTCTCCACTGTGCAATCTTTGAGCCATAGTGAATGACGACGTAAAAAAAGGAGTCAAAGAGTAGGATTACGTCCGGGGAGATGGAGCATACATCTAAAACAACTGGGGTAGGTGGTCCATCCAATGAATACCGAAATAGAGTAGGCTGGACCATGATGAGAGAGTTCACAACACCTTCACGGTTCAGCATCAGGCGGAAGTAAGAAGTCTCGTCTGGAGTGCTGTTGAAGACATCGATGAATTGTGATCTTCTCAGATAATACATGAATTGTGGAAATAGAGAGAAGTTGGTAGAAAGACGGAAGCTGGATGGATCTTCTTGGATGTAGTCGCCAAATTTAGAGGCAAACCGTATCAGGTTTTTATCCAGCCATCTGATGACATCTTCAGCCAAGTTTCTCCCAGCCATGTCAATAGCGAGTCTAGCCATGACTGAAGCTGCTGCTTCCTGGTCAAATCCTGAAGAAATTTCTGGTGAGTTTTTTCCCACCCATCTTCTTGCAACAGTGGTTACCCTTTTGCGGATTCCCATATGGCTGTATCTGTAGCGTGTAATGAACTGTATGAAGAAAGCAGATCCAGGTTGAGCTTTCTGTTCGTTTGTGACTTCGAAGAAGAAAGTGAGGCATGTTGTGGTCGTAAGGGTACCCAATTTCCAAATGTGGGTTCCACCTTCGCCAATCACTTTGTCATTTACCGAGTCGTTTTTCTTCATGATAGAGATGCAAGGGCCAAGGGCTCCACTTATTTTCACATCTTTGGTTGTCACAATCTCTATCGTTGCATCAAAAAACATCTTTAAATTTCCATCACCATCATGATCAAACATGTGGCGCAGGCACTTTCTGAATTGCTCGGATTCGAATGACTCCCCTAAGATCATGAAACCTCCGGAACTTTCTACTGGGAGTTTCAACTCAGCTGCTCCAATCTGATCAAGAGAGCATGCAAATAAATCAAGAATAATGGATGAATCAGATAGCCTTTGAGATATTTCCTTGTAGAAATTGCTGGATCTTTTATGGTAGGAAGCATAACCACTATTGATGTCCCGGTGAGTTCTAATAGAATCACCAAGATCTGAGCTGACAATTGCTCCAGGGCCAACAGTCCCAGGCCCTGACGTGAATACCATCACACGGGAACCAGTATTTATACAGCATCCTTCCAAAAGACCAATGGCTACTGATATTGCAACCCCAGTAGACCGCATAGGCCTATGTCCAGGTTTGACCAATGGCGAAGAAGGGATTTCTTCTATGGCTTTTGTGAGGTTGAACTCACATTCAGACATTGGCAATAGAAAGCCCTGCTGTTTTATTGATGGTGACTTTCCAAGAGATTGCTTCATGTGGTTGAGGCCAAGAAACTGTTTCGCCTGATGATAAATTGGACATGCAATTCGTAAAATGAAAACAGCATATCAAACTCTAAAAAACCCACTTCACTAATTCAGTTTCACCAAAACAACTAAGGAATTCGAATATCAGACATGTGCACCCATGTTTACTCTGCTGAATCTGTTAAAGTAACCAACATCACCAGCTCTGTTTCTTGATGAGTAAAAAAGAAGTGCCTCTAGAGATTAGGGGAAAAAATTCACAGTACAATAATGCATTAAGGGCTAGATCCTGCAAATGATCCAACTGTGACAATCTTCTTTGATTATTAAGTTCAATTCTAAATGAACATTACAAATTATAGTTGACATCATAAAATTGGACATAGAAAATTATTTTATACATTTGACAGTCATTGTAATTCAACTGTTTGACAGGAAAACTGTAGCATTGAGGAGGGCGTAACAGGTGGTAAGCTATCCAGAAGCAGTATCAGTACAAAAAACATGTATACATTTTGTTCTGCAAAACGAAATCCTGATTGTTTATGAACAGAGTAACATAGTAGAGCATTTGCTTTGGGTCCATTATGTAAAAGAAAACCAAAAGTTGTGAAATCAAGAATCATGAAAATCCTACAGATTGAAACATGAATGCAATGAATCCAGAAACCAAAGTAGACAAGTAGTACACAGAGAATATAAAATAACTAAATTACTGAAAGTTGAGAAAGAGTCTTTAAAAAGAGATAAAGGTGCTACAGGTTGAGATGATGCACAATTACTATTGTACACTATCACGCATTATCAAGCTTCAATAGAAGGCACAAAAATGTTCAAACAATTGAATGTTAAAATAACCTTCTTCTAAAAATATTAATAACTGTTTTGTGAGATACTAAGTATTTATTCCTGTTAACACACACAAAATGTGTCTCTTAGAACTGGTGATTAGTATTAGACATGACTGCAGTTTCAGAGGGCCACAATATTGCAGTTGCAGCACTTTTTATTACTGAAGGCTATTTATATTTTCGACAGAAGGGATGTGGTTATTTTCTTTGTTTGTCCTGAATGGCTGAATGTAACAACAAAACTTAGATAAATTCTTTACGATTAGGGTATATATACGGAACTTTCTATGCTGTCTCCAAAACACACTCTCTCAAAAATTTATAATAAGATGTGAAGCTTGTGATAAAGGACAACAAATATCCCAACTCAGAAAACACTGGACATGCCATCATTGAAGAGGGTGGAAAGACAATAAGAATTACAGATTATGCGTCATCCTGTCCTTAAATTCTGAAACCATTAGAGTAGTGAATTAGATTTATTAATCCAAACCAAAACTAAGATTGGGTAGTCGCCATGAAGGGATTCCTAGGGGCAAACAATCAAATAACATAATCTTGGAGGAAAAAACCTCATCTGTTCAGAAATCAGGAAGATGCGAATTAAAGCAGTTCATTACAATGTCGTAATGTAAATCTAATCACAAACATTTGTCAGCATCCATCATTTACAAACTTCATATCACAGCTTCCAGCAACCATAACTACTAGCTTTGAATTAGTGAAAGAGTTAAAACCGATGACATCAAATCCACAGTGTATCAAACTATCATTTACAGGAATCGAAATTAAGAAAGAAAGAATGGAACCTGTTCTGATGAAACCTCACGCTCCCCATGAAAAACAACAACCTTCAAACAATCCGTGAATCCCAAATCGTAAACCTTCACCATCGCATCAAAAACCACCAAACCAACCAATGCATTCTCAGGCAACCGTGTTATCGTGTGTAGCAACTCCATTTTCAGCACCTCAAGCTCCTCCCGTGGCGTGCAACCGTCCACAACAAGCACAAACGCTGGTCCACCCCCAATCCCAACCCCTGCACCATCCAAACCTAACCCCGATGCAGAATAGGACGAAATACTCGAGAAGGAGCTATTATTCGATCTCAAACCCAAGGGTCCACTAGCAGTCCTCCCAAACCCCAAACCCGGGCCTGGGCTCAAATGATATTCAACAGTGCTGTAAGTCGGAAAAAGCTCCGCGGGGATATTGTTTTCAGTTATATGAGCATAAGACCTCGGAAATGGATTTTTCCGATAGCAGAAGGGGCAAACCCAGATCTTGGAGGTGTAATCAACGCGAGAGTAGGGATTCAAGACGGCGGCACATTGAGAACAGTGGATCGGTTCGTAGGGGAGGATCGGCAGCTCAGTGAAGGGCATCAAAGGCGTACACATTACGGAGAGTGGAACCACTAGAGAGGAGACTTCGGGCTTGGTGACCGGCCACGAATGCCAGGACCAGCGCAAGCCCTCGATTTCTTCTAATTCGGAGAAATCCATAGGCGACGGAGGAGGCGGTTGTGGTATTGTAGTGGAGAGGAATGAGGAGGATCAGTACTGAAGTGAAGATCCAATTAGGGTTTTGGAAAAGGAAATTGGGGAAGGTCATAACAGTGGACTGAGGGGTGGTCAGTGGGTGAGGAGGGCGTTGGGGGTTTCGGCAAAGAGATATGAAAAGCGGGGGAAGGAACTCAGGAAGGCCAGCAAACTAGTACAGGACTCAAAAGGGAAAGGTCCTGGCTCCTCATTACTTTTCTAAGCCAAAAAAAGGAAAGGCAATATTGTCACGTGCTCCACCACGCGAGTAACCAAATAAATCTCCTTTTTCTTTTGATTTTTTTTTTTTTTTTTTTTTCAATTTGGTCTCAAATTTTTGTTTTTCTTCATTCAGTCGTCTAATTTTATTAGTTTTGCCAAATTGATCCTAATACATCATAATCTTATAAATTAGTACAATTAATAAAGTTATTGGATCACTTCGACATATATTATGCTCAAATAACTCGACCCATTCAAAATCATATTCTCTCACCTTTGTATTACTATTCTCTATCATTATATCCCAATTAGAAGTATAATAGAATTTAAGTTGGATATTGTAGGGAAATAATATGGGGAAAGAGTTAATATAAAGATAGGAAACGAGGTTTTGGACGATATTGAGTTGTTTGAGTAGGATATGGGAATTGGTCAAATAATTTTGTTAATTGTACTAATTCATAAGATTATGCTAAATTATGACTGATTTGACAAAAAGGTAAATGACTAAATGAAGCAAAACAAAAGTCTGGAACGGAATTGGAAAAAAATAAAAACATAAATTATGGTCAGATCAAATCTAATAAATAATTGGACATGAAGTATTTTCTTAGTGGGTCCTTTGTTACGTCCGCTCGCTAAAAGACTTCAACCTCCAAACTATACGCTCTCAGAGAGTAGGAGCGGGGGATGGTGAGGCAAACGTACGGCAGTGCACAAGGCAGAGGCTCGAGTAGAGCACAAGATGATAAGCGGACGAGGAACAATTCAACTAGGAAGAGGAGGCCACTCATATGTTTGAACACTTCATTTTATAATAGTAGTTATCATCATGTTGGTTTGGTAACCATCTCAAAAGAAAAGCGCATGAGCTTAGTATTGTGAATGGGTCGGAAACATTTGTTAGGCTTGAATTATTGTAATAATGGGGTTAAATGATTAATGACAAAACGGGTTTTTCCTTATACATACAAATATATAGGACATTATAGAGAGAGCAAAGCAATAAAACTACTGTTAATACATTGTTTGAACATCTTAACATGTACTTTTCATTTAGATGATTTTACAGTGTTAGCACATCCCTTTAACAACGACAGTTACAGTTATCTACTTTGCTGGAAGTTATTTTAAGTTGTACTTATTTACTTATGCAGAGTCTGCAATCGATTAGTTAGAGTATTATTCATTGTATTAGATTACAGAAAAGTGTTTCAAGTGTTCTTCAAGAATTGAGTTGTAAATCTTTAGAAGAACGGTGAATCAAGAAAGAGTCTACATCGAAGATATCTGAAGATATTGTGTGATCTACAATTGAAAAGAAGTCTGGAGCAATTCAGGGATTAGATGAAGATCATGGTGAATGTCAGACTGAGATCGTACTTTGGAGATTTCAATTAGGGTGGTTTTCCCTACAGACGTGTTGAGGGGGAGTCCTAACGACATCTGCTCATCTAGATCTGTTCGTCTAGAGTTAGAGTTTGGTCTCAGGTTTTAGGCATTGGATAGAGGGTCCGTGTTCTTGATTTTCAATCTAGTAGAGTCGCCTGGATTGATATCCCCAGCTGTTGGTTGCAAAACCGAACCGGGTTAACAAATCCCTTGCGTTCTTTACTACTTTCCACACACCGCTACAACATTGCACTAACGACGATAACTGAATCTTGAAGTAAAAGGGACCTTCAACTAGGGGTGATTAACGAGTAGTGCTACTCGAACTCGACTCGGTACTTGACTCGGAAAAAGCTCGACTCGTACTCGAAAAATTCGAGTCGAGTCGAGTATCGAGTATTCTAATCGAGTATCGAGCTCAAGCTCGAGTAGAATAATATGATACTCGTCGAGTATCGAGTACTCGTCGAGTAGTCGAGTCGAGTACTTGATTTATTAATTAATTTTGCTATATTTTATTTTATATTTAAAAATTCTCACCATTCTCACAAGCCCATTACCTATTCTCACAAGTCCATTATCTATTCTCACAAGTTCATATCAATAATTATAATCAAAATATTCTAAGGCCATTACCTATTCTCACAAGCCCATATCAATATTTAAACATGTTGTTTTCTCTATCCATTTATGGATTCATCAATTTTTTCATATGCTTAAAAAAAAAATCAATTTCTTCATATATCACCCTATCATCCCAGTGAGTTTTTTATTGACATTTGAGATTCCATATCAATAATTATAATTGGAATATTCTAAGTAATTGACGGAACATATTATTTTACTCACAAATTTAGATTGATATATTTTTTTATTTAGTGCAGTATGTTTCTATTGCCATAGGCTTTTTAATATGTTTTTTGTTGCAATCCAATTTTTTAAACCAATTAAAGTCATACTCATCACAAAGGATTGATGTCTTTTTGGCTACTGTGTAAAAAAAATGTTTGGAACAAATAAAAAACCGTGCTTGTGTGTAAAGTGTATGCTTTAAATTACGAATAAACAATTGTAATTTTATTTAAATGAATCTGATCTTTTGATTGGCTTCTATTGATAATGAATAAGACTAATGGATCAAACTCAAAATAAAAAAAGGTCAAACAACTCATAATACTTCCTTCGTTCTTGAATAAATGCAATATGTTGAAATATGACACTGTTCACACAAATACTTTGACTTAAAGTTTTATCATAGTTATACAAGTTAAAATATAGCCAAGTAAGATCTTGTTAGATTCGTTTCGTCGTGTAGTTTTTAATATCGAACTGTTAAAATTTTTACTTGTACCGAACTTAAGTCATTAATGGTTTAAAATGTACACTGGACTGCGTATTGGGTGGGTCCGTAGCACTTATAAAAAAAACATAGGAAGTACTTAAGATAAGGAGCCTAATCCAGAAAAAAAAAATCAAGCTACTCGAGCTCGAGCTCGAACTCGATGATACTCGAGCTCGAGCTCGAGAATCACTACTCGACTCAAGCCCGAGCTCGAGCTCGAGTAGTGATTTTTCCCCGTCAAGTCAAGCTCAAGTAGTTAACTACTCGGGCTCGACTCGACTCGATATCACCCCTACCTTCAACCACATCCATCAAATTTTTTATCGTCTTTTTTATAGCAAGTTTTTTGTCTTGTGCATGTCTGAAATTTGGTGCTTTCATTGAATGCCCCAATGGAGGGCTATACTCCATAGCTCATTAGCTTCAAGCATATGAACGACGAATTGTGCAAGGCCGATGAACTGATTGATACACCAGAAAGTTAGGAGAGTGCATTTAATCAAGACTATGTGATTTTTCTCAGGGCGGTCCCGGATATTTTGGGGCCCCTGAGCAAAAATAAAAATTGGGCCCCATATTTATATATATATATATTTTGATAATATCCGGATATTCCAAGTCACATTAGATCTACAATTGATTCATTGAGAATCTCAATCAATCCAAGTGTTATGGTTTGAATTATATACTATATATTTTATATATTTATAACTGCATATAATTGGGGAAAGTAATAAAAAAAAGGGCAATTACAAGGAGCTTATTCCACATTTAGGCCATTATAAGTTGAATTTCCAGAATTGAGCCATTACAAACACATGTTGAATGAAATTAAGCCATAAGGACCAATTTGAAATTAATTAATAACCCAACAACTTTTTCTTCCTTTCATTTAAACCCCAATAAAGTTTGACTTTATTTATTTTAGTCATTTCTCAATATACTTAATTTTTCATTATATAAATGATACCCAATGCGCTTGAAAATTGGTATCAGAGCATAGGATTTAATGAAGAACATATTAATTATATTATTTATAATATTTTATTTCTTAGTGGAGAAGATTTAATTATTTAATGGATTCAATTAATTTGAAACCAACAAGTTATTTCCAAATTTTGGAAATAAAAAATAGAAATTTCCCAAGGAAATTCTTGAACTTGTCTATAAGACAAGATTTTATTGAAAGTAATTTCTTTCATGAAAATGAGAGGAACTGGCTGGAAAAAAATTGATCCGGATAGCTCTAAGTTCTCTCAAGACTTAAGAGAAATCCAAAAGACGATTCAAGATTATGGTAACCATGTATTAATTTTACCTGAAAAAATAGATAACTTGAATCAATCAACAGAGGAAATCTTGAAATTGTTTCAAGATCTAAAGAAAGAAATTTTAAATCTGAAATTTGATATTTCGGATATCAAGAAAAGGCAGAAGGATATTCCTGGATCTTCCAAGAATAACCAAGCCAATATTAGAGATGCATTCGGACCCGTACAAGCTTTACATAAAAAAGGTAAAGCAACTATGGTTCCAAAGCAGAAATCACAAGAAGAGCTTATGATCGATCTCCTGAAAACAGTCGAATGAGTGTTTCCAGGGCAGATCTATCAGATCTACAAGAATTAGCAGAATCATTTTCCCAACTTGGGATTATGGATCTGGTTAATGTAAAACCCAATGAAGTTCTTCAATTTGGTTATACGGAAGAATCAGGATCCAACGTGACCCACGATGGACCGCCTGATGTCCCAATGAGAGAAAGTACAGACTTTCACATGAACAGGTATCCTGAGGTGCATCTCAATGCAAGACGAAACCCAGGACGGAACCCGAGTAGAGCACCAGAATCCACATCGTGGGCCAAGACGATGTTACAACCATTAAATCCATATGGCATAACACTGAACCTCGATGTTATCGACTTCCGAAACATCGAAGATCTGATCGACGAATGGGTAGCTTCAATGAAGATTGTTGCAACTACTCTGGATCTTGATAAAGAAAACTTTGTCAGATTAATAGAGCTAAGTTTCGAAGGATCGGCAAAGTTAGGCTGGAAAAACTCCACGGCGGCTCTAAAAGAGCAAATACTTGAAGGGGAATCCAAAAGCACAATCTGCGATTTGGTCTCTTATTCAAAACCCATTTTGTAGGAGATGGTTATTTTGAAGAACAGAGAACCGAAAAAATCAAGGTCTATACTCAAGCACTGTTGGGTATGGAGTTAAGAAGTATTTGCGCAGTAGACGAATATATCTACTGGTTTCGTAAATACTATTTTCGGAGTAAGATGACAACCGAAGTAGCATGTCCCATGTTTTTTGCAAAGATCTGCAACCCATGGAGAGAGATGTTGATCCAATCGTACACAGTACCCCCTGGTACAGTGGACTCAATAGCCAGGAGAATGTCCTTCTTAAAGGATAAGCTCAGAGAATGGTGTCAACAGGCAGCAGCCCAAAAGAACATCAAGAGATTAAGAGGTAAAATAAAAAGAACCCCTATTTGCTGTGAAAATAACGATTTTCCAACCATTATAGGAGAATCAGAAGAAAATAGGAGAAAGAAGAAGAGTCGAGGCTCATACAGTAGGAGTTTCAGAAGACCTCAATTCCAAAGAAGAAGAGCATGGTGGTCCAAGGGCAAGGCCAGATCATACAAAACTGGACAAAAAACGGGAACGACGAAGAGTTCATCCCAAGGTTCAACTAGCTCAGCAGCAAGGAGCACGGGGAGAACGACGTCCAAGAGAACATTCAGACGAGCCCATACCCGAGCCAACGAAAGTTTCAAGGACTGCAACTGTTGGAAGTGTGGAGCCAGAGGTCATATCTCACCCGATTGCCCTCAGAATCGTGAGATACGAATGTACGAAGCCACGGAGGATATCGTGGAAGCAGTCTACCATGAAAAGCTGGTACCAATCTATCAGTTTGAGAACATCCCCTCGGATGAAAGCATCTACGAGGAAGAATTAAGAAGTGACTCGGGCTCATATTCAGATGGATCTTCAACCGAGTCTGACTGAAGAAGACAGGATTCAGACCACTGAAAACCTGTCTGGATTCTTTTCAAGGATGACGATCTCGAATCGAACCATGGAAAGAATAATGCGACAAGATTCCAACCTCAGCTCATATAACGGATTCAGAATTGGCGGGATTGGACGAGTTCTTAACCAGATGGGACTCAACCAGAGAAGACATAACATCATCTACAAGATAAATGCATGTGAGTTTGCAATTCCTATGGAACTTACTTGTAATGTTATGGATATGCAATTAATTCCTAAAGAAGAAATTCTTGAGGAATTAAGCAGAATGAAGGAGGAAATCACCATTACTATGAAATGGATCCACATAGGAGCCATTGAAGTAGTAATTAAGGCAACATTCAAAGAAGGCATTGATTCTGAATTACATCTATCAGTCACTGATAGAAGAATCAATAACCTTAGAGATGGTCTTCTTGGAACTATGGTAGGAAATTTATATGCTGGGAAGCTAATGTTTGACATACATCCCAGAATTTCCTATAACTTAGCTGACCAAGATTTTAGTAGAGTTCTAACCCTTCATCAGGATTTTAAAAGAAAAGATCTGATGAAAGAAGGGAACATGCCATATTCTATAACTTATAGAATCTCTTATGCACTTTCCAATAGTCATCATTCTGACTTATTTCTCAGGAAAGAATATATAGAAATTCCTAGAATTTTCAAGGAATTTTCTAAAGTCATGACTCTAAATCCTACCCAGATTCCAAGGTTAGGAGGAGTAGACATACAAATAAGAGATCATCCAATTCTAGACAGATCAACGAGTGCTAGAATTGAGTATGCAAGCCGTATGTCTTTTTCGGAAGACAGAATTATGGCATATAAAGGGAAGGAGTTCATCAAAGATCTAACTCCTCAATCCATTGGGGTAGATAATATAAAGATTAAATGCCCTGAAGGATGGAAAGAAATACGAGTAATATTCGACATCACTGAAAAGATTAACCGTTTTCCATGTGATGACTTATACTACTTGCAACAGCCATCAATTGGAACCTATGAAGGAACAATTGAAATTGCAGGACACGAGATCAGAGTTTTAGGCCCCGCCTGAAAAGACAATGGGGTTATGATTTTGGGATTAAGTTTTCTCGAAAATCATAAACCATGGGTAAGAAAGGATAATGGTATAGAATTTAATCTAAAGGGTCACACCATCAGAATTAAATGACAAGTCCATTCTCCATTTATATCTCAGTAGGGATAATATATGAAGAATATAAGTCAGAATATTTCGCAGCTTATATTGATTCAGGATTAGGTATTTGCACGGCAAAACCAGGAGTTTTCCCTAGCGAAGCTATGGAATCATTACCCATTATTGCAGGAAGAGATTTTTCCCAAAAAATCTTAGTACTAAATAAGGGTATTCGGCAGGCCAATATCATGATTGGAAGAGCATTCGGTACACCTTGGTATAAGGTAAAAACGCCTCCTATTTACTTTCATGACACATGAGCGGATATTTTGTTAGGGAATAATTTCATACAATCCTTTACAAAATATGTTCAAGATAACAAAAGAAATTGGTTGATATTTACCAGAAGTTGTGGAAACGAGATACAGGTGTTGCGCAAAGAAAAGGCATTCAACAGGTTAATGCCTATATTATTTCGCAGCAAACGTGGTGATAATGATGCCAAACTAACTCATCCAAAAATGCAGGATAAAAGAAAGTTTGGTAAGGCTTTGTTGTCTTTTAGACAGCAAGGATTCGATGAAGCTTCTATTGAGGAAATTATAAACCTCAAAGAAGCAATGCAGGAAATGAAGTCATTAAATATAACTTCATTAGACATTGATGAGGAAACTAAATTGTCCCTCAAAAATGTCAAAAGACTTATCCAGAGAAACTTTAACGAGGATCCTCTGGCATGGTAGGAAAAAAAACAAGATCGAAGCTACTCTACAGGTAAAAGAACAATATAAATATGAGTATGTTCGATACCCATCTTAATGAATATGCAGGATAAGAAAGATATGCAGCAAATTATCAAGGAGCATATCGATCTTAAACTCATCGAGCCTTGAGTCTCAGCTTATAGTAGCCCTGGATTCTTGGTAAGAAACCATGGTGAAATAAAAAGAGGTAAACCCAGGTTGGTAATAAACTATCAAGGTATTAATAAAATAATACAGTTTGATGGTTATTACATTTCGAGTAGAGAACACTTAATTGATTGCATCAAAGGTGCTAAAGTGTTTTCTAAATTTGATTGTAAATTTGGTTTCTATCAGATTAAGATGGAGAATGAGTCGAAGAAATTCACAGCATTCTCCACCCCACAAGGGCAATATATTTGGAATGTTATGCCAATGAGGCTTTCCAATGCCCCTCAGATATTCCAAAGAAAGATGGATAATCTATTTAAGGATTATCTAGAGTTCATGTTCGTCTACATAGATGACATTCTGATTGCATCTCGAAATATAAAAGAACATATTAAACATCTTGAAATATTTTCAGATGCATGTCACATGGAAGGTCTTGTTCTCTCTGAGAAAAAGGCTATTATCGCTGCTAATAAAATTGAATTCTTAGGAGTTCAAATTGATGAAGCAAGGATAGAGTTACAGGAACACATTGTGGAGAAAATCCACAATTTTCCTGACATATTAAAAGACAAGAAAGAACTTCAGAGTTTCTTGGGAGTTGTAAATTTTGCAGGCATGTTTATAAAAGACCTTGCAAAATATAGAAAGGATTTTAGACCACTCCTGAAAGAGACTGAAAGCTCTAGATGGAAATGGGAAGAAATCCATACCAAAAGAATTCGTGAACTAAAGCAAGTCTGCAATAGCTTGCCAAAACTTGCGATACCTCAAGATGAGGATGAGCTGGTAGTCTACACAGACACCAATGATTTTCGATGGGCAGGAGTGCTCATGAGAAAAACAAGTACGGGTCAAGAACCCTGTAGATACACAGGAGGGTTGTTCACTGAACAACAAGTCAAACTCTGGCACATTAATGAAAAAGAATTCTTTGCAGTATGGAAAACACTTAAAAATGGCCTTTATTCTTACTTGCAAAGAAATTTGTATTAAAAGTTGATAATACTAATGTTAGAGCTTTTCTAAAAAATAAACTGGAATCAAAAATTGAAAAAGCTCGTATTATCATATGGCAAGCTGAATGTCAATATTATACTTATGATATTGATGTTATAAAATCTCATGAAATGTTCTTGCAGATTTCTTGACGAGAGATGGAAGCATTTGAAGCTGATTCCATCATTACGAGATTCAGGCACCTCAGAGAAAACCTAGAGGAGCTATCAAAGCATTTTGGACAGCTCGAGATCAATGCACGAGCAGCTGGCCAAATACAACAGAGTGATGTGAACATGGTCCGCAACAATATACGAACCTCCCATATAGCAATGACAGCACTATGGGAAACAGTATTAGAGCCAATCAGGAAGGCGTTGGCCTCTCTGGTAAACAAAGAGAAATGTACCCAAAAAGCTAAGGTGGTCACATATGAAGAAGCAGATTCAAGCACTGCTTCAAAGGAACCATTGTCGGATACCGACAAAAATGTTGAGCAAGAGGAAAGTCACATTTCCGGAAGTTCAAGTCAACTCACTGCCTCTGGGGTAAAAGAGGAAGAAATTAACCTTAGGCCAATGACAGACACCTCTAAGGTTAATTCAGAAGAAAAGGTCATTTCTACAGCCTGGCTGGACTACCAATGAAAATGGGAACAACTGGTTTCCAAAAAGGGAATTAACCCCAGCAAGACGGTGATCGAAACATCCGGAAGATACAACAGGGTCTGGATGCTCGAGGGATCAAAGCCAGAAGAGGTCCGAAAGTGGTATGATTTTGGCTCATTAGCATCGGTTCATACTACATCACCAGGGTTTCCGGAAATTGAAAAACTTCCGGGATGGATAAGTAGTGCATGAATCATGGCAGAACAACCCGCACCTGCAAAGAGGAGATATTCTGGAGCATAAGTTCATTTCAGCAGCACCAGAAATAGTCGGGAAAAGTTCTTATCCGGTCTTTCACTTTATTAAATTACAAAGACCTGATATGATTGCCTTCAACAGAGTTAAGTCTATGGATGAGAAGGCACCATTGGTATCTTCAATCAGCGAAGATGAGATCTCCATCAGACGAGCATGGGGATTCTGGGTCTGTCTCACAGAGATAGAAAAGATCAAATATCCATTTAAAATATTTTCCAATAATTTAAATGGATCGTTCCTGGTTAATTCTTTAACAGGGAAAAGCATGGAGTTTGCGGAAACCTCTTTTGAAAAGAAAAGGTTAATCATCTGGGAAAATAAGCTGCCAGCAACGGAGTCTACCAGAAGAAAGGCATGCAACATGATGCATGTTGGGCAATGGGATAATCACATATGCCCATATTGCGTGGAACAGGAAAAACCCCTATTCGGTACAAAGATTTGGGTAACCCAAAATAAAGCCGAATCTGGACAAGATAAAGGGAAGAAACGTCCAAAAAACTTTCACAAGTCCAAGTGAAAACAGCTGGATGTAAGAGAAAGAGAGGTGTCGGCAAAGACCCTACAATAATGGCCGACAAAGTAGAGAGGGGCAGTTGGCAAGGGCATGTGACGAGTTGACAAAGGAGTCCACTAGCAATAATTCTGGCAGAATAATAATGTAGGCTGGAATCCAAGGCAAGTGACGTCACTGCGTTCGTCACAAGAAATTAGAGTTTGTTTGGAGTCCGTGATTGAAGTCTGCGGACGCCTATAAATAGAGGAGATTGAAGCAGATGGAAGGCATCAGAAATCCTCCCAACTCTTCAAAATAATAAGTTGTATTTCCTTTCTGTAAAAATTTCCTTTCTGTATTTGTTTTTCATATGGGGTCAGTCCCTCAGAGTCAAGCATCCTCATATATGAGGAGCTAAGTGTCAGTCTTCTCCATTAGGAGAAAAATATTTCTGTAATATTTTTAATATTTCTTTAATAAAATTCAGGCTTCCAAATATTCTAAATATTCCGATATATAATTAAAACCTTTGCCACAAATCTTGATACATCCTAAGGTAGGAAACGAAATAGGATTGTGCTGTTTGCTGCTGAAGGAGACAAGAATCGGTGAACCATCGGTTGCGACTGCGTGGTTGGAGGGAGTCCGTAAAAACCCGGAGCTTGAGAAACCCGGCAGCAAGGCAGTCAAACTCAAGGTATGGAATTTAGTGCTTAATTGTATTATCGGAAGCATGATGGGCTGATATTGGACTAATGGTAATGAAGAAACTAAAATCTGGGGTCAAAATGAAATAAAGCAAAAGTTAGTAGGGTTAATTGAAGTTTGAAAAAGTCAAAATAGTCTAAATGGCCTTAATTTGGTCAAATATGGTTTCTAATGGCCTATAATTGGAAATTGATTTAATCATGGCCCAAATGTGGAAATGGTGCCTTGTAATGGCCTAAAATATTCATTACCTCCATATAATTAATTTAATATTTATTTTATTAAACTATATAAAATTGTAATTTTGTCAAAATATATAGTGTTATGTTATTTACTGTTTTTTATTTCACCATAATATTGAATGAATTATTATACTATAAAAACTAGCTAGTAAAATTCAGTTTGAATTTTCACCCAAAAAAAAAAATTCAGTTTAAATATATAACTAATTAAATAACATGAAAAAATGATGATGAAAAAAATAATTATTAATAAAACCATATATAGATGCTTTTGTAATGGAAGAAAAACCATAACTATTCGATTAAGAAACTATTTCGGGTTCAAGCCTTTGTGTATTAAGAATTCTGTTTTGGGAAAATCAACCCTTAAATATACGCACCAGATCATCGATAGATTAACCTTGAGGCCAATGTGGTCTGGAAATACCCGGTATTTGCAAGAAAAATATCCGAGTGGAAAAATTTAATTACGGAGTTATTAGTACTTATATTATAAATATTTTGAATTTGAACTCAAATAAATGATGAAATAATATTACTAAAATAATAATAATATTAGTAATTTTACAGATCAGATGGAAAAAGCTATATGCCTAAACTCTGCAAATTTGCTTGAAATTAAATAATGAATATGAAATACTATATTTTTTAAAAAATAAAAAAATATTACTCCCTCCGTCCCATTAAAAGTTGTCACTTTCTCTTCTGCACAAAATCCAATACAATTGTTAAACATTTTATATCTCAAAATCGGTATAAATAAAAATTATATAAAATGTCTATATTTTAAAACTATACAATTAGACGATTCTAACAAGACCACACTTGACTATTTTTCTATTCTTGTATTAATACAATAAAATTCAATCAGAGTTAAACAATGAAAAGTGTTAAAAATCAAAATGGGCCACTTTTAATGAGACGGAGGGAGTATTAAATAATAAAAAAAAAATAAAATGGGGCCCCCATCTGTGCAATAGCTCCACTGGCTCATGCTTGGAGCCGGCTTTGATTTTTCTGGACTTTCAAAATTTGGGACATTCAATCTAAATTTTTGAAAGTTTTAAAAAATAAGAAGTATTCCATACATATTTTAAAAAGTTCTTTTTTTTTAAAAAAAAAAAAACATCCTGAGTTATTTAATACGATTTTAAAAAATCTTAAAAAAAAATAACTATTCAATTGTTCATGGATTTACAAAGCCAGTCACTCTACATGGAGTTTTAAACTCCAAAAAAATTCAACAAAATTTGAATTGAATAGAGACCCGTCAATATAAGTAAGGGGTGTCAATGCCAAGGCCCTAAAGAAATTAAAAATTGAGTGTGTTGTAATGATAATGTTGGAGAGGATGGAATGGAACCTAGAATGAGAGAGTGAGTATAACTGAAAATATGGAACAAGAAGAGGGGTGAAGTCAGCAAAGGATGAAGAATGAAGATGCTGCAATGGGCTCAGGACAGAAAATGGGCCAGAGAACACTTGTTGGGCCCAAATAATGGGTCTATTCAGGCAGAGGTGTAATATACTTCACTTTCTTCTTGCAATTTCAATTTTAATGTAGTAAGTACTACTTCCTCCGTTCCTTTATTTTTGACACACTTACCACATTTGGATGTTTCAAAAAAATTGCTACATTACTTTTTTTGGAAAGTTTTATTGGTTAATGAAGTCTTTAAAAATTACTTACATAATCTAATTGTGTTAATTAAACTCAAAGAAAAGTCAACAAACAAGAAAAAACATTCCAAGAAATAACCCACATTCATCTTCTTCATTTGGTCTCGTCATTCTCCACTCCAAAAAAAACAGAAGAGGAAAAAAAAATCCAAGTTTCATTGGTGCATCAACTATTAGAATTTTACTCCAACCTTCCAAAATTTCCAATATCGTCAACTTCATCATCACTCACCCACCGATTACATCTTTTTTTCTCCAACCTCAATATAGTTGTTATGAATAAACCCTAGATCTGAAGCTTTTCATCTTTATCGGAATCCATCCATTTCTTCATCACCTCGCTGCCGTTTGCTTCCACAAAAACCACCCAGATCTGGAATTTTAAATCTATAGGATCAAAACCCAACTCTGTAGTTTTAGATCTGTAGAACTTTAGAAACCCAAGTCCGCCCAGTTCAAGCTTCGACGTGTCTGAGGCGGGGGAGAAAGCCCCGCCTGTTCTCGAAAGAATGGTTGATCTTGTCGCGGTGTCGGTGGCGGTGGCGCGGCGGATGGAAATAAGGGCTGGTGAAGAAGAATCCTGGTTCCCGGATCCGAGGGATGGTATGTGGTGCATGGGTGCAATGCGCCTGGAGAGAAAGGACAAATGAGAGGATGAATAAAAGTGCAAGAGAATTATCCTTCATGGTTCCCTTCCCTTGGTGAGTAGCTTTGTGGCTCTTCGTTTGAGATTATTCATTGAGTGAGCACAACACTAGTGAAAATTCACACTCAAAACTCTTTCCAATTGTTTGGTAAACTGATTCTTTATGGTAAAAGGCATTCTTGGATTGGTTAGTACCCTGCACATGTTAAGCTTTTTCATTATCCATGATTATTTATTTCCTTAATTAGCCTTCTTGAATTTTACATTATTCTTTATTTGTATTAGCTGTTGTTCATTAATTAAGAAATGGATATGATAGGTCCAAGTTTGTACAGTTGTTGCAATTGTAGAAATCATGTTGCTTGTAGGATGATGCGATCTCTAAAGACTTTCAGGTGAAAGTGGATGTCCTATATTACTATTAAGAGGGTAAATTGTAGGTTCCAATGGTAAATGCCAATTTGATGGATAAATTTCTGGTTATCGTATGGAAGACGCTGCTATTTGTGTTCTGTTTTTTTTCTTATTAGTTATAGCAAGTGTTAATTTTAACATCTTGAATATCCTGGATATGTTCTGGTTGATCTGATTATATTTATTGCTAATGGACAGAATTCATTTCAATCTCACCAAAAAAGAAAGTGTATATGCTACTCCATCTTCTCATTCACCTTCAGTTTATCCATGCCTAAACTCCAGAGGAGATGTTGTTCAAGATTTCTATACGAGCCACTTTCTCCAATTTCTAGAGGTAACTTTATATGAACTTTTCTTATTGTAGTTTGTAACTATTGCATTCCTTGAAAAAACGTTCACCAAAATGTATTGTTTACAAAATGACATGTTCAAGCCCAATGTTGTTCACAAGCTATGTTTTCCATGCAAATATAACAAAATATGTGCTCCTACTACACAAGATAAATGTCTTTACTATCCACCAAACAATTGACATAGCTTTAATCAGTGATAACTGCTCCTATATCAGCCCCACTTATATGAATGTTACCTTCATTCAAGAACTCTATTGCTGCATCAATTTCACTTTGCTCAACCTCCACATTTTTTGGAAGCAAACCAATCCTGTCAAGCCTTTACTTACCCACATGTGGATTCTTGTAGTTGTTGTGACCTTTGTGCTTTAAAATTTCTAGCATAACATATTGCAAATGAAGCCATGTGTAGTTGAGCAACTTAGGATCAAAAGCCTGGTATTGATCATTCACTGCCTTTACCAACTCCTCAACATTTTTATGAAATTCTTGATGCTGCAAAGATTGAATAGCCCTGAAAAAACCAAGGTCTAATATATTGAGGTCAGGAGATTGAGGAGGTTGGTTCACAATTGTGAAATTAAATCCATCCATTTGAGCAATGACATTAAATTCATCATCATTTGGTAACATATGTGGCTTTGCATTGTCCTGTTGTATGATGATATGCTTCGATGCATTTGCCGGCCACTTCTCCTTAATGCACGGAATAACTTCACAGATCAGTTTCTGCCTGATTACTTCTCTTGTTATCTTTTCGACAGCTTTTATTTCCGCAGTTCCTCGTTCTCTATTACGACTTTTTCTTTGTGCAACAACAATTTCTGTAAATGGAAATATTCCAATTTTTCCATCCCAAATAACTTCACCATCATCATTGAACACAGGCCTTGCAACCGCAGCCAAAAACATGACTTTCAATATGTAATTCTTGTTCTGTGTCGATCTGTAAGGATCTTCTTCTTTTGCCAAGAGATAAAACTTCATGGTTTTTTGATTCATGTAAAACCATTTTTCATCAATATGAACATAATTATATAACCCCTCAAATACAGCTTTTGTATTCAATGTCCTTGGGATTATGTGTTTCAATACCCACAAAAGCCTTTGCTTTCTATTAGAATCTTTCAGTTTCGGCTTGATAGAGTTCGAATGAGACCTAATTTTTCCTTTTTGAAGTAATCGGTAGACCATGCTAGGACTTACCTGGAGAGCACTTGCATATGATCTTATTGTAGTCCTTTTGTGTAATGGAACTGCTTGCAATGCTTCATCATTGAACTCTTTGCATTTTCTTCCACATCTCCCTTTCATCTTGCTGTTTACATTGATGAAATTGCCATTCATTTTCTGTGTTTTGGCACTTCTCCATAGCCTTGAAATGGTATACCTAGAACATTGGTATTCTGCTGCTAATTTAGACACAAATCCTTTTGGCAATATGTTGTTCTTATCTGCTGCTGAGAGTAACTTTTGCACAATGTGTTGTCTCTGCATGTCAGCCAAATTTGCTTTTTTCTTACCATCATTTTGTGACTGTATTTCTGGTTGATCTGATAGTATCTCTGGTTCCATTTCATCTTGCAAATCAGAGTCTGAAGACAAGTGCCAATCTTCATATGCACAATCACCTTCAAAGTCATCTTCAAAATCACCTTCAACCAAGTCTTGAAGCTGCAACAACTCCTCTTCATCAAGGCTGCCAGAATTAGATAGAACTATGGCATGCAATAACTCCTCTTCATCAAGGCTGCCAGAATTAGATAGAACCATGGCAAGAATAAATTGGAAAACCTGATGGGGTTGTGATTTTCCCTTGACTGCTCAAGATATCCACTATATTAAAGATAGCTTGCTTTCATTTTGTAATGGTATGATGTATGCTTAAATGTGAAGAAAACAGCTTTGTATTGAAGGGAATGTAGTTGAGATCATCTAAAGCTTCTTGTATTTATAGGATTTCTTTGTAACTTTTGAATAGGGGTGTAAAATTATTTGTGAGGGAAATTTGAGTTTTCTGAAAATTTGATTCCCTCCATGAACATGAACAGGAAAGATGGTTTTTTCAAGAAGAAATCATTACAGAGTCAAAAACCAAAAGTCAGCATGCAGGGTTGTAATTATTTTGAATTTGTTATTTACACTTTCTCTCTCTTGAACTAATTACTCTTTAATTCCTTCTCTTAAATCCCGTGCCAAACCTTCATGTGTCAAAAATAAAGGAACGGAGGAGACTTAATTAGTAGTAGTATATACTGTAGTAGTAGTTCATATTCTTTACAAACTTTCTTAGATACTAGGAATATACGGAAAAAAGGATAAATAGGTCATTTTTCTTTTCAAAAAATTCAAATCAGTCATTTTTCTATTTTATTACCAAAACAGTCCTCTACAAATGCTAATTATGTTCAAATCAGTCTTTTTTTCACTAATTATATTCTAATTGCTGACGTGGCAAGGGTTTTAATTTAAACCTGACACGTGTGCAGAATATTAGTCCTTTTTCTTTTATCTTTTGCCAATTCAGTCCTAAACTTTTATTTTGTTCTATTTAGTCCTCTACCCCAATCACTCATTTTTATATTAATTGGCCTTAAACCTTTCAAATTATTTCATTTTAGGCCCAGAATCTTAAATTTTTTATTATTACTAATCCATTTATCAAATAATATCACAACATACTTCCATAAATAAAATTAAACACCAAACCTCATATATTGGGTTCGACTGCTTTGTTATCGGGTCTTTCAAGTATCGGAATTTTACGGACTCTCTCTAATAACCATTCGACCGCAACCGATTGTTCATTGGTTTTGGTTTCCTTCAGTAACAATCAACAGAATCTTACTTTGCGTCCTACCTTAGGATGTAGCAATATTTGAGTAAATGATTTAACTTGAATTTTTGGAAGGTTATGGATACAGGAAGCCTTGGTTTTATTGAAAAATATTAATATTATTAAAAAGATTAAAAAAATAGCCTGAATTTTATTGTCCACAAAGTATGATTGTGCTGATTGTTGCTGAAGGAAACCAGAACCAATGAATCATCGTTACGGTCGGGTGGTTAGAGAGAGTCCGTAAAATTCGGAACTTCGAAGACCCGATAACAAGGCGGTCAAACCCAATGTATGAGGTTTGGTATTTAATTTTATTTACGGAAGTATGTTGGGCATTTATTTGATAAATGTATTAGTAATAATAAAAAAATTAAGGTTCTGGGCCTAAAAATGAAATAATTTGAAAGGTTTGAGGCCAATTAATATAAAAATGAGTGATTGGTGTAGAGGACTAAACAGAACAAAATAAAAGTTTAGGACTGAATTGGCAAAAGATAAAAGAAAAAGGACTAATATTATGCACACGTGTCAGGTTTAAACTAAAACCCTTGCCACGTCAGCAATTAGAATATAATTAGTGAAAAAAGGACTGATTTGAACATAATTAGCATTTGTAGAGGACTGTTTTGGTAATAAAATAGAAAAAGGACTGATTTGAATTTTTTGAAAAGAAAAAGGACCTATTTATCCTTTTTTCCAGGAATATACTATAAGTCTATACGTCTATTATCACAATCAGCATACTCAATTTAATTTAATTTATTTCATTAGCAAGATATAAAAGTGACACAAAAAAAAATCAGCAACAATAAAACGTTCTAAAAGGTGAATAAAAGAACAATCGAAATAGAAATTCTAACAAAATAAATATACAAAAATAATAATAATAATAATAATAATAATAATAATAATAATAATAATAATAAAAGGTACTACTATATGACGAAAAAACTCATATCGTCCCATAATTTTAAAAAAATTCCAAAAATATCCCACAATATCGAATTAGACGAATCCGTCCCATACCATAATCTTCGCCGAACCCGTCCACAACCCGGTTTTTTCTACCCTAATCATCGCCGAACCCATCCCTCCATTAGGATAGTTATGGGACGGGTTTGGCAATTATTAGCGAAAAGACCGGGTTTATGGACGGGTTCGACAATGATTAGGGTAATTATGGGATGGATTCGTCTAATTCGATATTTATGGAACTATTTTGGAAATTGAAAAAACTTATGAGATTAATTGTGTTT
Source organism: Hygrophila difformis (assembly GCA_030278955.1). Taxonomy (NCBI): domain Eukaryota; kingdom Viridiplantae; phylum Streptophyta; class Magnoliopsida; order Lamiales; family Acanthaceae; genus Hygrophila; species Hygrophila difformis. The sequence continues at coordinate 21,711,278 of JAOANR010000015.1, read as the reverse complement.
TTTTTCAACCATACGACCACCACAATACTAAATAATGGTGGAAGCATTTGCCAGCCCCAACAAGGCACCAACACAATTGACCTTCCCATTACAATATATAATTATTTTTTTTTTTAAAAAAAAGAAAGAAAAGAAGACAGAAAGAAAGAAAAGAAAAAGGGTATCTTGGTCCTTGGATCCCCTAATGCATTTTTATTTAATTAATAGTATTAAGAGAGAAATTTCTTCTCATGATCCAAGACCAAACTTATTTTATTGATATCAGAAAAAGAGAACAATTGAGAGACATGCGGGGATGAGGACTTAGCCCAAGTGGTTAACTCCCCTGACTTCCAACGGAAGGTTGGAGGTTCGATTCCCACCGGCCCCCTATCCCTCCCCTTTATTCCCCTTTGTAATTGTGTGGCATGGGCTCCCACCACCCCTTTCCCAGGCCTTCAATGGCTCATCCAAAAAAAAAAATTGAGAGACATGCGTTAATTTCAATGACAAAAAGACTCCATCAAATTTCTCTAATATTATAAATTATTACACACACAATTAAATCAAATCCCATTGACCAGATATTAATGCCCAAACTTAAATTAGAAAGTACAATGTTCTAAGCCATAGAGAATTTACTAGAGACATCCATGTGCAAGATTCAACAATTTGGCCAACATCAATATAACTTATAACTTGCTAGAGACATATAATACTTGTGCAAACAAAAATTTATTAAAAAAAAATGAAAATAACAATTCATCAATCGTTCATAGCCAAACATTGAAAAACAATTGATCATCACAGTGCAATGAAAGTGGGTAAGTTAGTAATATAATTTGGAAAAAATGGTAATGAAAAGGAATAGTACCATGAACATGCACATGGCAATGTCCCCTTTAGCCCTCCAATTGGGGGACTATAATAATCAACAAACAGTAAATACCAATTATTAATTAATTAAAAAATGAATATTTCAAGATATGAAGAATCTGGTGGCAAATAAACATAATTGTGCTTTGCTTTTTCTAATACTAGTATTTTTTTTTTAATCAAACAAATGTACAACTGTGACAGCAATGATAATAAAACTGAAATGAAAATTAGGGATCTGCTAGTAATTAATTAATTATTAAGAGAGCCCATGTTATTGTTCATGACAATAAAAATAATACTTAACAAGGAAAATATAGGAAAAACAAAGGTAGACAACACAGATGAGTTCATTCACTTTCTTGTCCAGTACACAAATGTCCATAGATTTTTCACATATCTATATATTGTGATGGTGATTTCATAAACAAACAGTTATATCAAAATACACACAAATGCAGTCATGCAATTCAGGAAATCAAGATTACAAAATATTACTTACTAAACAAAAACAAATAATAGAAAAACAACCAAGCTGTGTGTTCATTACATGAAGGCTTCTTCCTTCAGCACCTGCTCTTGCATTTCTCCATTGCTCTTGGTGCTGCATTTAATTCATTTAATCAAAACAAAATTTAAATGCTAAAATCACATATTTAGGGAGAAAAAAAAAATTCTAGCGCATTTAGTTGCTAAATTATTTATAGGTAATAAATTTCAGTCATGAATTCGGCCATTAGAAACCAAAAATTAGTGCTCAACAACATAACATTCCGATCGCTAAAATAGAGAAGTGTCATAATATACAAAATATTGGGAAAAAAAATATATTGTACTAACTACTAGAAAATTTCCGGATTCGGCTACTAACATTGTGGTCACGGATGAATTTAGGTCGTTAAAATTGTGGTCACTAATAAATTTCGATTGAAAATTTGGTTGCTAGCCCAAAGTTTTTCGATCGCTTTCTATCTTAATTTTTCCGATTAGAGAAAAATACCTAGCCCAATTGCTTCAGATCCCTTCATTATTCGAAGGCGCTTGCATGAATCGACAAACATCCTGCACAAGAAGAAGTAAAAAAAAAAAAAAAAAAAGAAAGAAAGAATGTAAATAAACCTTTTCATCAAATTAATCCCTTTCCCATCCCAAAAAATCTCTTATCCAAGTTTTGAATTAAAATTTGACTTTATTACATACATAAATGCAAGTTGTTGTAATGAATGAACACTACCAAGTACTTACATAAGGAATTATAATAAAACAATTTATAGCATATAAAACTACATGCATGAATAAATTTAAAGAAAAGAAAAAAAAGATGATAGTATATAGCAGGAGTAGTATATAGTATAATTAATAATTAACAAGGTAAGGTAAGGTAAGGTAAAAAAGGAAACTTACTGCCAGGGAACATCCCCCACAAGCATCCAATCTCCATCTTTATCTTCATAAGTGGGCACATATTCAGAACTGTTCAGCACATCCATCAATTTCCCCTCATTCATGAAGAAATCTATCATTCCTTGCCTCCCATATTCCCCTTTAATCATTCCAAATTAAACTACAATTAATAATAATATACTATAACTCATCTATGATATGATCTCACTACTCTAATTTATTATTTAATCCATCCATATAATTTGATGATGTTGATGGAACTAAACTAAAATGAGATTAAATTAATTACCAATTAATATAATTAAATTATTAATGTACTTCCTGCTTTATTAACAACCAATTCGATCGTACCGGCCATAGTGAAGGAGCTGAACATTTTGGCCAAGGCATCCGACAGTTGTTGGTAGCTTTTGTACATTTTCAGGTCCACTTTCCGCAGATACGGCGCCCCGTCCATCGACACCTTCACGAACGCCGCCGCCGCCTCCTCCTCCGTGCTTTTCTGACTCGCCACCATTATGTTCTTCCGGAATGACCTCACCGGCGGCCACCCCACCACTTGTGCCCTAACACAAACACAATATAAAATTTGAATAATTTATTATAGTAATATTCATTATATTACTACATGTATAGATATTTGATATAGGAGATAGAGTATTTTATGTCAAGATATACCTAGCAAAATTATCAAAAAAATATGGTTCGATATGTAATCATAATATTTTAAAGGTGAAATAACAAAAAAAAAAATGAAATAATCATGGTTCATGACTTTATAAATATATACATATATGTATGTATGTATGTATGTATGTATGTATGTAATGAATTATATGTGAATATATACTTGGCAGGTGGCTTGACCGGAGAAGCTACAGCTTTCTTCTCCATGGGAGAGGTTTTCAGGCTATCCTTCAGATCCAACGCAGGAGAGTCGTCGGATTGGAGGTTCAGTTTCAGATCAACGGTCTCCGAGAAGCCTCTTTTTCCGGTTATCTTGATCTCCCCGTCGCTGCCGCCGCCGCCCGGCAGCCCCAGGCAGAGCTCCGTAGCCTTCAGATTCAGGCCGCCGTTATCCTCCTGCAGCAAACCCCCCATTTTCCGGCAAACTTCCATTCAATGAACCACTTTCCGGTCGCCGCTAGTTCTTCTTCTTTTTCTTCGTTGCCGCCACCGCCGCCGTGAATATATAAGATGGAAATCAGAAATGTGCGTTTGATGAAAAAGGAATTAAAGCAATAATAATAATATTAATGTGTAACTTTGATGCAGATATAGAATGAAGGGACGGCCGAGATTGTCCCAAGGACACGTGGCGGCTGCTTAAAGAGCCGATTGTATGGGATCAAGTGCATGTTAGTAAATAAAATAATTAAAGCTTTTTTTTATAGTACCTTTAAATTTGTTATTGGGAAAGAGAGAGAGAAATTTTATTTTGTTTTTTTTACTGCGTTATAATTTAATTATCCCATTCGTAAATTAATTAATCAATGAAATGATCATCAAGTGGACAGGAGCTGGGTTTTTTCTAATGTAGTATACATATTTTAATGGAGGAAATAAAAAAATAAGAAACAAAGATGGGAAATGGGAAATGGCATGATTAAGGGAACCAATGAATGAATGTGGTCCTGAAACAAATCAATCTTCTCCTACAATTAATTAATTACACACATAGATGGAATAATAATAATAATTAGATTAAATAAATAAAATGATAGGGCTATACTGAATGGATTAATTTAAAATGAATTGACCAATCATGTGTTGTTTGGGTATAGGGCCTAGGATGGTGTACATACACGTATATGTGTTTCTAGTTTCCATGTGTTCTCATGTGTGTACTTTTTTTTTTTTTTGACACGGCCTAAAGAGGCAAGTAATGGGAAAAGAAAAAAGTAACAACGAAGGAAAAAAGTGATTTAAATAAAGCGAGTAAAGGTAACGCTGCTAGCATCCTTATCTGCCAAAATGGAGACATTGTCGGGGGGAAACGCCCAATTTGTATGGAACTCTTCAGAACGTGCCGTCTTGCGAGCAAGTCCATCGGGCACCTGATTTCCTTCACGATAAACATGACGAAGAGAGCAACCAACCATATTCCGAAGTAAACCACGAACTTCTTTAATCATAGGCTAGAGAGAATGACGAAGCAAAACTGCACCCAGAACAAGGTTGATCACATCTAGTGAATCCACATAACATACTCACAGTTGCACACCCAGATCTCGAGCCATGAGAACACCAATTCGATGAGCCATTAATTCCACCTCCAAAATTGATCTCGGACCGAGAGAACCACTGAACGCCTTCAACCATTGCCCGGTGCTCGTTCTGCACACAGCCCCAAATCCATAAACTTGTGGCTCCTTAAGAACACACCCATCGGTATGCAGAACTATACGAGTCACCTCCTCTTCAATCCATGCAATATTTCGGGCCTGCTTGTATCATTCTGGACCTGATGAGAGACGATTCATAACACGATGAAGATACACAGCATTGTGGAGCACCTGATCACAATCAAGTTGCTCATTGCGGAAGACTCTTGCATTACATTGACATCAAATAGTCCAAAGCCAGGCCATAAAATTTGTACCCCAAGATCTCCACACCCATTCACACCGTAGTCGACGGTCCCTCTCATCAATATGTTGGATAATATCACGAAGAAAGAAGCCTCCTCGAGACCACACCTGATAAGCCCAAGCGCAAAGGAAAAGCACGTGCTTCCAATCCTCAACATGCTCACCACATATCGAACATAAAAGCGAAGCAGCAAGGCCTCGTCTATACCTTAATTCGTTACAAGGAATAGCACCATGTCCCAAGGTCCATAGAAGAATTCCAATCTTTTCCGGGATCATTTTCTTCCACATCCATGCCTAGCGCTGCTCAGATCTTCCATGGAGCACTACCAATTATATCCAGAACTCACACTATAATGGCCCCTGCTATCACCCCTCCAATGTAATAAATCTAGTGTATCTTCATTCAGAAAAGGAGTCGGAGCAACTTGGAACTTGCTAAGAATATCCGCAGGGATCCAAGAGTAGACCACATCAAATTTCCAACGACCATTATCGATCACATCTTTGATCCGAAGGTTTAAGTCATGGATATCAACAAATAGGACGATGCGCGCCATATACTGCCCATTCCACCATGGAGTATACCAGTGAGAGCTAGCCCCGTTGCCAATGCGAACGCCATAACCTTGGCGAAAGGTGACTTCGAGCCCGTTTGGAATGGCTTCTAGGAATGTGCTTTTGGCTTTTGCTTCTGCCAAAAGCACTTCTGGTAGAAATTAGGTGTTTGTTTTGGCTTTTAAAAAAAAGCAAAAGCACTTCGAAAAGCCAAAAAAGTGCTTCTGGGAGAAGCAGTCCAGGAGGTGTTTCTCCTGAAAGCAGAAGCCAAAAGCACCTCGTAAAATGTGCAAGGACTTAAATACCCCCACTACTTAATATAAATTACACTATAAATATATCTTATTATCATATTAAGTAGCACGTCCTTTTTGGTAATTACTACATTCCAAAAGCACTTTTCATTTTTATTCATCCAAACATATTTTTTAGAAAAAGCCGCTTTTCAAACATTCCATCCAAACACAAAAGTTACATGCTTTTGCTTTTGACTTCTGCTTCTGCTTCTACTTTTGGCTTCTGTTTTTTTCAAAAGCCAATCCAAACGGGCCCTTCAACACTTTCACCAGTGTGCGCCAAACCTTGGTGCCTCTATAATGAGTGGTAGGCATCGTATCTGGAACAGCATCATATTTTTCCCTCAAGGCCGTGACCCATAGTGTATTCGGTTCCATTAGAAAATTCCATCGCTGCTTGCCTAAAAGAGCAAGTTCATTTCGCGACACCTCGTTAACCCTAAACCACCATGTTTTCGTGGCCTAGTGACAATCTCCCAGTTAATTAGGTGGAGACCACGACCTTCCACCCCCTTCCATATCCAACGGCGGATGATTTTATCAATCTTGTTACACACTCCAATAGGGAGCATGTGCACTTGCAAGGTGTATATAGGCAAGGAATTTAGCACCGAACGAGCAAAAGTTACCATACCAGCTTTATTAAAGAGGAAAGAAGACTAAGAACTCAAACGATCATTAATACGCCGAATTAAGCTATCAAAGTGTGATATTTTCAAACGGCCGTGGATGATTGGACAACCAAGGTAGGAACCAAGATTTTTAACCAGAGTCACTCCAAGCAGATTTTCCAACAGGTTCACCTCCTCAACCGTTGCACTAGAGGAACAAAATGCACTCGATTTATCCGCATTCATATGCAAGCCCAATCTAGAACCAAACCTTGCAAGCAAAGAAGCCATACTCTGGATGCTATCCTCTTCCAATTCCGCATAGAAAATTAAATCATCTGCGAATACATAAGATGGGAGATCCCAATACCTCCTTAACAAAGCTTCAAGGGCCGCAAACTGCCCTCATTAGTTGCGTCAACAATGGTACGAGATAATTTCTCTTAGGGGTGAGCATCGGGTCGGGTTGTCGGGTTCGGGTACCCGACACTATCGGGTTTCCGAAATGGCTACCCGACCCCGACCCGCATAAGACCGGGTACCCGACTTTGTCGGGTCGGGTTGATCGGGTACCCGATACCCGACAAAAATATTTTTTTAAAAATATATATATTTTTTATTTAGTTTTACTTTTTATATAAATACAATGACTAACCTAAATTACACAATTTGTTCAAAAAAAACTAAGATTACTAATATTTAAGCAAATATATAGGTATATTCATCTATATTGTTATTAAATAATAATAACTATCAATTTTTAAAAAAAATATAAAATTTTTGTTTTATTTATTATTAATGTTATCTTATTTATTAGTATTATATAATTAAATTTTAGTGTTCAATGCCATTATTTATTAAAATAAAAAATATAACTCATCAAAGTTATTTACAATTCTTGAAATTTATTATCATATCATGTTCAAGGTTAATTATCCATTATTAATTCTAAAAAAAATCAATATATGAGACTTCACAAATTTTTAAAGCTTATACATGGCTTTTCACCACATAGAATAAAATACAAATCCTACTAATTATAAAAATAAGTATAAATATTGTAAAGCAAAATAAATATTAGAAAATAAATATTAAAATCTATTTATTTATTTATTTTGTCGGGTACCCGACCATAAATCCGACACCCGACCCGACAGTTAGTGTCAGGTTTGGGTACCCGAAATGTCAGGTTTTTAATATCAAAACCCGACAAAACCCGAACCCGACATGTCGGGTTTGGGTCGGGAACCCGACATTTCGGGTTCGGGTCGGGTACCCGATACCCCCGACAAAAAATGCCCACCCCTAATTTCTCTATGATGATCACAAACAAATAAGGCGATAGCGGATCACCTTGTCGAAGTCCCCTCTCCACTTTAATATGCACCCAATTGTCTCGAGATTTTTGGTGCCATAGCAATTCCTCTTGTAAAAGAACATCAACAAGCTCTTGGCGCAACTCAGTATTTAACCTCCACAACCAAGCTGAATCAACAGTCGCCAAACGTTTTTCAATACCCATTAACCAATTCTTGAGCTTCTGTTTCCTATCCCGAATATTACCAAACACTTCTTTATTGAAAATCATAGACTTCTCTTTCACTGCCTGTAGGACATTAATGAGATTTCGCCACCAGTCTGCCGCCCTTCCATAACTACTTGTTTGTATCGACTATGCTCCTTCCACATATTCTCCCAACGGAAGGGCCACGAGTTGCAATTGGTCACCTCTGCACCACACACCAACTTAAGAGGGCAATAGTCAGAGCCAATTCTGGGAAGATGGATGATACGCCCATCATCTAAGAGATTCTCCCATGCAAACGTGGCTATGCCGCGATCTAAATGTTTACAAATTCTCCTACCCGCACCGGCCATGCGAGTCCAGGTGAACTCCCCCCGACAGTGTTCATATTCATCAATTGGCAGCGACGAAATAAATTCCTTAACTCAGCCGCTCTATCAACCAAAAACGCACCACCTCTCATTTCTTCCTCACATGCAATTTCATTCCAGTCACCCATCACTACCCAAGGAAGGTAGAGGCTGCCACATCCACAAGTGACTCCCAATTAACCTTGCGACGTTGATAATTGGGATCTGCATATAAAGCAGTAAACAGCCAGCGACATGACCCTCTAGATAATTCAATAGAGATCATCCGAGCGTCTGTCCCATAAACTTGAATGTCACAGACAGTAGACAGTGCACGGAGCACCCATATGCCCCCGCTGATGCCCGCGACCTCTTGAATAAAAATCGACGAGTATCCCAACCTGATAAAGAAAGGCTTGAGCTGGGAGAATTGGCCACGAGGTTCCAAGATACATAAAATGTCCGGCTTATGATCTCGTAATAAGTCACTCATCCACCGTTGAGCCGTCCGGCTCATTATTCCACACACATTCCACGAAATTATAGTAAAATCCTTGAATTCCATAACAAAAAAAAAAATGAAGTAAATGGGATCCTTACATACTGACATCCTCGGCGTCGGCCCAAACATCAGAGTCTTTAGATTTCACATCATCTAGCAATGGACTGAATCTCCCGGTATTCAACACAGCAAGCTTAGAATCTCTTGCTTCAGTATCTTCCACCTCATCGTCCGATGAGGATATATCAGTTGCACCTTTATCATCCAGACGAGGTCTCTTGAGAGACTGCATATGCTCATGACGCCCTATAGGTGGCAGATAAGATTTTTTCGCAGGGACCAAAACAAGTGATTTGGAATGAGAACTTTCTCCAACCAACACCTGTTTCTTCCCTCCATGCACCTGGGTAGTGTTCTGGTATTGAGTGGATACTTCCTCCTCTGCTACAACTTTACCTTTACTATCGTCGTGACTTTCCCTTCCAAAGATAGTGCCTGCTGAGTGAGTTGCCTTAACATACTCGGGAGGGCCTGTATCAACTTTAGGCTTCCGTTGAGGACGAGATCTCCTTCGGACCACCATCCAATCCCCGAATGCAGGTTCTTCAACGTCGCCAACACCCAATTCAGTCCCTTTCTTGGCCTCTTTCATCCCCACCTCAGCAGCTTTCTGTCCCGAATTAGCCTCAACATTATTATCAGTATCCTTTATGCTTTCGTTGGCAGCCGGCACAGGCTCCGTCCTAGTAACATTCACCTTAGTACAACCTTGTTCAAAATGGCCATAGTGTCCACAATTAGAACAAATGAGATGAAGACCCTCATAAGCTATAAGAATCCACTTGCCATTAACCCTCTTTACCCGTCACAGGTTCCATCAAAAGGCGATGGCTAGGGTGGCTAGGGTTTTGACGGCTAACCGCTCCTCTTCGGTGCCTCCATTCTCTTCGACCGCTCCACCTGATCCAGCGGCAAGACCGCCACTTTTGCTCATGTTCTGACGCAAGATAGGATGGAGACCGATGCCCCAGAACCTGATGCGCAACCTGTGCCGCGTCGAGATCTTATTGCAGAAAACCTTGTCAAGAAAAGTTTCGTGGGAGGCAATCCAGCCCTCCTAGATTTCATCATCGATGAAGATTTGGATATTGAGGCTGTGAAAGCATGGGAAGAGGCTCTAGTTATTAAAGTTCTTGGCACAACAGTCGGCTATATGGCTCTCAATGAGAGGCTTATTCGTATGTGGAAGCCCCAAGGTGGGATGGACGTTATTGATGTAGGGCACGGTTGCTTTATCTGAAGTTTTCAAAGTTGGCGGACCGCGAAAAAGTTGTTAATGGTGGGCCATGGTTAATCTTTGATCACTATCTTGCGCTCATGCCATGGTTACGTGAATTTGATCCGAGTACTACGCAAGTCAACAAGACTCTTTTTTGGGCACGTATGAATTGTCTCCCTATGCATCGCTATCGGGAGGATATATTATAGGCGATTGCATCTGGGCTGGGAGAAGTTATAAAAGTCGATGCCTGCACGATGAATACAACTAGAGGAAGATTAGCCCGAGTCTGTGTTGCCCTAGACTTTTGGTACGAGATAATTTCTCCATGACGGTCACAAACAAATAAGGCGATAGCGGATCACCTTGTCGAAGTCCCCTCCCCGCTTTAATATGACCAATGGGCGAGCCGTTCCGTAATATGGAAAAGCTAGAGGAAGATACATAAGTCATAATGAGCTCCCGACAACCATTGGTAGTGCATTCGCCCGAGTTATATATGTGACGATCTTATTGACCTTTATTACAAGTCTATTATTCTTCAGAAAAGTTGATGCTCTTCTCCTAAAATGATCAACAAATAGTCCCCACACGTGACACGGCCCTTCTTTAATTTCACGATGTTTGCCGATGCTATCAAATATCTTAATTTTTTTTATATTTTTTGAGGTCGAAAACTGATGAACGCCTAAAATGCATCTATGTCATTATTCGAGATAATAATTTTTAACAATAGGACAAAATCTATCAATAAGTCTGTTTCCAGAAACATATTAGAGGCAGGAAAAGGATATTATCAGACAAATATGCAAATCCCCATTAAATCCCCATTAAGGAATAAGGATGGAAATAATTAATTGTATCAAAAAGCCCAATTATTTTCTAGTAGTGTATTAATCATAAAATAAAAATCATACGCCAAAATAAAAATCACTAAATAAAACCGCTTTATTGAAAAATATTTGATAGGTAATGGGACTTAACCCAAGTGGTCATGTTTCCTGTCTTCCATCCATAGGTTGAGAGTTCGATTCAGCCGGCCCCCTACCCTCCCTTTTATCCCCTTTGTAATATGTGTGACTTGGGTTCCTACACACATTTGCCGACACATAAATGTCAATGTTTATCAAAAAAAATCTCTGACAATAGATCAAATTAAACCTAGTGCCTTCAAGATCAATCTTACTTTAATTGACAGGGTCAAATACAAAATCTATCAAGGAAAAATAAAAAACATAAGAAATTTATGAATGTATTAAAAGTTAATAGTGCTTACATGCATGCATATATGTACATATGTTATAATATGAACCCACGCTATAAATAGGGTCGGTTAGATATTGGAGGGAACACATTCTGCAGTCAGCAGTCAACACCCCCATGCAACACAATACACACATATATAGTACTCCCTCCATCCCTTGAAATGTGACATATTTTTCCTTTTGAGTTGTCTCACAAAATTTGACACATTTCTCTTTTTAGATAAATTAAATTAATATAAATATGATTAGAATCTTAATGGTTTTTAAAATCCCATTAAAATTAATTAATTTAACTATTCTGCACAACCCCAAATACGCTTTTATTTTTCTACACAAATCTATTATATTTATTTAATTCTTCATATTTCGAAGGTTACAAATAAAAAATATTAAAAGTATATATTCTAAAACTATACGATTCTAACAAGACCACACTTGAATATTTTTTCTATTAAATCATTCCCATAATATTAAGTCAAAGTTAAATAATAAAACAAACTGAAAATTCATTAAAATTTTAAACACAAATACCCACAACACTTTAACCACTAAACCCCACTACATAAATTACCGTGCCCAAAAGAAATATGTCACATTTTGCAAGACGGATGGAGTATATAATAATTCCCTCTGCAGCTCTGCAGTTGCCCTAACAATAATATATTGTGCATCTCTCTCTATCTCTCTATGTTTGTACATATACACATTGAATTAAAACTAAAGGGGCATAGACATTAGACATGCATGCATGCTTGGGGTGAAAGAAGATACTTTGAAGAAGCTGCTTATGTCTGATGCTGCATGCCTGATATATACATCATATATATATATATATGTCTGTTGTTAGGTCCACGGATCCAAGCAAGATGTATTCTTTATGCAGTGGTTCTGTGTAATGAGTTCACTCTATCACATTGAAGACACAAATTAACCAGAACCAGAATACCAGTAAACCAGATAAACATGCACAGCGGAATAACGAACAAATAATCAACAAGCATAAAGAATAAATCAGACACAAGGAGTTGTTGACCCAGTTCGGCCTTCGGCCTACGTCTGGGGGATACCAATCCAGGATGATATTTTACTATGTGTTTCAACTATGGTTTACAACCACACACATGAGCAAAATATGAACAATGCCTTCACTCCGAACTTCAAGTGGACAGTTGTAATGACCAAAAACCTCCAGCCTTTGGTGTAGAAAATTCCCTTCTACTTCAACTCTCAAAGCTTCCCTGCTTTGAGTTCCCCTTGAAAAAACCTGTGAAGCACTCCCTCTAATTTGAGAAGATATGATATTTGAAGAGTGGTCTTCTGGTAAAGCCTTGGACTTATCCCTTTAAATGTATTGCCAAAACACTTAAAGGGTTCTGAACACAATCCTTACTGAGATGTGTCCAAGGCACTTCGATTTAGCAGCAACAAATCGATATCTTTGAACAAGGGGCTGCCAATCGAAGATCTTTCAACTCAAGATAAACACTTGGAGCTTGAGAGAGTTTTTCTGTATGTTAGATAGTTGATAAAATGAATCTCAGTCTTCAACTCTCCTGAAAAACTCTTTTAAACAAAAATCCCAACAGACAGATTTCAAAAAGTGACAAATTTGAAAAAGAGCTGTTGGGGATTTTCTTGGTTGAGTGTAACAGCTATATTTCTGATTTGACAGGAATTCCCTGCAAGAAAAAGTTAGTCTATATCCTCCCTTATCAGAAAAGAGCCATTGAGAACATTGCCAGCTGGATCTCTGCAAAACTCTTCATATTTCAAATTTTGAGCACACTGCAGCAGAGGTGGTTCCATCGAGTAGGTTCGATCATCGGTTTTGAACTTCTGTCAAAACACAGAACCCAACAATCTCCCCCTTTTTGATAGGAAGTGAGCCAGCACACAAATCCAACCGATGATGAACTAAACAAGAATACAATCCCATTTACCCAACCACCGTTTACATTTCCCAAAAGGAATAAGCTCTTTACAAAATATGACAATGTCCACATAGAGCTTGTACATTCAAATCACAAGGGAAAATATCCAGCAAACAGTTCACACATACCAGCAACCAAAAATCATCAGTTCATAAACCATATAACGAAAAGAGATTAGAGTTAGAAAAATGTTACCAATCTCCAGAGGTGTTTAATTCAGCACGTTGAATTTGATTTCTCCCCCTCTGGATCACCTTTAACTGTAAAAAAAACATTTAACTCCCCCTCAATGTCACCTTCATCTGTGCTCATATATGCTCAACATTTGCCCAATTGACTTCTGGACCAAGATATCAGATAATATTCTTTCTTGAATTAACTCATTGAGCCGGTCCAGTGAGCCTCTTTTGATCTCCCCCTAAGGATTATAATTCCTGCAACCTAAATCATTAGCAAATAAGCATATTGAACAAGTTTTGGGTTAGGAATTTGAACCGTTTACACAATGGGGGGGATCCGATCGGCTTCATTCAGACCATGTTGCAAAGCCCAATGTCTCTCCTTAATGATCCAACCTTGCTTGATTCAAACCTTGATGTGAAACCCGTGGTTCCTTTGGCACGCCATTCTCTTCTTGGAATGCTATTTTTTAGATCTTCATTCGGCCATATAATTGGTTTGCCGGATAGAGCATCTCTGGAAAGAATGTGGCAGGCTCCTGCTTTGTGACCATAATTGTGACAATACTCACATTCCAATGGTATAGGAGGTGGAACACGTTGTCTGGTTATTCTCTTTGATCCTTTGACTTGATCGATGATCTCCTTTGTGCTTCTCATTGGAACTTCATCAGTAAGATTTCCACCTTTAACAAACTGCCTTTGATTCGAACTGGAGTTCCCTCGATCATAGCCAATACCATGTCTGTCACCATGAGATTTTCCAGCAGAAATTATTTCATCAAGAGTTCCTTTGCCTTTGTTAAGCTTGCTGATCAATTCTTCATCACTGGTTACTTTGGCATTCAACACTTGAACCTGTTCAGTGAGTGTGGTCACCTGTTCTTCGAGTTCAGTCTTCTGATTGAACATGACAGTGACCTGCTCTGTAAGCTCTCCATTGGCAACTGTGAGCTCATGAACCTGTTTGGCAAGATTATCTCTTTTGTTGGACAACTCCACTAAACTGGCTCCAAGATGTGTATAAGATTGCTCAGCTTATCTCTTTCATTGCAGGCATCTGTTAACTCTTCCCTTTGAGCAAAATATTTCACTTTGAGATTCTCAAATTCACTTTTCAATCTCCTGAATTCTTCTTCCTTATCTTCCAACTTGTTATATATCTCATTATATTGTTCATTGAGTGCTTCGAAACTCTCGTCTCCTTTCCTGTCAAAATTAGAAGAAGAACCATTTTGACAATATACAGAAGTGATACAAACAGGAAGGTTACCAATGTTGTCCGATTTAGAATCTGACTCAGAATCTGAGTCCCAAGAGCCAACAAATGCTACTCTTGCTACATTATCACGATCACTATCACTGGAGCTTGAATTTTCTTCATTTCTGTCACTCTTCCTCCTTTCTGGTCTTTTCATCGAAGAGTCTTCTCCATTATTCTTTCCACATTTTTTGAACATCTTATCCCTAAGGATCCTGGCAATGCATTTTGAGAGCTTGATCAGGTCCTCATCATCATCATCATCTGAACTCGAATCATCAGCAGAAGGTTCAATCTGAGATTTGGACTCCACCTTGAAAGCCACAGACTTCTCTGTAAATTGTTTGCAGTGGTCCATCTCCCATGATTGTAAGATCCCCATTAGTTCATCAACAGCTATGGTGGCATAGTTTTCTTGCAATTCAAGAGCAGCAATTTTGGCATTGAATCTATCAGGGAGAGTACCTACAATTTTTCGAACTATCTCCTGGGAGGAGTAGATCTTACCAAGCTGTTGAGCCTGGTTGGTTAGCGTACGGATTCTACTAAAGTAACTATTGATAGACTCATGCTCATCCATGACAAGTTTATAAAATTGTGCTTCAATAGAAATGAGTTTAGAAGTTCTAACAGGAGCCAAACCTTCATGAGAGTTTACCAGTATCTCCCATGCTTGATAAGCAGTGGTGCAGGTAGAGATCAAGCTATACTGGTCCTCGGTTACTGCACTGAAGATAGCATGCAGTGCCTTGGAGTTCATGTTACAGTTGATCCTATCCCCTGCAGTCCATTTCTTTTTGTCTTTAGGCTTGGCAACGCCATCAACAGTTACCGAAGGGGGTTCATAGTTTGTGAGCACTGCATCCCAAGCCCTATCATCGACTGACATCAAAAAGGAGCGCATCCTGTTCTTCCAGAAGGAAAAGTTTGTCCCATCGAGCAGTGGGGGCATGTTGAATGACCATCCTTGACTCATCTTGCTGTTTGGATCTCTCTTGAAAGAGTGTGGCTCTGATACCACTTGTTAGGTCCACGGATCCAAGCAAGATGTATTCTTTATGCAGTGGTTCTGTGTAATGAGTTCACTCTATCACATTGAACACACAAATTAACCAGAACCAGAATACCAGTAAACCAGATAAACATGCACAGCGGAATAACGAACAAATAATCAACTAGCATAAAGAATAAATCAGACACAAGGAGTTGTTGACCCAGTTCGGCCTTCGACCTACGTCTGGGGGATACCAATCCAGGAGGATATTTTACTATGTGTTTCAACTATGGTTTACAACCACACACATGAGCAAAATATGAACAATGCCTTCACTCCGAACTTCAAGTGGACAGTTGTAATGACCAAAAACCTCCAGCCTTTGGTGTAGAAAATTCCCTTCTACTTCAACTCTCAAAGCTTCCCTGCTTTGAGTTCCCCTTGAAAAAACCTGTGAAGCACTCCCTCTAATTTGAGAAGATATTATATTTGAAGAGTGGTCTTCTGGTAAAGCCTTGGACTTATCCCTTTAAATGTATTGCCAAAACACTTAAAGGGTTCTGAACACAATCCTTACTGAGATGTGTCCAAGGCACTTCGATTTAGCAGCAACAAATCGATATCTTTGAACAAGGGGTTGCCAATCGAAGATCTTTCAACTCAAGATAAACACTTGGAGCTTGAGAGAGTTTTTCTGTATGTTAGATAGTTGATAAAATGAATCTCAGTCTTCAACTCTCCTGAAAAACTCTTTTAAACAAAAATCCCAACAGACAGATTTCAAAAAGTGACAAATTTGAAAAAGAGCTGTTGGGGATTTTCTTGGTTGAGTGTAACAGCTATATTTCTGATTTGACAGGAATTCCTGCAAGAAAAAGTTAGTCTATATCCTCCCTTATCAGAAAAGAGCCATTGAGAACATTGCCAGCTGGATCTCTGCAAAACTCTTCATATTTCAAATTTTGAGCACACTGCAGCAGAGGTGGTTCCATCGAGTAGGTTCGATCATCGGTTTTGAACTTCTGTCAAAACACAGAACCCAACATCTGTGTGTGTGTGTGTATTGTGATTTAATTGTGCACATGAGCCAATCATTCGTGCCAATCGATCAATGCCTTGTATAGTTTATATATTACCTTCATTTAATTATACATTCCCATGCATCTTTACACTTTTAATTTATTTATTATGTAGCTTCAGTCTGTATGAATTCAATAGTCAACCTCTTGTTTTTTTAGAACTAGTATTACTCACGCCCACGGCAGAAATATGAACAATGGAATAAAAATATCAAATTTAACAAATAAAATTATTCAATTTTATTACACTCCTGTTACATTCCTCAAACTACTTAAACTATTTTAAGCATTACCTGAGTACATCTATACATTGCATAGAAATCGACCAATAGACATATGTCATTACCAATATTTATATATTATAATTTAGTACTTTAAAAAATATTATACAATAAACAATAGTTGAAAGGAAAAAAATTAAATGAAAAATCAAAGATAAAAAAAAACTTTCTACACACGATTCACCCTAAAGCGTTGATAAATTAGAAATTTCACAAAGGTGTAGATCCAGGATACGAAAGAAAGTAGGTGCAGTTGGTGTTAAGAGGTGAATTTTTCCAAATTAAATTAGAAAAAAATATAAGAAATACTCTTGTGAATGAATCAATTGATAAATTAAAATGACTATAGTTTCATCAACTTATTGTCGTATTGCAACTTATCCAATTTAGTTAATTTATCTTATACAAATATTTATTATTCATCAATGAAGACAATATCAATATACTTATAAAATACTTATTAATAATTTACAATTATTTCTTAAACTATAATTTCACTTCATTGAGTATTGGTTAAGAATAATAACAAATATTGGAATTATATTTGACGAATAAATATAATATCAACCCATAGAGTTTTTGTTACATATACTATATACTATACTTTATTTGGTTGTATTTTTTTTTTTTTTTTTTGGAGGAAAACTGAATTTTATTCCATTCAAGTCCAAATGGTTGAAGTAGAACATGGTAGATAAAGAAAGCCAAATCCAAAGTAGGAAGAAAGGTAATTATGTAATAGATAGACATCTCATCCACATAAAAAAACGAAAAAAAAAAAAGAAACAACATCTGAAGCAATCAAAACCAATGGACTGGAAGCCTCCATTACCATGACTGACCAAAAACGTCTCTACGTATCCTGTGGCAACACCTTGAGACCATCTTCATTAGCCTTCCCAAAAACAACATCAACAGCGTGAGACACAAAATCAAGAGCAGCTGCGGCAGCGGTAATGCTAATCAACCAAATCAGACAACATCCTTACTCAAGCCCCTTTCTTCAACCCCCGGAATACAATAGAAATCTCAAGTGACGAAGCGCAGTGACTATCCCAAACACTTACTTTATCTAATATGAATTTAGTTCTTCTATATTTTGAAAGTGTATTATGCTTTTATATAATTTCGTCATTTTTTTATAGTGAAAATGGATTGATTTTTGCTAATGTTTATTATCCAACTTTGACTAATTCTTATACAACATCTATATGAGAAAAAACATAGTCAAGTGGGATCTTGTTAGATTCGTCTCATCATGGAATTTTAAAATATCAACTTTTTAGAATTTTTACTTGTACACATTTTGAGTTATTGATGAGTTATTGATTATTAGAAATGTGTATTGGATTACGTGCAGAAAGTGAATGTTGGGGAAATAGGTAGGTTATTGTTCTTAATGGAATTTTTGTGAGAGAGAATTGGTTGATTACTATTCATAAGAAATATTGTTTTTATATACTTCCTCCGTTCCTAATTAATTGACATGGATTGTGTTTTGTCACTGTTCATTGAGTAACTGTGATTCGACTTTTTCATACAATTATATATATAAGATAAAATATAGTCAATTGAGATCTTGTTGGATTCGTCTAATCGCATATATTTATAATATTAAATTTTTATAATTTTTACTCGTATGCAATTTGAATTATTAAGGATTAAAAATGTGTATTGAATTGCTTGAAATGTGGGTCCGTGGCAATTAAAACATGTAGGGGGAGAGGGAGAGAGTTGGGGGTGGGGGGGTGGGGGCGGGCGCGAGAGAAGTTATAATTAGTTCGTGCATGACATGTAAAGGGGACATGATGTATTCCATAATTCAATCAAAATAGAATAATTCGTCCAATTATTTCAATATTTCAGGACCCATTTAATTTAATTTGTTTTGTTTGCTGCCTAAATCAACCACTAGTTAGTTGTTACCCTTGACAAAAAAAAAAAAAAAAAAAAAAAAAAAAAAAAAAAAATTATTACCATTCATTATGTGTGTATAGATACGTACTGTATAGGCGCGGGTAACTATGAACATGAACCTACAAATCAGAGGGTTCGCCTGGAGACTAATTAGAGTATAATAATAATTGCATTCTAATAACTGAGCCCACATTCACATTCACTTGATGTGTTCATAATCACACAAATTAAATTAAAATGCATGCGTCGCTGAATCACACTATTATTATTGCATATTCGAAAGTGTCCAATTTTTATCAATCTCTTGTACTTTCAAACAAGCTTATGCTTATCATGATCGAGATCTTACCTGAGATCATTTTTTTCTTTTCAAGATCGGGATCGTATAATCGAATTTAGATCCTAAGATCCTACCAAATTGCAACAATAGATAAAAATAACTATACATATTAACAAATGAAAGCATAACATAGAATATTATTAAGTAAATGAAGCAATAAAGCACTATAAACAGTCGAAAATAAAATTCGATACCAGTTTTATGAAAAACATGAGATTATGAGAGTATTTTCAAATTTTTGTAGGATCGGATCGTATAGGATAGTAAGATTTTATCATTAAGATCGAGATTTTACAATCAAGATCGGGATCCTACTAAATTTAAGATCTTACATAGATCTGCATCGGTTTTAATAAGTGGGATCGTAAAATTGTAAAATCTTAAGATTATGTGAAGTGGGCATCCAAATCCAATGGAGAAAATGGAGTTGATGAATTTAATGTAGTAGATGAAGTTAGTGGAGTGGATGGATTTTGTGCCTATAAATACCAAGGCCACTCATTTGTAAGAACATCCCAACACAAGCAAAGGCAAGAAGCTTGCCTTTGATCTCTCTTCTCCTATTGTAGTTTTTAGCCTTTGTGAGTGTTTCTCGTTGAGAGGGTTTTGTGGTATAGGATTATTTCCTATAACCCTTTTGTAATATTATTTCATTTCATAGTGAAATAATAGTTCGGTGGGGCCCGGAGGACGTAGGCATATTTGTGCCGAACCTCGTTAAATCTTGGTGTTCTCTTTATTATTTAATTAATAGCTCCATTATTCCACAACAATTGGTATCAGAGCCTTGGTTGCATAGTATGCTCTGTGGTCGCAGCTAAGCTGATCTTCCACATCAGAAACGCATCTCGGTTGAGCTACCGTTTGTGAGCTATTAATTAAACTTTGAAGCAGAAATGGCGGATAGGTCCGGTGAAATGTCAACTTCAGATCCGAAGCCGTTGGTGACATCGTCATCACGGACGATGGTTTCAAATGCCAAATTTGATGTCGAAAAATTCGACGGTACCAATAATTTTGGTATGTGGCAGTGCGAGGTGTTGGACATCTTGTACCAGCAGGAGCTGGATGGGGCACTTGAAGAAACCAAACCAGATGGTGTTGATGATAAAGACTGGACGAGGATCAACCGTCTTGCGTGTGGTACAATTCGGCTATGTCTCTCAAAGGAGCAGAAGTATCCACTCATGAGAGAGACGATGGCGCACAGACTGTGGAAAGAACTGGAGGATAAATTCATGAAAAAGAGCACGGAGAACAAGCTCTACATGAAGACGAAGCTGTATCGATTCCAGTATTTGCCCGGTACCACGATGAATGAACACATAACAAGATTCGATTCTTTGGTCACCGACTTATTGAATCTTGACGAGAAGATAGATGACGTCGACAAGGCGCTGATACTGTTAGCTTCGCTCCCCGATGAATACGAGGATATCATTGTTAGTATGCTGACTGGAAAAGAAACGATATCTTTTAAAGAAGTTGCCACTGCCTTGTATTCTAACGAGATCAGGAAGAAAGATAAGTTAGAACACAGAAGTTCGACTGGTGAAGCCCATATCGTTCGGGGCCATAGCCAAAAGTACAAGTCGGACAGAAGAGGCAGATCCAAGTCAAGAAGCAGAGTGGCAAAAGACGAATGTATCCTTTGTCACGAGAAAGGACACTGGAAGAAAGACTGTCCTAAGTTGCAAAAGAAAAAGGGGAAAGCGGTTGCAGAGGCCTGTGTTGCTGATAGTGATGAGTCAGAGTTTTCCTTAGCTTGTGCCTCATCGGTAACTAGCACTGACGGCTGGTTGCTAGACTCCGGATGCTCATTCCACATGTGTTCCAGGAAGGAGTGGTTTGTCAACCTTGAAAGTGTTGACGGTGGAGTTGTCTACCTAGCCAACAACGGATATTGCCAGATAGCTGGAGTTGGCTCAGTATATCTGAAGAACCACGATGGAACAACCAAGGTGCTGACGGAAGTTCGGTACATACCGAAATTTGCCAAGAACCTCATATCAGTGGGAGCTTTGGAAGCCAAAGGCCACTCCATCAACATTCAGGATGGGATTATGAAAGTGATCTCGGGAGCACTTGTCATCATGAAAGGTATAAGGAAAAATAACTTATACCACTTCCAGGGCAATACAGTGGTTGGCATTGCAGCAGCAGTATCAGAAGCAGACAAGGAAGAGAAGATGACCAAGCTATGGCATATGAGGCTTGGGCATGCTGGGGAAAAATCCTTGCAGACTCTGGCAAAGCAAGGATTATTAAAGGGTGCAAAGACTTGCAAACTTGAATTTTGCGAGCAATGTGTTCTGGGAAAGCAAACGCGGGTGAAGTTCGGAACAGCAATCCATAACACTAAAGGCATTATGGATTACATTCACTCAGATGTGTGGGGACCTACCAAGACGGCTTCTTTGGGAGGAAACCATTATTTTGTAACGTTTGTTGATGACTTTTCCCGGAGAGTATGGGTGTATCCCATGCGAACAAAAAATGAAGCATTCGGGAAATTCCTCACTTGGAAGAACATGATGGAGAACCAGACCGGGAGGAAGATTAAAGTGCTTCGATCTGATAACGGCACAGAATATCGAAATGACCCTTTTTTCGACTTGTGCAAGAAGGAAGGTATTTCCCGACATTTCACTGTGCGGGACACGCCACAACAGAATGGTGTGGCTGAACGGATGAACCGAACATTGTTGGAGAAAGTTCAGTGTATGTTGTCCAATGCTAATTTGGGCAAGCAGTTCTGGGCTGAAGCGGTGACATATGCGAGCCATCTAATCAATCGACTACCATCAACTGCTCTTAAAGGCAAGACACCTTTGGAGGCATGGTTTGGCAAACCTGCAAATGATTATGATTCTTTACGTGTGTTCGGTTCCGCTGCTTATTATCACGTGAAAGAATCAAAGCTGGATCCGAGGGCGAGAAAAGCTGTTTTCGTAGGGATATCTTCGGGAGTCAAAGGATATCGCCTATGGTGCCCGGAGATGAAAAAGGTGATCTTTAGCAGGGATGTTATGTTCAACGAATCAATAATGTTGAATAAGGTAACCAAGCAGCAGGCGGATAGTACTCCTCAGCAGGTGGAGCATTATCCTCAATAGGTGGAGTTTCAGACATCTACAACCAGAGAGGTAGATGGTCAACTAATAGAAAACGATGGTCCAAGTACCGAAGAAGAGCCCAGTGAAAGTGAGGTTTTAACCCAAGAACCTCAGGAGCAACAAGATTTACCAATTGCAATTAGGAGGCCAAGAAGAGAAATTCGGAGACCTGCTCGATTCGAAAGTATGCTGGCCTATGCACTTCCTTTTATTGAAGAAGGTATACCACAAACTTTTCTTGATGCAAAAATTAATCCGGAGAAAGAAAAGTGGAAGAAAGCCATGGACGAGGAAATGCATTCCCTTGAAGCAAATCACACGTGGAAGCTAGCTAAACTCCCAGAGGGAAAGAAGGCAATTGGTTGCAAGTGGGTCTATGCTCAGAAAGAAGGATTTCCAGAAGAGAATGACGTGTGCTACAAGGCAAGATTGGTAGCCAAAGGCTATGCTCAAAAGGAGGGAATTGATTACAATGAGGTATTTTCCCCTGTTGTAAAACATTCCTCCATTCGAATTTTGTTGGCCTTGGTAGCACAGTTGGACTTGGAACTAGTTCAAATGGACGTAAAAACGGCATTCTTACATGGTGATTTGGAAGAGGAAATCTACATGACCCAACCAGAAGGATATAAAGTTGCTGGAAAAGAAGATTGGGTTTGCAGACTGAAGAAATCGCTTTATGGATTGAAACAATCACCAAGACAATGGTATAAGCGATTTGATCAATTCATGATGGGCCAGAAGTACACCAGGAGCAGTTTTGATCATTGTGTATATTTCCGTAAGCTACAAGATGGATCTTTCATTTATCTTCTTCTATATGTAGATGACATGTTAATTGCATCTAAAGATAGAGGAGAGATAAGCAGATTGAAGTCTCAACTCAGCAAGGAGTTCGAAATGAAAGATCTCGGTGAAGCAAAGAAAATTCTCGGTATGGAGATAACGAGAGACAGGAAGAGGGGCACTCTGAGTTTGACTCAGAAGCAATATCTGAAGAAAGTATTGCAACGGTTTGGCATAACGAACAAAACCAAACCTGTAAGTACACCGTTTGCTCCTCATTTCAAACTTAGTGCTTCACAATGCCCGAAGACGAAAGAGGAACGAGAATACATGTCAAAGGTTCCTTATTCAAATGCGGTGGGTAGCTTGATGTATGCAATGGTGTGTACAAGGCCTGACATTTCACATGCAGTTGGAGTAGTGAGCAGGTACATGCATGATTCCGGTAAAGATCATTGGCAAGCCGTGAAATGGATTCTAAGGTATATCTTGAAAACCTTAGATATTGGGTTGATATTTGAGAAGACTAATGTTACTGGTCAGCATATAGTTGGGTACTGTGATTCAGATTATGCAGGAGATCTGGATAAACGTCGATCAACTACTGGATACGTATTTACTCTTGCAAACGCACCAGTTAGTTGGAAGTCTACCTTACAGTCAACCGTTGCTTTGTCAACAACGGAGGCAGAATACATGGCCATTACAGAAGCTGTTAAGGAAGCCATTTGGTTACAGGGATTGCTGGATGACTTAGGAGTTGGTCAGAAACATGTAACAGTGTTTTGTGATAGTCAAAGTGCCATTCATCTAGCAAAGAACCAGGTATATCATGCTAGAACCAAGCATGTCGACGTGCGGTACCATTTTGTGCGGGAAATAATTGAAGAAGGTGGAGTCAAGGTACAAAAGATCAAGACCACCGAGAATCCCGCAGATATGTTGACGAAGGCTGTAACATGTATCAAGTTCGAATATTGTTTGAACTTGATTAATGTCTCAAGAATTTTAAGTTGGCGCTGAAAAGCGCATTTGGAGGTCCTACCGAATTTCGTGACGAGAGAACCTTGAAGGGGATAATGTGATTTGAGATGCACCAAGGTGGAGATTTGTGAAGTGGGCATCCAAATCCAATGGAGAAAATGGAGTTGATGAATTTAATGTAGTAGATGAAGTTAGTGGAGTGGATGGATTTTGTGCCTATAAATACCAAGGCCACTCATTTGTAAGAACATCCCAACACAAGCAAAGGCAAGAAGCTTGCCTTTGATCTCTCTTCTCCTATTGTAGTTTTTAGCCTTTGTGAGTGTTTCTCGTTGAGAGGGTTTTGTGGTATAGGATTATTTCCTATAACCCTTTTGTAATATTATTTCATTTCATAGTGAAATAATAGTTCGGTGGGGCCCGGAGGACGTAGGCATATTTGTGCCGAACCTCGTTAAATCTTGGTGTTCTCTTTATTATTTAATTAATAGCTCCATTATTCCACAACAGATTAAGATCGAGATCTTAATAACTATGCTTTCAAAGATTACAAATTTCGTGCTAATTATTAAATTTAATCAATAACCAAAATCTCAACCCGAACAAATTTACTAAACAGGTAGTGTACTAAGGAAAATAAACACAATTCGCAGGGAGTGATTCTCTTACCTTAAGCAAGAGTTAATTGTCTTCCATAGCTCTATTTTTATCTATTGATGGCATGTGTTCGATCTCATTATTCAAGCATTTTTACCGAGGAGAATGATTGGGTGATCCTCATAATTGTCAATCCCTTAACAATTTATTCATATTGATTTACACAGATTTTTAATTAAAAAAAAATTAATATATGTACTAAATTCATTTATTCAAATTAATTGCTCAACCCTAAAATATCATGTGTACAGAGTTGTCAACCCTAACAGAATAAAAGTAACCCGATCATTATCCTATATATGCATGTATGGAATAAATATCAAAATAGTCCTCTAAGTTTTACTATTATCCAATTTGGTCTATAAAGTATTTGATTATCTCAAATGACCCTATGACTTTCATATTTTAGCCGAAATAGTCCTAAATGCATTTATTTTTCAATTTTAAGTCCCTAAACTTATAAATTATTCACTTTTACACCCAAAAAAGTTTCTAATTTATGCAATTTGAAGTCCCTAAACTTGATTTGGAATGAAGATTTTCTCTAGATTTATCTTTAATTTCTCAAGAAATGCTGTTCAGCCCTTAGTTACTAACCAATGGCCTGTGGGCCTATGCATATTCTGATAACGTTTTTAAACTCTCAAGTGTATGATTTCCTTATTACTACTCCTTATAAATGAATGGTTGTTTTTAATTTATCCGATTGTTAGCCTTAGCATCTGCCTAAGGAAGACGTGACCCTTATGACAGACGTCGTGGTAGTTGCATTGTGCGGAGAACGAGATGAGCTTAGGGTGTTACATGTGTGTATTTGGGTTTTAACCATAACACCTAAAGTTGAGAAACATGCATGCATGGCCGGGGAAACAACTAATTGGATAAGTGTCCCTTTCAATAACAACAACATGCACAATTTGGAAAAACCAAACATAGTTTAGAAAGTATTACACTGACGTGTTGTCTTAATTTGTTCCTAGCTAGCTCTGGGTATGTGAAGCCAGGTTTAATTATACCTCCATTCAATACGTGCCCATAAGACACACAAGAAGAGATAAATACACACACATATATATATGCTATATATAGTTGAAAATAATTTCCATGCAACAACTGGTACATCCAAAACCAAAAGAAAGACTAACTTGTGCAAGCAAGCATGGGATGGGTCGACTGTCGACACATAGATGAGAATAGGAAATCATTTAATGGAAGGATAGAATGAGTCCATATATGTGTGTGTATATATATATATATATATATATATATATATATTTGATATATGGTGGATGAGTAAGAGACAGGTCACATCCTTACGAGAGGGAAACCTCCCAAACCCTAGCTGTAACCCTTCTTCTATCACTGTCCTCTCTCTCTCTCTCTCTCTCTCTCTCTCTCATTCTCTCTCTCCTTCTCTCTCTACAAAGACATAATACATACATAGACACATAATAATGTGATATTAACCCTTCATAGGAAGTATATATGTATCATCATTCCCATCCACAATATGATCTTCAAAATGAGATAATGTGCAGTGCCATCCTTTTCATCTTAGTGGAGTCAAAATCACATTACAAAACAAACCACAGTTTTTGGCTTTTTGACTAAAATCGTTACACTTATACTATAAATTATTCTATATAGTATAAAAGAAATGAGAGATGCATGGAGTTACTAGGGTTTTGGATGAGTTCACTTTACTTCAGTGTGACCATTAATACTAATTAATTAGCTAGAGATTTGGTTTATGATTCAGATGTCGAGATTGAGTGTTCCAAAGTCCAAACTCCAAACAAGTCAAGAGGTGGAGTGAACTTGCATTGCACATTTCCTTACACATAATATTATGATTTCTTATGCTAGATGATAATTTTCTTGAAATATCAACAGTTAAATTATTGTGACGTTGGCACCCAACCTCAAAATCTTGTGTGCACTTGGTGTAATACCCTCTTACGCCCATTTTGATAATCCATTGGGATGGGACAATATACGTACACATACTTTCACCTTATTGTTGGTAGGACTAGGGGAAAAAATCCTAATGGTCCCATAATTTTGTTCGTTTTTTCAAACCATCTCATAAAACATGAATAAATCACATCCATCCGATAACTATGCTCATCTTAGCTCAATCCATCTCATCCACCCCCATTGACATTAACGCTGATGTGGAAGCGGAGTAGTGCGTTTAGTGTGGTTGCCGTGCCAGCATCATCCACTGCCACCTCAACGTTAATTGAAATTAGGGATGAGTGAGATGGATTGAGCTAAGATTTGCATTGCTACTAGATGGATTATGTTAATTCATTTTTTATGGGATAGTTTGGGAAAATAAAAAAATTATAGGACCATTAGGATTTTTTCCGGTAGGACTATAATGTAAAAACTGGGGGATAAAGATCAAATGGTTATCGATTATGTAGCCCGGTCATCAGCACCGCTGGTTGTTTTTACTACAAAAATTTTTTATTTGAAAAAAATTAGTAGAAAACCCAAAAATTCAATCAATAAAGAGGTTAGTGAAATTTGTCAGCCACCAAAATTTTAGTAATCGAAATCGTTGGCAACTGAATTTCGCAATTTTCTTGTAATGTTCTTTCTAAAAGTTTTATTAAATTTCTTTTTATTTTATAATGAATAAAGGAGATCAGAAGTGAGAAGACAAAATTACTTGAATGACAAATGGTTAACGAAAAAAAAAAAAGAAGAAGAAGAAGAAGAAGGAGGGAAAAACGAAAAGAAGCTTCCAAAAGTTGTACTCATATTTGGCAATATGACAAATGGCCCTTCACAATATATGTAGATTTTGTTAACTTATTCTTTAGACAAAATTTTGCTTTCTTAAAATTTTTAGCTAAAAAGATTTTCTCATATGTGATGGCTTTTCTTATATATACAAAAACAAAAATTTATTTAATCATGCATCAAATGACCACAAAGCTACAAAGTCTAAGAAGCATCATGAATTTATATACTACAAACATCATTCGTTCATATCCTCAATGGCTCAATCTATATATATATATATATATATATATATATATTACCAAGTTGCCAACAAACCCAACAACACCAATATAATATAGTACACACATCAATTATCATCCATTCATCCTCACCTATATATATTAACACCAAGTCAACAAACACAATATGGATATTGGATATACTGCACTTTTCATTTTATTATCAAGTGGTCGTCACTTGCAATGCATTTAATAACAAGCTAAGCTACCATTTACACTCAGCTTCACTTGGGCTACCCCAAATTCCTATAGCTCTATAAGAAAAAAAAAAAATTAAAAAATTCTAAGTCTAAATCCTCATGTGTTGGTAGTAATACTCATGACTTTAGCAATCGAAAAACTTGGTGAAAAAATCCCAAAATTCACTAACAAGGTTCGCGATTGAAACTCTTAACTATTAAAGTTTAGGAACCGATTTCGATAGTTAAAGTGAAATTTTCTAATACTGATTGTCCCAAATAATAAAATGGCTTTTGTCTTTTTTCACTGTAGCAATACTATATATGCAAACAGAGCAAATGGGGTATGAGGAGAATGCATAATTAGTTGAGGTTGTAAATATGGGAGGAATTCTTTTTATTCAGAGCTTTTTGCGAAGAAATATGTAATAACATGAAATAATGTAGCCCATACCCCTATTTTTTTTTTGAAGTATAAAATTGTTAATATACCTTATACAGCAAAAGAGATTTGTACATACCAATTACAATCTGTCATCGAGAACTCCATGTAGAGTTAATAAATAAAGTATTCGAAATTTTTCAAAAGTAATACAGTAGTAAAGGGCAAAGTGGTGAGGTGCAATTAGTGTGCATTATATTGTGCAAACCCCAGATCGAGTAATATCCATGATTTCACTCTGAATGACCCTATTTGGGAGACAACTTACATCAACAAGGCAATATTTTAAATAACATAAAATAATTCTAATATATTAGGTAGAGTAACTAACAATTCATTTGTTTGATCTAATAATTAATTACTATATACTATCATATTTATATATCTGGGGCATTTAAATATTTCCTTTGTTCTTTAATATATACTCCCTCCGTTTTTTTATAAATGAAACATTTGCATTGTTGTTACTATTCATTGAGTAACTTTGATTTAACTTTTAACACAGCTATATAAAGATAGAATATAGTCAAGTGAGATCTTGTTGGATTCGTCTAATCGCGTAGTTTTATAATATCAAATTTTTATAATTTTTACTTTTACAGAATTTGAGATATTAAGCGTTAAACATGTGTATTGGATTGCGTGAAATGAAGGAATGTTGCATTTTTTTAAAAACGGAGGGAGTGGTTACTTTGACTTTGAACACTCCTTATATTAACCTAATTTTTTTATTGAATATATATAATTCAAAAAGATATATGGTCAAGTAAAATATTATTGAATTCGTCGAATAACATAATTTAAAATATATACTTTTTTATAATATTTACTTACACAATTTGAGTTATTAATCATTACTTTATTTGTATGAGGTGAAAAGTGGGATGGAATAGATATTAAAAAATCAGTAGTATACATCAATTAGCTTACAAAAAAATATACTTCCTCTGTTTCATTGCTTTTGTTACATTGGCCTTCGACACACATGCCGAGACACATTTTCAATGGTTAATAACTTAAATTGTGTACAACGAAAAATGATAAAAAGTTGATTGTCTAAAAGTAAAAGATTAGACGAATCTAACAAGATCTCACTTGACTATGTTTTTCTTACATACTATACTAAAAGTTTGAATTAAAGTTAAACATTGAATAGTGCAAAAAAATCATCCGTAACAAAAATATTGAGACGGAGGTAGTATATGTAATCACCAACTCTATATAATAACTATATTTTTATTTCATAAATAAAATAATATAATATCATGACTAAAATATTAAATTTTCAAGGAAAAGGTTTAAATTTTGATTATTCTGAACTTATGATGGTTAGAATTATTTTTAAATTTAATTTAAAGATGGCAATGATAAATTTCACAAGAGAATGGTTATGGTGCGCTTCCAAATATTTGGAAGTACGGTCAAGACAACAATCTCATCCATTGAATTAAATCTAACGGCTATAAATTAAAAAGGGTAAAATTGTCAAAAAAAATATGTAATGGTTTCTTCATTTACCAAAATCACTGAATATACTATATTATGTCGCTGATATAATCATAACATGTCGCTGAGATATGCATAATATGCCGCTGAAAAATACTATATCAAGTCGCTGAAATACACATTTCAGGTCGTTGAATTGTATAGGCCTTGTCGCTGAATTGCATAGGTCATGTCGCCGAATTGTGTAGGCTCCCGTCGCTGAGATACATTAAAATGCATAGAAGTATGTCGCTGAAATATACTATAGCATGTCGCTGAGAAGTACTATATCAAGTTGCTGAATTGTATAGGCATTGTCGTTAAATTGCACAGGCCACGTCGCTGAATTGTGTAGGCTACGTCACTAAGATGCATTAAATGTATAGAACTATGTTGCTGAAATGTATAAAATTGTATCGCTGAAATGGATACAATAATGTCAATGAATTGCATAGGCCATGTTGCTGAATTGTATTGGCTCCATCGTTGAATTGTGTATACCATGTCGCTGAGATGCATTAAATACCTAAAAAGTAAAATTACGAAACTAACATTACAAATGAATTCAACCATTGGATGATGAAATTGATCAACGGTGGAGAATACCGTCACACGATCAAGAATTCCCCACTTCCGCACCGTAACACGTCGGATTTCACAAACTCAAAAGTAAAACGGTTGATATATCCTATGTGGATAAACCAAGATCATACTATTTTTACGATCATACTTCTTTCACGAATGAGATATTTGTATGATCTTAAAATTTGTGGGATCTGTTAAGATGTCGATCTTGCTCTTAGGATCTTACGATTTTATGATCATCCCGGTCCCTGCTCGTAGGAGGTTGCTCCTATCATTATATCAATTTCGCTCTCAATTTTCATCTCGAAGATTGATTTTATGTTTTGGCATCAAAGTGACTTTTTTTACTTTTAGTATTGAACTTAAAAACTTGTAACTCTTTATGCATAATGTGTAGAAAAACACAATATGCATGTTTGCATACCATTTTTTAGGTTTAATTTTTTGTGATGTTTTAGTATTGTATTGTACTAATCGTCTTGCAAGATTCCAAAACACACTACATAATGCTTTAACTTGTTAGTAAGGATAATTTTTTGTTAAATAGTCTATACATACTAGGAAATGGTGATGGGAGCCTATGTCACACAAATTACAAACGAAATAAAAGGGAGGGATAAGGGTCGGGTGGGGAATCGAACCCCCAACCTATAAGTTGGGAGTCGGGGGACTTGACCACTATGGTAGGTCCCCAACCCCATGTTAGTATACATAATTGATTTCATCCCTTGTTACAATTTGAAAAATTTTAAGATCTCGATTCAATCTTACAATTCTGATCTTGCAAAGATAAAATTGATTTTTACTAAGATACTGATCTTAAAAGACATAGGATATACCTTAAAATTATTTTAATAAAGTTTATTTATAGCACCCCATTTCTAGCATAGCTGAAAGTTAGGATGTTACTTTAAATGTCACCAGCTCGGACGTGTAGGCTGACTCCACAAACCAACATGAGCTTTTTCCAGTGTAATTTAGCCTCATTCACGCACACCCTGAGAGACTTTTCAAAATGTCACCCATCTTAGAATTGCTTCAAAATTAGCATGCTTAACTTTGTCGTTCTTAAGCCATTTTCTAGAGTATTACTCCCTCTGTCCCACTTATTATGTCACATTTTTTACTTTTGACATTGTTTATTGATCAAGTTTGATCCAATATTATCGCATTTATATAAACGAAAAATATAATGAAGTTCAGTCTTGTTGGATTCGTCTAATCGTGTAGTTTTAAAGTATACTTCCTTCATTCCTTAATACTCCATCCGTTCCATTTTAGTTGTCTTTCTATAAACCAAAAAGCATTCCAAAATAATTGTCATTCCAAGTATTTTTATCAAAAATTTCCAATATTACCCTTTTACTCTCATAAATATTACTCATTCTCTCTCCACTCCAACTCTACCTTTTCTTGGTTTAAGTAAATAATGGAAGGGCAAAAATGGAAAGTAAGAGAAAAATCATTACATTTCTTGGGTTTTGAAATTTGTTCTAAAACGACATGTAAAAGCGAACGGAGGGAGTATTTGTCACGTACCCACATTTCACGCAGTCCAATACATTTTTTTAATTCTTAATAACTCAAATTGCATACGAGTAGAAATTATGAAAATTTAATATTCTAAATCTATGCGATTAGACGAATCCAACAAGATCTCACTTGACTATATTTTATCTTATGTAATTGTATTAAAAAAGTCGAATCAAAATTACTTGATGAACAATGTCAAAAGGCCCTTCGTGTCAATAAATAAGGAACGGAGGAAGTATATTTTATATAATTTTTACTTATACACATTGAAGTTATGAACGATTAAACAGGTGTATTGGATACATGTCAAAAAGTTTTGAAACAGAAATAATGGGACAGATGGAGAAAAAGATTGGGGATTCTACAAAACAAGAGATTTCTGTTCTAGGGACCGGAAAATTTTTGGTAAAATTTCGACACTGAAGATGTTAGTGACCAAAATTCGTTATCTATTATAATTTTAGTGACCAAAATCTGCTAGCTACCATTAGAGGTGTGAATGTGGGCCGCGCCCGTTAGGCCGGCCCGCCCCGCAAGGCAAAATATGCGGGGCGGGCTTAAGAATTTAAGGCCCGTTTAGATGCGGGCCTAAACGGGCTTAGCCCGCGGCGGGGTGGGCCGGCCCGCGGGCTTTGCCCTGATTTTTTTTTTTTTAACATTTTACTAGATTTTGAATATTGATTAATTTATTTGGTAAATTATTCAATGTCTAACACTAACTCATTAAGTCATCAAACATAAATCAAAATTTTGGTTACACATTAAATTTCAAATTGTTATACAAATAGTCGATATCTTCTAATATTTCTCTGCTTCTTTATATTATTCATATTAGTTTTGTTAAGTATAAATTCATTTTTATTTTATTTATTAAAAATTATGAATACTTGTAACGCCCCGAAAATTCAAACCTGATTTTCGCAAGCGTTACCGCTGTAGTAACTATTCTAAACTAGTGGCCAGCTAATTTAAAACAGCTAATACAACACTGGGTAAACCTAAAGTGATCATCTGATTAATCCAGTTTAATGCGGAAGCTATAAATAAATTAAAAACATATAGGCACATAAAAATATCACCCAATAATAATCAAATAACGGTCCCAGCGACCCATCCAGGCTACAAGCCTCCCAACAGCATACCAATATCTCAAACAGGGCTACCAGCCCAAAGCTGTAAATCACATAAGGCCACCGGCCGACAGTATGTAAATCCCAGGCTCACAGGCCTCAACCAGCAGTAGTCCAAATACCAACCACAGATAGTCACATAATATCACATTAGCAGAATGAACGCGTCCTATATACTCCTATCTATGTGATCTCTCAATACCCCAAACCCAAATCATGCTCCAGCGCCTCCAGCAGGATCTATAAAACAGACAAAAGCAAAGGGGGTCAGTACAACGTACTGAGCAAGGCTACGTGCCGGGGAGTAAGGGAAAACAAAACCACATCTCAAGATAGTAAATATAGGTAATAAATAAACATATTAATAACGACAGAATATAAATAAAGCAGTTAAACACCACACCGTCCCATACCGGTGCTTCAACCACGATCATACAATTGACATAAATAAATCATCACACCGTCCCATACCGGTGCTTCAACCACAGACATACAATTCATGCACGTGATGCATGGCCTAACATACACCTATCTACCCTATATGCAAATGCAAATGAATATGCCTAGCCGGCAACCTAAACCCGGGCGGTATGAACCCACGGGTGAGGATATCATCAACTCCAACCCGTTACAGGGTAACATACACCATCCCCGCAGGGACCACAGGCATCACAGCCCAATCACAGGCATAACAGCCAAATCACAGGCATAACAGCCTAATAATCACAGGCATCACAGCCAAATCACAGGCATCACAGCCTAATAATCACCCCGCAGGGCCATCGGGACTCAACAACACCGGTAAAGGCTGCCCGATCAGACATTTCCAATATGTCCATCAATACCATGCATTATAATAACCAGCCCAAAAGGGCCAACATGAATAACAACCAATAATCCACCCCGCAGGGTCATCGGGACTCAACAACACCGGTAAAGGCTGCCCGATCGGACATTTCCAATATGCCCATTCATTCATAATGCAATATCATGCATTATAATAACCAGCCCAAAAGGGCCAACATGAATAACAACCAATAATCCACCCCGCAGGGTCATCGGGACTCAACAACACCGGTAAAGGCTGCCCGATCGGACATTTCCAATATGCCCATTCATTCATAATGCAATACCATGCATTATAATAACCAGCCCAAAATGGCCAACATGAATAACAACCAATAATCCACCCCGCAGGGTCATCGGGACTCAACAACACCGGTAAAGGCTGCCCGATCAATCATAAACATTATAACAACCCATCGGGTTAATAATCGTCAATTCCACTGCAATAACATGCATATGAAAATACAGTGATATTCAAGCACCTACACACTAGGTTCGCATGCTTCTCAACATATAAGAAATTCAATATATAGCCCTCTAGGCTAAAGCATTAATGATATAATAATTCAACAGTTTCCCCTAAGCAATTCAACAACCCCCACGGGCCAATTGATTAACCCACGGTTTACCAATAATATTTGGGGAAGTCATAACAATAATTGGTGCAAAGAAAACATTAATATAGAATCAAAATTGCACAAAAATGGGCCAAACAGGGCCTTCCTGCGCGCCCGCGCGCGTAAAACGCGTGACATACGCAGCCAGTACTGTAGCGATTACTGTAGCAATTACTGTAGCAAGTTACTGCGGTAACTACTGTAGCGAGTTACTGCGGTAACTACTGTAGTGAGTTACTGCGGTAACTACTGTACAAGTTACTGTGGTAGTTACTGTTCAAATTACCGTGGTAATTACTGTTCAAATTACCGTGGTAAATACTGTGGCGAATTACTGCGGTAACTACGCGAGTTACCGCGGTAACTACTGTACAGTTACTGTAGCAGTACTGTAGCAGTACTGTAGCAGTTACTGTAGCAGTTACTGTTCATCGTCTTCTCCGATTTTCCAATCGGTTTTTCCGGCGATTTCGCCGGAATCCGACCCCAAATACCCCCAAACACGTAATTTAAGCAATATAATCCCTTGCCTTGAATGTAGACGAGTCCCCAAGCTTTCTTCTTCAACCTCCAAGCTCCCAATCCACAATCCAAGCCTTAGCTTCCCCCAACACCAATATAGTTCCAATTCAAGGATTTAAGCTTCAACTTGCTCCGATCTACAAAAATCCACCCAAGAACCTTCAATCCCGCCACCACAAAACATACCCAACAAAAACACCTCAAAACTCTTCAAAAATAAGAATTAAAGTGGGGAAAATACTTACCAAGGTGTATATAACCAATCCCCCAACTCTCCTTGAGCTTAAACTTACCAATTTCTTCCCAAAGGCACCACTTCTTCCCCTCTCTCACCAAAAACGGGATTAGCCCAAATTTTTCAAGTGTTGGGGAGTAAATGAGGATTTGGGGCTGATTTGGGGGTTTTGAGGGAATGTGGGTTGACCCGGGTCAGACACGGGTCGGGTCGGAAGATGGGTTAGTGAGTTGGTGCACTTATCTTGAGCCATTTCTACCATATTGCACTCACTTGAGCACTTGAGCTCTTATTATCTTGTGAGTTTGCTACACACTTATTCTTCCACTTCAATCCAATAACTCTCTTACACAATAATTCATAGTATTTATCTCTATTAATTAACCATAACTAATTAAATTAATTATGCGTTAATTAATCGGGATGTTACAATACTTGTAAATTGTTATAGTTTGATTGTTAATTATCTTACTTTTAAATTATAAAATCACTGCTAAAATAGATTAACCTCCTAAAGACTTCGACCGTTAGACACAATATTTTTATCAACCCAGTCATTAATTATAAATTTTTTGTCTTGTCCAATACTATATTTTAAAATATAATACACCCATTTAATATTACAAATTAGAATAAATTCAGTTTTAAAGAATTATTCAACAAACGTACTGTTAAAGTAAATAATTATGCCATAAAATACACACTTTAACTATTTATAATTTTAATTTCTATAAATCTTTATATCTTGTTTTTAGTTTACACAATAAAATTAAATATTCAAAATTTTATGTTTTTTACATTAAAAATAAATTTAATAATATTTTTCTAAAAAACCCACGGGCCGGCCCGCAAAACCTGTAGCCAGCGTGTGGGGCGGGTCGGGCCTAGGCATTTTGAGCCCGCTCCATTTAGGCCCGTCCCGTTCAAGCCCACAAAATTGCGGGGGCCCGCGCGGGCCCGTTTCGACACCTCTAACTACCATAGTTTTATCTATTAAATCTATAATTTTTCTAATAGTGCGAGTAGATCAGCAAGTAGGGGTATATAAAAAATAAAAATAGAGAGGGCCAGAAAGTCAAATAAAAATACAAGAGAATCTTGGGCCTAATAATAAATATTCTATATGTTGGTTGAAAGAGGGACAATGGATTCCCCACTTCCTGCTCTGGAGGAATGTCTTCTTAATTGCACTCGTTTTACTTATTCCTACCGAAAAGACTAAATTGCCCCTCTTCCCCCACATTTCTTTAATTTCTTCCATTTCCCCTTGAGAAAATTATCGCCTGTCACTTGAATCATTACTTACATTAGGTGGTACATATTGGAATGCATCTTTTTATAGTGTACTTGAGTATGTATCAATATCCCGTTCAATCGGCCGATTAACTTATAGTTTGAAGGTGAGTTCTCGAATTAAATTAAAGTGGCTGCATCTTTTTTCTAATTGCCGTTGAATTTTAGGGGTTGTATTTAATCGAAAGTTTTATGGATTTTAAAAAGTCGGTGGATTTAGAAAGTCCATAGATTCCATATAGAGTTGATTGATTTTGTGTAGACTCTATGTAGAGTTAGAAATCTTAGATTGTTTAGAGAGATTTTGTTTAGTTATATTTTTTAAGAGAATTCATTAATCTCTATAAAGATTTAAAATACATGAACTGTTGAATACATCTAGAACTTTTATAAAGATTTAAATCTATAAAGATTTAAAAAACTTTTTTTTTTGGGGGGGGGGGGTTGGGGACTTACCCCAGGGTCAAGTTCCTCGATCCTCACCCGGCATCTATCCCTCCCATTTGTCCCCCTTTGTAATTTGTGTGATTTAGACTCCCACACACCTTTGTCGGCACGAATGTTAATGCTTACCCAAAAAAAACTTTTTAAAATATGTATTGAATACCTCGAATTTTTTAAAGACTTTTTAAAATTTAAATTGAATACACCCCAACTTTAAAAGTCCAAAAAAATCGAACAGAGTCTGAATTGAATGCACCCGGCCACCACTTAGTCTGTCCTACCAATGTCAGTCTCAATCGCAACTGTACCGACCAATGATTGGTATATTGAATATATTTTTGATGAATTTTTTAATATTCAAAAATTAAAATTTACAAATATTAAATATTTATTTTATGGGGTAATTAAGGATCAATAGATGGCTCCCTAAAAAAATTTTGTACTATCTATGAGTGAGGGTTTTTGAGTGCATGGAATGAATGTTTGTCTAATACTTCTTCCGTCTCATTGTTTGTGTTACATAGGCATCCAACACACATGTCGATGCATATTTTTAACAGTTAATAACTTAATTGTGTACAAAGAAAAGTTATAAAAAAATTGATTGTCTAAAAGTACAAGATTAATGAATCTAACAAGATCTCACTTGACTATGTTTTTCTTTACATAGCTATGATAAAAATTCGAATAAAAGTTAAATAGTGAATAGTGATAAAAACTCATCCGTAACAAAAACGGTGAGACGGAGGTAGTAATATAAATATTTTTGTCTAAATGCGTTCGAATGAACAATATTCATGGTTTGCGGAGAAAAGAAACCTTCATGACCATCTAAGTAACAACTTTGTTGATAAAAATAAAAATAGAAATAGAAAAACAAATTATTATTATTATTATTATTATTGTTATTATTATTATTATTATTAAACGGATGGAAACACTTTAAACGGCAAAAAGATATATTAAAAAAATATAATACCATTGCCGCAAGAACTTCCTAATTTTGCTACTGAATTTGGTGCTAAACCTTTTATAACTAATAAATTTGGATCGTGAATTTGGTCCTTCTTTTAATCATTAAAATGAAATGTATTTGTAATGCGTAATGACATATTATTGAAATGTTTCTTGCATATTCTAAAAATTATTTGGTGAGCTTTGGGACAGCCCTTTGACCATTTATTAAGATCATGATATGCCCTTGTCTTTTTTTTTTCAAGTTTATGTAACAATGCTACTCCGGGCTTGACCTGCAGATCATGCACCCCAATTCCTTTTCATGTGTGCATCGGCCTCCCGCCAAGCACCCCATGGTGGGTTGTTAGAGGTGAGATTTGAACCCCAACCTCCATTTAACATCCTTACCTTGGGGTAGATATTATATTAAATGGAAGTTGGCAGGTCGAGCCCCATCTCCAACAACCTACCATAGGCATGGGCGGATCCACCTTAGTTCAAGGTAGGTCAATTGACCTACCATTATTTTTTAAAAAAATATACTAATTAATATATAATAAGTTAAATTTAGCCAAATAAATTTAAATGAAATGGATTAATTAATTTTAACTCTGTCTATTATATAAAATAGTAGATTTTATTAAATTTAGCCAAGGTAAAAAAATTTCTGTTTTGATTTTGGATGGCATTTTGAACTCAATTTTGAATTTGATAATGGGATGAGAAGTATTTAAATAAATTTTTACTACAAGTTTGTTGAGATAAAAAAAAAAAAAACATGAAACATATTTTAGAGTGTATTTACTTTTAATTCGAAGTTAGTAATAACATACCGGATCAGTTGTTGAATGATTATTAGGTTACTTTTCTAAAACGAGATTTGTTAATGAACGTTATTGTTCATGCTATAGTACAATGATACTAAATAATAAAATTATTTTCAGTTATACAATAATTATTATATTAAATTAATTTAACTAAATTAATTATTAAAAATTACCAAACGCAATTGGCCTAAGTGGTAAGGGGTTCTGGTAACTTAAGCAAAGGTGTTGGGTTCGATCCTTTATTTATGTAGAATTTTGCTTTGGGAGAACCAACCATTCAATGCCCATCAGATCTTCGAATGATTAGTTTTGGGCCTAATGTGGGCTGGAGATACCCGTAAAAAAATAATAAAAAATTGACCTATCAAATATAAATTTCTGCATCCACCACTGACCATGGGTAATGTGATTCACACACGGGGAGACTGGGGTGCATGATCTGCAGATCAGCCCGGGTAGGATCGTTACAATATCTAATGATGAGCTATTCTTATCCAAACAACACTTTCTTTTTAATGCTAAATTGTAGGCGGCTGTCTCTGCTGCAGCAATTCTGCTATAGATTTTGCGATGTCGGATATAATAATGAGTCCACTTATTATGGATACAGTTGCAACAAAAATCATTAGCTGCCATTGGCTTTTTCCCTTAGTGAATAAGATATCTGATTTATTGCTTGCTCATCCTGGGATCAGTTGGCAACACACTCTCAGGGAAGGCAATGCTGTTGCTGATATTCTTGCTAAGCGTGGCGCCAAGTCGGAGGAGTTCTTCACGACATGGGCCTTTCCTCGGATGATACTCGGCCTGCTCTCTTTGCGGACTTGTCAGGTGTTTGGTTCCCCCGGGGTTAAGTTGGACTGTTTTGTTGTTTTGCTTCCCTCCTCCCTCCCCCCCTTGCTGTAGGCTTTTTTTAGTTTTCTCTTTAGCCAGCGCTTCGGCGTGTGTACACCAAAAAAAAAAAAAAATCATTAGCTGCCAATGTAGTTGGCATGAGATGCCGCTAAATTTGAAGGGTACAGTTGTTGTGCTATACATCAAGACAGTGAAGACCTTAGTCAATAAAAATTTTAACAGGAATAAAAATAATTAGTAGAATTGTCAAAGCGAAGCGATGAAGCGACGAATGGAACATCTATTAATTATTTCAATATGATACAGAAGAATATTTTAACAATAAAGATTATAATATTACGGTTTACAAAAAAATATAAATCTGCGATGATATTTGTGTCGCTGAAACATATAAATATAAAACAATGCCTTGCAAATTTATTATTTTATCATTTCAATTAATCTAAACCATATTGAAATTTAAAACTCATCAAACGACTTGGATCAGCAACAGGACATCAAGACAAATAAGCCACAATATTCTAACACCTCCAAAGGTTGAAGCGCCTTGATATTGAAAGTGACATTTGTGTTGGAATGAAAAGCATAAAGTTAAAAAGAAACAACTAGGCCGCCAGTTTATTCGTACAAACAGTGGCAGATCTAAAAAATATTACAAAAAAAAAAAACTAATGAGAGAACCAATTTGAATTTGAGAATAGCAATGTTACTACAAAAATTGAGTAGATGTGCTAAAACATACTCCCTCCGTTCTTTTTTAGTTGTTTTTTTAGCAATAAAAAAGTGTTCCAAAATAGTTGTCGCTTTCCATATTTATATCATGTTTTTCCAAGATTACCCTCTTACTTTCATAAATATTACTCATTATGTCTCCATTTTAACTATATTTTTTCTTGATTTGTGTAAACCAAGGAGGGGCAAAAATGGAAGATGAGACAATAATCATTTGATTTCTTGGTAATTGCAATTTGCTATAAAACGTCATCTAAATTGGACCGGAGGGAGTAATTTTTTTATTCAAAAAAGTCAGTGTAATCCTATGATCTCGCTTCATTCTATCGGGATACGCATCCCCTGGGTAGACGAGGTGCCTAAATTTGAAACTCCTCAATATTAAATGTAAAATTTGTATTTAATTTGAATTTTTTTATTAAAAAAAAAAAAAACAAAGCAGTAAATTAAAAACAACACAACAAAAAGTGATTAGAAATATCTTGCTAACTTAGACGATTAAAGTGAACAAAGAACACCCAATTAAAAACCAAATGGAAATATATATAATGGAACTAAAGTAAATCATATATATGGAGAAGAATACAATGTAAACTCAATTGTGTATGGAATGTGAAAAAAACACTAGAATTTAAATATATATACTACTGTTAACCCAACAAAATTTATATTACAGCCCATCCAAATTTACATGACCCAGTCCGTGAAAATATATCCAGAGGCCCAGTCCGTGAAAATATATCCGGAAGAGAAGACGCGTCTTCATGTCAGTAAAAATATATCCGGAGGCCCAGTCCGTGAAAATATATCCGGAAGAAAGAACACACTTCCAAAAAGGCCCAATCTATTTTTGGCACGGTCCAATTCAAGATTTATCCGGATAATAACCAGAGCTTGCCAATCAAAGCCATCCGCGTGCTTCATGCCACCCCTGAAGTCAAGCCTCCTATGCCTCACGCCTCTCTACAGGAGGCCTCACGCCTCTCTACAGGAGGCCTCCCGCGGCTCTACAGGAGGCCTCACGCGTCTCCACAGGAGGCCTCCCGTGGCTCTACAGGAGGAGGCTTCCTCCTATAAAAGGAGGAAGGGAGGCACTCGAGAGAGACCACCCCTCACACAACTCCTTCAAGAGGATTTATTCTGCATTTCCATTCTGCACTTGTTTTATTCTGCAGTTCAATTCCTGCTTTTACATTCCTGCAAATTTTCCATTCCTTTACAGCTTTCTTATTTTCGTGCATTTTCTTTCTGCAATTCTTGTAATCTTTTTGATACTCGTCAATCAAAAAAGAGGTTTCTCCCTCAAAGAAATTCTCGGTTAACAAATTGGCACGCCCAGTGGGACACGAAGTGGAAACCATATCCGCCTGAAAGTGTATGCAACTCAGATCCGGACGAATAGTAAGGGACTTAACACAAAAATTTGGAGAAATGTCGCTGCCTGAAGAAACTCCAGTAAGAACACCAGAGAACGTCGATGAAACAGCGACTACCTCTCAACCACCGCAGGGGATAATGCAGGTCCCAACTTTTTCGGAACAAATACGGCTATCGATGAATGAATCGATGGCTGAATTCATGCCTCTATTAACAAGGCACCTTATGGATGTATTGCGGCCTGCCATGGCCGATCAAACTGACAGGATATGTGGATCCCTGCATACTCCAGAGGGATATATCCATGGCATGAATGTGTCACCAAGTGTTACAGGACCGTATGGCGGTCTACAAAGGACTTGGGGGACTGGTCAGCCATCACTATCTGAGTTTGGAGCACCACCTCCTATGATGTATGCTCCATCAGGATACTTAATGGCATCTGTTCCACCATTTGGAGTGGCGGCTTCCATCCCAGCCGCCGTGCATAATACTGGAGGAGGACACCTGCAACCTCAAGGCACCAACATACCTTTGGCTGCCTCCCCAGTGTCTCAGGCCGCCCAGGCGGCCTCCCCGTTGCAGGCCTCCTATCAGGCGGCCTCTCCATTACCTCATGCCTCCCCATTACATCAGGCCTCCTATCAGGCGGCCTCCCCATTGCTCCAGGCCTCCCATCATCAGGCCTCCCCATTCCATCAGGCCTCCTATCAGGCGGCCTCTCCATTGCATCAGGCTTCCCAACATCAGGCCTCCCCATTGCATCAGGCCTCCTATCAGGCGGCCTCTCCATTGCCTCAGGCCTCCCATCATCAGGCCTCCCCATTGCATCAGGCCTCCTATCAGGCGGCCTCTCCATTGCCTCAGGCCTCCCATCATCAGGCCTCCCCATTGCATCAGGCCTCCTATCAAACGGCCTCCCCATTGCAGGCCTCCTATCAGGCGGCCTCCCCAGTGCCTCAGGCCGCCCAACATCAGGCCAGTCCACACTTGGCCACCCAGCAACAGGCCAGTCCACACTTGGCCGCCCAGTATCAGGCCTCCAGTTCACATCAGGCCGCTCTGCAACCTCAGGCCGCCAACCCATACCCGGCCGCCAACATAAGTCGTCCGGCCACCAACATGAGTCATCCGGCCACCAACTTGGCCTCGACCGCCACCATGGTCCAGGCCGCCATACCTCAGGCCGCCATGGCTCATCCGGACGCCATATATCAACAAACTGCCATGCCTCCTGCACAGGCGCCTGTAGTGTCGCCCGAGTTATTAGCAGATATGATGCAACAACATTTCGGCATTCAATTAAGGCCGATGGAACGGCCCACTTATAGGAAACCATACCCGGATTGGGTAGACACCATGCACCCTTACCCTAAAGGCTTCAAAATGCCCGAGTTCACCACATTCTCGGGAGACGACGGCAAATCAACCGTAGAACACGTGGGCAGGTTTACTGCTCAGTGTGGGGAAGCAGCGGCCAACGACTGGCTGAAGTTAAGATTGTTCAGTTCCTCTTTAACTGGACCCGCATTTGTCTGGTTTGCATCCTTACGGCCAAATTCAATTCAAAATTGGGCCGATCTCGAACGAGCATTTCACGACAGATTTTATACACCTCTGTCGCAGGTTAGTCTTGCAGACCTCACTAACACCAAACAATTTGCCGATGAGACGGCAAGTTCTTTTATTAATAGATTACAACGCATTAAGGGCCGGTGTAGTATAGCAATACCCGATAAAGAAATAGCCAATATAGCAGTGGCTAATATGCTACCGAAATTGAGAGAACATTTAATTGTGCAGGATGCAACTGACCTTGCCCAGCTGGCCGAGAGAGCGGCCCGTGTGGAAAAATTCCTGAGGGAGCAGGAAGAGAAACGTCCTATGCGTCGAGTCCATTTCGAGGAAATAAAACTCAGTGATGATGAGGACGAACCTGTAGAGGTGGCTGTTGCTGAGCTAGTACA
Source organism: Hygrophila difformis (assembly GCA_030278955.1). Lineage (NCBI taxonomy): Eukaryota > Viridiplantae > Streptophyta > Magnoliopsida > Lamiales > Acanthaceae > Hygrophila > Hygrophila difformis. The sequence continues at coordinate 21,667,459 of JAOANR010000015.1, read as the reverse complement.
GACAGCCAAACCACATACATGTGCTGCTCTCAAGCCGCCAAAACAAAGAGAGGCTAAGTATAAGCCTGAAGAAGACCTTTTTGACATGGGCAAAGCGGACCAAGTGTTCGATGCCCTACTCAAAGACGGTGTTATTAAGTTGCCTGAAGGGCAAAAATTACCAGCGGCCGAGGAAATTCGAGGCCGAGCATTTTGTAAGTGGCATAATTCGTATACTCATAGCATTACCAAATGCAGGAGTTTTAGAACGGCCATACAGAACAAAATAAAAGAGGGTCGTTTGAAAATTGCAGGTATGAAGGTGGATTTAGATCCTTTCCCTCAATTGCCAATTGGTGTTTCTGGACTCATCCCAAATCCAGAAGATGGTGGCTCCAGTAGCCAGAATAATAGAGGAAAGGAACACATTGAAATCGAAGAAGAGGATGTGGACTTATTATCTGATGAGTCCGATCATGAAAGAAAAGAGTTGTGCAGTAAACAACCAAAGTTTAAGAACATGTCGAAGGAGGACTTCAAGAAGGTCCTGGAAGCTGAGGAAAGAGAGCACCACAAGAAGAAGAACCCGCCTTTGAGGATTGAGATCTCTAAGCAGGCGGTGGAGATCCATGACAATGGAAAACACCAACCCATTGCTCGTGATTATAGGCATGGTGTACAGGTGGTTCCAACCTTAATGAGGCGACCAGAACATCCAGTTGAGATTGAAAGGTGGATGAAGAATAGGGCTCAGAACAAAGCCACCCACAAGGAGCCGCCACCCATGACCAGGAGTCAATTTAGGCGGGCTCAAAGACGATATGCCGAAGAAATGCGGCAGTGGGAGGCACAAATTCATAAGTTGGAATCTTCCAGGCCTCGGAAGCCAGTACAACCAACTTATTTCAAAGGAGAGACATCCCAACAGCAGAGACCCCTTCACGAGAAGACACACAGTAGGACGGTGGCATGGAAACCTGATTCACCCATACCGCCTCGTGAAGAAAGATTTTATGAGGCCTCAAGAAGACCACCTCAGGCGCCATCACCTTCCGCTAGGGAATCAATACGGGAGAGGATGCAGCCACCGTTTTCCTCCACCAGGAGGCCAGTGAGGGAAAGATTACAACCACCATCATCTTCTACCACTAAGGGGCCAGTACGAGAAAGGCTGCAATGGGTAGAACGAAAACCTCAGCCGTCATCATCACCAAAGCCTAAAGTAACCAAAGCTGGACGTCCTCAGACTAACGCTTCATCATCAGCTTCTAATGACAAAGGAAAAGCGGTCGCCACAACCGAATCTGATGAAGGAGGAAACAAGGTCAAGTCTGCGGGACAGAAGTTCATTGAGAAGCTAGACAAAATGGACATGACTCCTTCAAACATGGCTATGGCTAGTGTATTGATGAAATACATGGCGTATTTGGCGGCTCATGAAGCCGGTGAATTTGGAAGTGAACCACACAGTTTTGAAGGATTCACGACCTATTGCAAAACTGTAGAAACCCAGAAGAAGTCGCAGACACAAGATGAAACAAAATCAACTAGTGAAGCACTTCAAGCGACCATTGAGGCATCACAAGTGAACTTTGGTGCTATTACACCTACAGAGGTGGAGGCCGCTGTGGAGGCCAATCTCGATAAGCCGAAAGTTGGGATTAACGCCCTAGGCATCGTGACCGATGAATATGGCACGATGGAAGACATGAATATTGACGAAGGGTATGAAGATGATATGTGGGGTAATCTGAACCTCAATATTGATGAGGAGCCTCATTTTGAATTAGACGGCATGGATCTTGAAGATGAGGTTTTTTGGCAGAATTTGGACAAAGAACTTAAAGAAGCTGACGATAGGAAAGAAGGACCAAATGATCCTTCTGTGCCTATACGGGTCTTTGGGCTGGCGGCCGATGAAGAGATAAGCGATACCGAATCCGAGATATGGGATGAGGAAGAGCCATCGTTCGCGAGGCTTATCGAAAGAGTGGATGAAATGATAGCCGAATTGTCCCATCCAACCAGGGATGCACCTCCCACGCACGAACTTGGCGGTCGACATGATGCTTCAGAGGCCGTGGCACAGTTTGCCAAACCCAAAGTTGCCCAGACAAGGCAACTGAAACCCTTGTATGTTAAGGCTCACATTGATGGGCGTCCTGTGAACAGGGTATTCGTTGATAATGGAGCAGCAGCCAATGTGATGCCGATGTCAACTTTGAGAAAGATAGGAAAAAGTGAAAGAGATCTGATCCCTACCAGGGTCAGAATGTGCAGCTTTGTAGGAGAAGCAACACAACCTGCCGGATTCATAACGGCGGACGTCACTATTGGATCCAAGACCATCAAAGTGGCCTTCTTCGTGGTGAAATCCAAGACGTGTTACTCAGCATTGCTTGGGCGCGACTGGATTCACATGGCGCAGTGTGTACCATCCACCCTCCACCAACAGTTGTTAATTTGGGATGGTGACCAGATAGAATTGGTAGAGGCAGATCCTCAACCCTTTGCAGGACCGGACGCCAACAATGATGAGGCGATCTTCTACTTAGAAGACATTCAACCTGCATCAGCTTTAATTGGTATGAACATGGATCTGGAATCCATTGATTTCACAACAAGCGGCTTCAAATTACGTTCTGCATATAGCCGACATGAAGCATCATGCTCTGCATGACGAGCAGCTACAACATTTATAAAGACTTGTTGCAGCGGCTCGCCAACACTGAAATAATGATGGGTGCCGAAATCAAGTCCAAAAATCCAACTGACATTCGGCCATCTGAATGGCCATCTCCCATAAAGCGGACGTTGCCTAGTCCGGAAGCCAATGAACCACTTGTAGACATCAACCTCGGGACAGAGACAGAACCAAAGTTGACCAAGATCAGTGCGTCATTATCGGATGAAAAGCGACGCCAGCTAGTGGAGCTGATTCATAAGTATAAGGATTGTTTTGCGTGGCAGTACACAGATATGCCAGGACTATCAAGGGAGCTAGTGGAACATAAGTTGCCAACGCACCCAGAGTTCAGACCTCATAAGCAGCCGCCAAGACGGTTCGACCCAGACACCATCCCAAAAATAAAGGCCGAAATCGAGAAACTTCTTAAAGCAGGTTACATTAGAACTTGTCGTTATGTGGAATGGCTTGCAAATATTGTACCTGTTATAAAAAAGAACGGTCAATTAAGAGTCTGTATAGACTTTAGAAATTTAAACTTGGCAACACCCAAGGATGAATATGTGATGCCTATGGCCGATATGCTTGTTGATGCGGCCGCCGGCCACAAGTTTTTATCATTAATGGATGGTTATTCTGGATACAATCAAATTTTCATTTCTGAAAATGATGTGCATAAAACAGCTTTTCGCTGCCCAGGGCCAGTCGGCATCTTTGAATGGGTAGTCATGCCCTTTGGATTAAAAAAACGCGGGGGCAACATACCAAAGAGCCATGAACATGATTTTTCATGATTTAATCGGTCACACACTTGAAGTGTACATTGATGACATAGTGGTAAAATCATGTGAATTTGGCCAACACCTGGCTCACCTGGAAAGTGCCTTCATCCGAATGAGGCAACATGGATTGAAAATTAATCCAGCTAAGTGTGCCTTTGGAGTGGCAGCAGGGAATTTCCTAGGTTTCTTGGTGCATGAGAGGGGCATTGAGGTAGACCAGAACAAAGCTAAGGCCATCATGGAGGCTCGTGCACCAATCAATCTCAAAGAATTGCAGTCATTGATAGGCAAAATCAATTTCCTAAGGAGATTCATTGCCAATGCTGCCGGCAAGATGAAAGCGTTCACTACCTTGCTTAAAGGAAGAAAGAACGAGAAGTTTCTCTGGACGAATGAGCATCAAGCAGCCTTCGAAGAAATAAAAAGAGCATTGGTCAATCCTCCAGTTTTAGTGCCGCCAAAACCTGGAATACCTTTGAAACTATATGTATCGGCCGCCGAAGAATCTATCGGGTGTTTGCTTGCACAGGACGATGAAGGCGGCAAGGAGAGGGCTATTTATTACCTTAGCAAGACTCTACAAGGGCCAGAGGTAAGATATACTGCATTAGAAAAGTTGTGCTACGCCCTGGTATACTCCTGCAACAAGTTAGAACACTACATGCTGCCAAGAACAGTCCATGTAGTGGCTCCCTTTGACTTGGTAAAAACCCTTTTGCACAAACCAGCATTGAAGGGTAGACAAGCTAAGTGGGCTATGAAGATCAGTCCTTTTACCCTTGTACACGTTCCTCAAAAGGCAATCAAGGGACAAGCTTTAGCTGATTTCTTAGCTCAACACCCTTCATTGGTGCTGTCAGAAGATCCCAGAGAAGCTTCCTTTATAGGATTCGAACCATGGGAGTTAACCTTTGACGGATCTTGTGCAAGCAGCAGCTCGGGGGCCGGCATTACAATCACTAGTCCTTTTGGGGAACATTGGAAGCTTGCTCGGGAGTTAGAGCCTCGCACCACCAACAATCAAGCAGAATACGAAGCTTTGATATTTGGCCTCGAAACTGCATTGCTTAAAGGTGCGAAATCAATTACAATATTTGGAGACTCCCAAGTCATCCTGAAGCAGTTAACCGGAGAATATGAATGCAAGAGTCCCAGATTGATTAAGTGCTATGAGACAGCACTAGAACTATTGAGCAAGTTTTCGGACGCTACCATCACACATGTGCCCAGAAGCCAAAATCAAGAGGCCAACGAGGCTGCACAACTTGCTTCAGGCTGGCAGTCTTGTCGCCCTAGGGGGGCACCACACATTGCCGCCATCGCAAGTGAACCTGAGGACCAACAAGAGATTGGTGATTGGAGGACCGAGATCATACAGTACCTCGAGAACCCGTCATCTGGGGGAGATAACTCGCTAAAAGTAAAAGCTCTGCGGTACGTGCTGGTCAATGGCGAACTATTCCGAAGGGCGATTGATGGATTATTGCTCAAGTGTATAGGCCCCGAGAATGCTAAATTGGTAATGGGAGAAGTCCATGAGGGGATATGCGGCTCTCATCGGGCAGGGCCGAGCATGAGATGGAGCATCCACCGTCATGGATACTTTTGGCCAACCATCATGGAGGACTGTATCATGTATGCTCGCGGGTGTGAAGCTTGCCAAAGGCACGGCCCGATTCAAAGGGTACCGGCGGAAGAATTACACACGGTCATTAAGCCTTGGCCATTCCGTGGCTGGGGGATGGACATCATTGGAAAAATTCATCCACCGTCATCCAAAAACCATACATTCATACTAGTGGCCACTGACTACTTCACCAAATGGGTAGAAGCGTGGCCAATGAGGAAAATTGACCAAAGCGATGTAATTAGGTTCGTAACTGAGCTCATACATCGATTTGGGATTCCCCAAACAATCACTGCCGATCAAGGTACAGTGTTCACTGGCGAAAAGTTTATAGCTTTTGCCAAGCAGTTTGGGATCCGCATCTATCATTCCACTCCGTACTATCCCCAAGCAAATGGTCAGGCTGAAGCCACCAATAAGATCTTAATAAGTATGATCAAAAAGGCGGTAGGCGAAAAGCCTAGGAAATGGCATGAGACCTTATTAGAGGTTCTGTGGGCTTACAGAAACTCTAAATCCACAGCTACAGGGTTTACGCCGTATTACTTGACATATGGTCATGACGCTGTTTTGCCTTTAGAAATAACAGTTCCTTCTCTAAGGGTGGCTCAGCAGCATCAATTAGACTTATCTAAGTATGAAGAGACCATGTTGCAAGAATTGGAGACAGCAGACGGAGACAAGCTCGCCGCTCTGGAAAATATCCGTCGCCAAAAGATGAAAATGGCGAGACATTACGACAAGAGGGTTCGAGGCAAAACTTTTAACGAGGGAGACCTAGTATGGAAGGCAATTCTACCCTCGGGGGTGCGTGGCATTGAAACAGGCAAGTGGTCTCCAAATTGGGAAGGACCATTCATTGTTACGCAAAGACTGCTTAATGGTGCATACAAACTAATGGACATCGATGGCCAAGAACACAAACAGAGTATAAATGCAAAATACCTCAAAGTGTTCTATCCATCAGTGTGGGAATCTGAATAAGAAACGCAAAGTACATCAAAAAAGTGGCCAAGTCACAAGCTCGGCCAAAAAAGTAACAGTAATCTCCCAAAGTAAAGGCAAAAATTGCCCACCACAAGGCCGATGGGCTGACCCAAGAAGTGTACTGAAAACAAAACAGTGCAAAAAACTAAGGAAGAGGCTGCCTAACACCACCCAGTATACGCCGACGCATAAGGGCCCACTGATCACGAGTACGCTCGAACATGTCCGTCAGACGAAGAAGTGCGGCCGCCGAAGCACGAGCGCGAACCGACAACCGAAGCCGACGAGTCCGAACTCCCGATAACTCAGCCGATAAGTCACGCTCATCTGCGGCTAAACGACCATAGGAAGTCTCTAACTCAGCAGCTCGGGAAGAAATATCAGCCAAGACAGGCTCTAAGGTAGCAAGCTCCTCGTTAGCTTCCTGAAGGATACGCCTCCTCTCAAGAATGAAACGCTCTGCCTCCTCAATATCACGCTCTGCTCGCGTAGCAACGTCCCTAAGATGGGATCTGCGACTCTCTCTAACCCCGCGATCAGTAGACAACTGCTCGCGCTGAGGGTGGATAGCCTCTATCTGAAGACAAACCTCGCGGTATCGTGCCTCGAGGTCATCAAGCAGCGTCAGATCGTGAGCAGACTGATCTGCAGTGCTACTGAAAGCAGGATAAGAAACAGCTAAATCAGCAACGCGCTCTGAAAAGCTGAGAAAGTCAGCATCCTCGGTAAAGGCAGAAACTGCGCTGACGTCGTCTAACAGGCGATCAAGACTAGAGAAAACCTCAGTGGAGAGCCGATCAACATGAGTGGATAGAAGGCGGTCAAACGCCTCGCATGATGAAACAATCCGGTCAGCAGGAGTAGGCACCGAAGGACCTGGAACAGAGGTCGCTGGGACTGAGGCACGGATCATGGGTACCTGAAGACAGCTTCACATAAGTATATGCCAAGAAAATCTTATTAACACGAAAGCTGAAGTGAGCCATACCGAAAGAGGCGGCGCGACTGAATCAACTGAAGTAATAGGAGCAGCAGTAGTAGGATGGCCTGCCTGGTCCATAGGAAGCTAGAATGGGAGATCCTTAAAACATGTCCTTGGAAAAGAAAAACAGAAACGACATAATCAATAAAAATACCTGAGAGATCACCGAAGGGCCAACCTGACTAGTCTGGAAAATATGATCCGCAGCCCGAATAATGTCTGCAGGAGGAACCTGGAGGACACAAACATCCTTAGAATTCATTGCTTAAACAAAATAAGCATAAAAGGAGAGGGAAGACAACCAAGAAATACCTGTGGAACCAAGTCATGGCCAGCTGAGCCAATCGCGGACCGAGAGGAACGTGGATCAACCTGAGCGGTCAAGCGCGATGTCATTACGATACTAAAAAAGAAAAATGCAAATAAAAAGTCTAACAGTGGCAAAACATACCTGGTCGGCAGTAGTTGCAGGCAAGGAATCCGCAGCACCGATCGTCGTGGCGTCTATCATCTGGTGCCTGGGATCGGCGGCCACAGGAATATCAGCAACATGATCATCCGCCTGGCCATGATCATCATCATCATAGGGGTCTACCGACTCATCCTCATGGTCCTCCTCATCGCCCTCATGACCCTCCTCACCACCTGAGCGTGATCCATCATCACCAGAACTGGCATCTTCTTCGTCAGAACCAGACTGCTCAGCACTAACTGAAACATCATCATCAACTGCAGACAAAGAGACAACATAAAAAGGGGCAGTGTATGAAGCGCTGTATTAACAATGAAATGATTCAACATACCTCTTCGACGCTTACGGGAGGAAGAGGCTGGACCAGACTGGGACTTCTTGGACCTCGAGGTATTCCCGCGAGAAGCTGAAACACGAGACTGACACGAAGTGACTGAATCTCCAAAACGAGACGCCAGCTGATCATAGGGCGGCAAAATAGAAGTGATATACGGCGTCCACCACGCCATAAAACCAGCAGCCAGCGATCCAGTCGGAGTAAACGGGAGATAGCTGGAGAGCGTCAGACGAGACGAAAAGGCTATCACAGCCTTGATAGCTGCGGGTGTCATCCTCTCCGTCCTGGTAAAACGAGTCGGCCACTTCACCCGGCGAGGAAGCCCGAGGTGGCAGCCAAACTGGCGAGCAAGCAGGTGAGGGCAATAAGGCTCAGCGATGAAAGGATTATAAGCGTCCGTCCTCTTCACCCCACTCAAAAGCATGTGAGGTTTCATGCTGATATTCCATGTAAACTCCCCATGAATGCCACGTGGATGAGTAGGGAAACATATCAGCGTAGCCAGCAACCGAGGAACGGAGGCATAAACAAATAAATCATGGTAGGACGGCCGATAATGATAAAGCCAGTGGATAATCCCCAGACCATCTCGGTTCAGAAGGCCGTCCCGGCTAATACTCACAGACTGAGCAGCCAATATCTCACCTAACGGATCACCCTCCGAAACCTCCTGCGGACTAGGGCGTATTACCCCTGTGAACAGCTGGGGAAAATATAGCTGGACCCATAACTGCAAGAACCATAGCGGCCCAGAAGCAGTGGTAGAGGGATCTAGTCCTTCGGCCAGCTTATCAGAAAGCTTAGCCATGCCACTAAACAGATTGCCGAGGAAGTAGGAGCCTATAGCTCGAGTCTCCGTACTCATAAGCCCTAAGACGAGGGGCAGTGCAGTACTAAGAACAGTACGTGCACTGGAACAAATAACAAACCGGCTAAACCACAGTAAAAGGAAGGCTACGTGCTCGTCTCGCGTAGAAGGATAAGGCCCTGACGTCTTATTGTGCACAATGTAAGCCGGGTATCGTCTGGCCTCTTTGCCCTTAGGGCAAATCGACGCACCAAGTCTAGGGTCATCAACAGCGGACTGGGTCAACTCCGATCCGACCACACGAAGCCCCGTGATCATCACCACATCAAGAAGTGTAGGGCCAACAAATCCACAGGGAAGCTGAAAAGCATTAACAGAAGAGTTCCAGAAGCCCATAAGATAGTAAAGTAAGCGATGATCTATCACCACAGGCTTAGTAGATAGACGGATGGCCTCATCAATCCCCCACGCACGCCAATCAGAAGTGCGACCCGACATCCGATGCACCCATGAAGTATACTGACCTAGGCTGCTGTCATCGTTAATCTGAGTCCTGGGAACTTTAGCCTCGGACTTGGAGGTAGAAATACCAGAATGCTGAGGCTGAGATTTAATAGGTTTAGTGCGAGACAGAAGGGTACTGGTAAAGGCGGCCTCGGTGACAAGTAAATTGCAAGATAAAAACCGTCTCGAATCATTCGCGCGCTCAGGCGTACTATGAAACGGCCGAAGAAAAAGTTCTGACTCCTGCCGACGATCGAACTCATATGCCTCACCATCAGAATCCGGAATAAGCGGACGCTGCAGATGAGAAAAACAAGCATGAGATTGAGGAATACGAACATAGGCAACGGAACAAGCAGGTAAAATCAGACAAACCTGAATAGTCAGAAGAGAAGCCGAAGTGGCGGCCTGAGCGGTACTAGGGGTGGTGAACTGAACAAAATGCGGCTGTGTGGACCTGGCAATGTCCTGTACCGTACATAGATACCCGGATAAGTCAAGCGGTTAACAAGATTTAAGTTAACATGAGAAGGTGCTAATCAAGCCATTTTAACCTGAAAAGCCATGCTGCGCGACAAGGCAGCAAATCCGGTCAAGGGAGCAGCGGCCTGCCCTGGCTGACGACTCCGGGCGGCCCGAGCTGACGAGATGGTGGCCTGGTCAGTAGCGGCTGGTGGCCCCTGAGTGGCGGTCGATGACGATTCAGGGCGACGATCAGCCTGAGTCACAGGAAAGGCGGTCTGAACAGCGGCGGCCGAGGAGGACCCGGGCTGATGAGGGGCGGCCCGAGCCAAGGAAGTGGCAGCCCGTGTAGTGTCCTCTACTAGATCCTACGACGTCATGAATAAAGTATGGGATGACTAGAAACTAAGTTAACCTAAGGCCTAAGCAGGAAATCACACGATCTAATTTATCTAAATCCCATATAATGCTCTATGTTCTCTAAGTCCATGTGATAGGCTGTGAGTAATTTTGCTATGATCTACGACATCAATAGGCATTGGAAACACAAAATTATCATACGGGCAGTAAATTTAGCAAAAAACAGGCACGAATCCAGCGGAATCAAGAAAAGCAAGCAAAAGTTCACATAATTCAGTCAATATCCTTCTTATAATTCTAGCATGCCAAAATGCCCGTCAACCTATGACTCCACACATGTGATAAGCCTCCACCATAGTATGCATAGCAAAAATGAAGGATAGTTCACTAACCTGGTCCATGAAGCAAATAAGGGAGAACTGGTTGCAAGCAGATAGCGCCCTCGAACAACGGCCTCAAGCGAGAAGGCAGGCGGCCTCAAGGGCCTAGGCAGGCGGCCTCAAGAGGAAAGGCAGGCGGCCAGGCGGCTTCTGGAGGTGGTCCGGGCGGCTTCAGGCGGCGATACTCCGGGCGGCTCGCGTGGAGGCGGCAGGCGGCTCGCGTAGAGGCGGCTTCGTGGGGGCGCTGGGCGGTCGGAGGCACGGCGGCCTTGGCAGGCAGGCGGCCTGGGCAGGCGGCCTTGGCAGGCGCTGGGCGGCCTTGGCGAGGCGGGGCGGCCTTGGCGAGGCGGGGCGGCCTTGGCAGGCGGGGCGGCCTTGGCGAGGGCAGGCGGCCTGGCTGGGCGGCCTTGGCGATGGCAGGCGGCCTCGGCGATGGGGCAGGCGGCCTCGTGCGGGCGGTTTGGGCGATGGGGCAGGCGGCCTCGGCGATGGGGGCAGGCGGCCTCGGCCAGGCGGCTTGGCGAGGCGGCTTGGGCGGAGGCGCCGGGCGGCCTAGGCGGAGGCACCGGGCGGCCTAGGCGGAGGCGACGGGCAGCCTGCAGGGGCGGCCTGGCAGCGGCGGCGCGGCGGCCTCGACGGCTTCCAGCGACGTCCGGCGACGATTTCTACGGCCGGAATCTGGGCGACGGCGGCGGTTTCCGATGGCCGGTGGAGGAGTAAGGGAAGAAGAGAGGAAGAGAATGAGGGAGAAAGAAAAGAAGAGAGAGAAGTGTTGAAAGAAAATGATGGGTGGAAGAATTTTGAAGGGTTTTATATGGTTAGGGTTTTGTCCCTAATGGGCCCTAATGGGCCGAAAATTCCAAAAGTAAGCGCGCAAATTTGTCTTCAAATACTAATCAGACAAAATGCGCGAGGGGGGCATCTGTTAACCCAACAAAATTTATATTACAGCCCATCCAAATTTACATGACCCAGTCCGTGAAAATATATCCAGAGGCCCAGTCCGTGAAAATATATCCGGAAGAGAAGACGCGTCTTCATGTCAGTAAAAATATATCCGGAGGCCCAGTCCGTGAAAATATATCCGGAAGAAAGAACACACTTCCAAAAAGGCCCAATCTATTTTTGGCACGGTCCAATTCAAGATTTATCCGGATAATAACCAGAGCTTGCCAATCAAAGCCATCCGCGTGCTTCATGCCACCCCTGAAGTCAAGCCTCCTATGCCTCACGCCTCTCTACAGGAGGCCTCACGCCTCTCTACAGGAGGCCTCCCGCGGCTCTACAGGAGGCCTCACGCATCTCCACAGGAGGCCTCCCGTGGCTCTACAGGAGGAGGCTTCCTCCTATAAAAGGAGGAAGGGAGGCACTCGAGAGAGACCACCCCTCACACAACTCCTTCAAGAGGATTTATTCTGCATTTCCATTCTGCACTTGTTTTATTCTGCAGTTCAATTCCTGCTTTTACATTCCTGCAAATTTTCCATTCCTTTACAGCTTTCTTATTTTCGTGTATTTTCTTTCTGCAATTCTTGTAATCTTTTTGATACTCATCAATCAAAAAAGAGGTTTCTCCCTCAAAGAAATTCTCGGTTAACAACTACATTCCAACTCCTTAATTAGTTTGTGTTTTGCATTCTTGTTCATGCAAGTTTAGTCCCACTATTGTTTCGAGCATATCTCCTCCTAATATAGGCCAAATTTTTTTTGTACATCCATTTCTAGTTGCCTTATGAGTTATGACATTAATTCATTACCACTACAAGAAAGTATCAATTTCCAAGGACTGAACCAAGTATAACTCCTCGGGAAAATTAGCGAGTAATTACGGGTCGGGAACTGGCCCCAAAGAAAAATCCGAGGACATCGACTAGGAAAATTCGAGGACAAGTAGACGGCGAAATTACCGTGGACCACGAGGAAGACATTGTACTCGGATATTACCGACCGCACGGCCTACCGTTGTTGGTCGGCCGCGATACCGACCGCGTCACCGACCGTATATGCGGTCGGTAACATGCTGGTCGAAAAGGTCCCAGATTTTGGGTACCGACCACAGGTTCGGTCGGCTCGTGAGTCAGTAAATTGGCCGACTAACGTGCGGTGGTATCGAGGTCAGTATACTTGCCGACGACAAATTCTTTGGTCGGCAAGGTATTTTCTACCACGAGGTTACCGACCGACAGTTGCGGTCGGTAAGCCCTGAGACGACCCGCATTTCTGGTTTACCGATAGCAAATGTAGTGTGAGTCAAAGATTCAAAACCCGAAATTTTTTTTTTTCTTTTTTTTTTTTTACCGAGGACTCCGTGGAGTACTAGTACTCAGGAATATCATAGATGACAACCCATATTTGGAATTTTTGCAGTAATTAGGGTTCATGAACCCTCTTTTCACATATACACAGCGCGCAGCCTTCTTCTCTTTGTAAGTTAGGGCTTTCACAACTCAGGCGTTACAGATTTATCATTTCTTTTACTTTTATTTTACTGTGGTCGTTGAGTAGAGTATGTGTAGAATTTAAACCTAATTTTGAGATTTTAGTGTTGAAAATTTAGTCAGTAATAGTATTCCGTCGCAATCCAAATTGCTACAAGCGTTTTTCGGACGGAACAATTTCCGTTGCGGATTCCATCGCGGGACCTTTTGGCGACGGAATTTTGGGCCTCAGCGACGGAAAATTTCCGTCGCCGATTTGGATTTTTCTTGTTGTGCATGATATTTACATGAGGTTAATTCCTCGTTAAGAAAGTCTCTAAGAAAAGCCTTCTCACATTCTGTGAATAGTCGGGACGTTGAGGAAGACCTCAATTCCAATTCCCAGCAACCATAAAAGTTTAACTATATCATGAATGTTCGTGTTTCTCAGTTAATGAGATGTCAAAAAAATAAAAAATAGTGGAGTATGATTCTAAAAGTTTAGGTTACACATATAATTAAAGGCTTCAAATACTAATGAACATACATGTTATCTTAGCAACCAACTCATGCAAACAAATTTATTATTCGTGTATTAATTAGCATTGAAAGTTGAAACCTGATCAGCTTACTGACTCAATATGTTACAGATGGACTGAAAAATGACTACTTTTATTAGCGAATTGAAAGAAGGATGAGAAAATGACTCTAGCGGTTCTAAAGAGGTATAGAGTCCATTTTTGTACCACAAAATATAGATATGAATCCAAGTTGGGGCTTACTTATTATTACAACTAGCTGTACATTTTACAGCCATGTTGTTATTAGAAGTTGGATTTTCCATACACACATTTCATGATACTAATAGATAGCAACCATTGCCATGACATTCCTTTTGAATAATTATATTTATACTCTCATTCATTCCCCATCACATTCTGTCCTTTTTATCAATTTAATTTTCTTCCCCATTGCTAGCTACCTCTCATGCATATCTTTCACTGCATACTTATACATATATGTTATATGTATATATATATATATTTGTATATATGTTGAATATAGAAAAAAATAATGCCAAAAAATATCTTTCACGCTATATTCAAACTCATGAAAATGATGAGTGAACTGAAAAGGGGACAATTAATGATAATAGTCACATATGATGAGTTCTAATTAATTAGTGCAATGGCATTGTTATTTACTACTCCACTATTTATTACAGTATGTAGTTAACATAAATTCAATTTGATTAAATTGTTTGAGATGGTTAAAAATAGTAGAGTAGTAGTACTAATTTTTTTGGAGGAGTTTGAATTGACAAGGTTAAAATGGTAGTCAAAATTTATGAGATGATATTTGATTTGATTGATGGCTTAGATTGGTTCATGCATGAGGTCTGAGGAGAGTAGAGGTTTTGGCTCTGCCTGAATTAGAATATGAATATAATAGGGCCAAATAATGTTATTAGGAAGTAGGAACACTACAAGAAAAAGCAGATTTCCCGACCGAATTCTGCGGTCGGTAGACCCAAGTTACGGGTCGCCTCGGCGTTTCCCGACCGCGCTCCCGACCGGAACTCGCGGTCGGTAGTGAGTTTGTCGACAACTGGCTGTCGACCGAACAATCTGGAGTCGAGAAGCTCGCCGACCCCACTCCCGACCGCAGTTGCGGTCGGTAGACCCTACCGACCGCACTAGCGACGGCACGTGCGGTCGGCAAGAACAGGTAAAAATAAATCCTGGGTGGGAACTCCCGACCACCTTACCGACCGCACATGCGGTCGGTAACTATGAAATTGGCCAACAGGCCAGTCTGTTTTGGTAACATCCGACCTGTAAATAAAAAGCATTCACCAAATGCATATAAAACCCAACAACATTCACCAAACTACAAAATACCATAACATTTGGAACCAATCTCAAAATAACATATAAAACAAGCTAAGTAATTTGAAAAGACGCCCAAAGACTAGATTCGATAATCTTTACATAAGTACGTACTAAGCGACTTGTCTTCATAATAAAAAAAAAAGCAACATATTCAAAACTCTTAACTCCATCCAACTACAAAGATAGGTCAAACTCCAAAAGAAAATCCAAATAACACACAACTCAACATCCAAATACAAATCATAATCAATCAAGACCCAATATCCAATCAAGTCCAAAACTCTAAATGCCCTCAATGAGCAGTGATATCACCTGCCATTCCAAAGTCACCCCCGAAATCATCATCGCCATCGTCAGGGGAGCGCGGTCTGTGTCCTTTCAATCTCTCCACTTCCTCCTCAATCGTCTTCGACCTCTGGGACCATTCATCTATTGTTGTCTTTAAAGCTTCAAACTCATCCCTTCTGACATTGTACATCCTCGAGTCGTCAGTGGTGTCATCCCCGTAACTGCTCGGAATAGCCTTCGCAAGTGAACCTATATGTATTCATCATGAAATATTGAAATGTCTAACATGATGAAGTACCCCAAGATTTATGTAATGTCGTTGCAACATATGAAAAAATAAATTCACCCTTACCTAAACCATAGATCGACTTGCGCCTATCACGCCCACCTGCTACATCCACGAATAGCTGGTTTGGATCGTACTCCACCTGAGTTTCGGGATCTTGGGTTAATGTTTCCACAATTGCATTGTAATCCTCCTGATTTTGAAGTTAACAAACAATTTAGCTATTTGACAATACAATAAAATACATTCAATATTATACAACGTGTGATTTGTAACACTGTACCTGGACCTCCTGATCCCGAGGTGTAAGCCACTGCTCTTTCTCGTGCTTCCTTGTATGCGTGTGCTCGTGCAGCTCCGGATAGTAAACCGGCCTGTCATGTTGAGCCTCCTATACAATAAATAATTATTTATATGCGTTAACAACCTGTAATAAATTAATTTAATTGAGTATCTTATGTTAGGAACAAAATATAGAAATTTTATACCAGTGCCTCATGTGTCGCAAGAATTGTCCTTGAACCAGCTGTGTGGGTGGGTAGGGCCGGCGCATTTTCATCACCCCGTCTCCGGTTCAACTTACCTCTGACTTGTTTTTTCTTAAAATCTTCAGAATCCCAAATGGCCTGCCATCTAGCAGCCACTGCAGCATCTGATGGCATTGGCCTTTTATGTTTCCTTATATCCAGAGTGTAATCCTTATATCTAGAAGTTTGTGAAGGACCAACATATTAATATATTTTCATAGCCACTATATAAGAGCAAAACACAAACCATGTATGCAAACTCTAACTAAAAAGACATACCTCGCGATGTTTTTTTTCTCCCACTCTTTCTTCACAATTAAATCGTGTTGGGGTTCCCAACTAGCAAACTTCTGCAGTTCATGCACAATTTAACGTCAGTAAACATACATTGAATAAGCTAATTTATTTGGAAGAGACGAACAAACCTGAAATTCCCCCCAATAAAAATCTTTCGTGGCTTGTGACACCTTCCCCCAACTGATCCCCTCCTTGTCAGTTCGCAAACCATAGCATTCCGTTATTTTTTTCACAACTTTATTCGGGAAGTCAATTCTGCAGCAAGACATAATAATAGATTGAAAAAAATATTTACGAAATGATTAGGCATTTCAGAAATGGTTAAACATTTAAATAATTAACTTACACTCCCTTCTTGTTCAGTCCAATCTGTATCCTATTCGCAGCCTGTTGCGCTGGCGCATTCACAATATTATTTCCAGCCCCTAACAAAGAAGATTTCATAACATTATACATTATATGATATCGTTATAAATTCATAATATGCATACCTGGGACATGTGGTGGCGGGGTCTCTGGTACGCCAGGCTCGTCAGCAGCTGGGGCATCATGAGGTTGCTCTTCCGAACCTGAAGCAGCAACTGCCATTCAAAAGATTGAAACAAACCAAACAAACCAAGGTTAATAGGCTATTATGTTATAAAAAATTGAATAAAAACATACATGCTCCCTGTCGACGGCTACGCTCCCGCCTTTCCCGGATTAGCGCTAGAGTTTCAGCACGTGTGAGCTGTCGTCGTGGCGTGCCCGTCTGGGAAGAGCTACCACGTGGAGTGCTAGAAGACGAGCCACCCCCCTGAGCATCCATCTGCAAAGATGAAGTAAAATTATGATACAACTGACCGGTAAATAGTTATGATCATTGTGGGAGCGCTAGAAGTAAATTGTTATAAAAGATTGTTATGATAAATAAATTCACATTTTAAACTTGGAAATCTTCATCTGAAGTCTCCTGTGAAGGATCATCCAGATCATCAGCCTCTAACTCATCATCAACACTCATTTCCAATGAGGATGAAGACTCGTTATCCTCATCCTGCTGTAAGTCTACATATTGCACCACATCGTCCGTTAATCGTTCTCGACTTGATGTAATCATGGCAGTCTCAAGTCTGAGTTGATCTGCCACATCAACCTGGAATGCTTCGGCCTGGTCCCCCGTTCTCACAGTAATCACACCCCTAGGTTTTACTTTGCATACAGCCACCCAATCACTCCCTCTAGATGTTGATCTCATTGTCGGGAATGGGACATAACACACTTGCTCAGCTTGATTCGCAAAGATGAAGGGTTCGTAAACGGGTAATGACTTTGTTTTGTTCACTTCAACTATTTTGTAGTTCGAATGTGTTCGGGACCCAATCCCCTCACGAGGATCAAACCATCTACATTTAAAGAAAGTAACCTGTTTGATTGGCAATGCAGGATACTCTACGACAATAACCTCCTCTAGTATTCCGTAGTAATCCCCTGAAAGACTAGTAATGCAAACTCCACTATTGTAAGTGGATCTTTGATTGCCGTGACACTCGGTGTGAAATTTCATTCCATTCACAAAGTACATGGAATATGAGGTAGCAATTGGAAGGGGCCCTTGTGCGACATGAAAGATACATGGGATTTCGGGTGGATTGTCAGTCAGATACGACTCCAGCCATTTCGGAAATACATCCTCTATCGCTTTATCACATTCAGCTTCGGTTATTCGAGGATTGTCTTTGTGTAGTTGTTCTTGAAACACCCTGTAAAATACATCCATTAATGATAGAGCCTTAATACAGGCAAAATTTATTAAGTTAAAGAATTATGATACTAACTCAATATACTCCTCAAACTCTGTGCAATTTAATAGTAGGTACTTGTGGATGGCTTCCAATTCTTCTTGGGACAACCGTCGTTTTTTAGTTCTACCTTGACCACGTCCTGCATATCTGAAAACACTAATAAGGCCATCGTCCGTTTCTGGTAGACCCCCATCATCGTTTCTTGGCACATTCCTCTCACGTGTGAATACATGCTTCTCAAAATAGTGAGAGCAAAATATAGATGCTTCACGAACCATGTACGCATTGCATATGGAACCCTCAACGTGTGCCTTATTCCGTACTGTGCGTTTCAAGCGGTTCAGATACCTGAATTGTAACACAATTAATACTTCACACTGTAATATACAAAATTTTTAGTATATCCAACACAAAATCATTCTTAAAACTTACCTCTCGAACGGGTACATCCACCTAAATTGTACAGGACCAGCCACACCAGCTTCTCGAGGTAGGTGGACGGGTAAGTGTTCCATACAGTCGAAGAAAGCAGGTGGAAATATTGTTTCAAGTTTACACAACACTATTGGAACATCTTTTTCCAATCTAACCATATCATGCACAGTTATTGTCTTCGCAGTTAATGTACGGAATACATTGCTCAATTCTGTTATGGCCTCCCACACATGCTTCGGAAGCAGCTCCCTCCATCCAATGGGCAGAAGACGTTGCATGAAAACATGACAATCATGACTTTTCATCCCAAACAATCTGTGTTTGTTCATATCAATGCATCTCCCAAGGTTAGACACACAACCATCCGGAAACTTTAAACTTGCAACCCAATTCAAGAACACATCCCTCTTGTCCTTATCCATTGTGTAAACGGCCTTCGGATATTTGCCCGTCCGAGGATCCTTATGCAATTCTGGCCTGTTACATAAGATGCGGATGTCCTCGCGGGCCTTTGCATTGTCCTTTGTCTTCCCTTGTACATCCATTACAGTGTTGAACACATTTTCAAACACATTCTTCTCAATGTGCATGACGTCCAGATTGTGGCGAACCAAATGTGTCTTCCAATACGGTAAGTCCCAAAAGATGCTCTTTTTTTTCCATCCACAACTTTTACTGATTGATGTATTTGCATCCTCACCACCCACATCAACTACACGACGGAGACCAAGGAATTCTAGCTCAGCTAAGACATCTTCCCCGCTTTTATATAAAGGTGGATTACCATGCTCTTCGCGGTCCTTTGAGAATTTCGACTTATCAAGCCTAAACGGGTGATCCGACTCTAGGAACCTACGATGACAGTCAAACCATGATTGTTTCCCACCCTCTTTTAATCTCAAAGATTCTACACTGTCCATACAGACCGGACATGCTGTCTTCCCATATGTACTCCAACCAGACATCATTGCGTAAGCTGGGAAATCTCCTATAGTCCACATCAATGCCGCTTTCATCTGAAAGTTCTGTCTAGTAAATGTGTCCCATGTCGTGATACCCACATCCCATAGCTCCAGAAGCTCATCAATCAGGGGTTGTAAATATACATCTATCCTCTGTTTTGGGCTAGATTTCCCTGGGATTATGCAAGTCAAGAACATGTATTCATCCTTCATACACATTCCAGGAGGCAGGTTGTAAGGTGTCAAAATCACTGGCCAACATGAGTATTGAGAGCCCGACTGGCCGAACGGTTGGAAACCATCAGTACATAACCCCAAACGAACATTTCGTCCCTCTGCTCCAAAGTTTGGATGAACTGTGTCAAAGTGCTTCCATGCCTTGGAGTCGCACGGATGACACATCTCGCCGGACTCCCCATGGTCATGGCCTACATGCCATGTCATGTGTTTCGCAGTCACTTCTGATGCGTACAACCGTTTCAATCGATTTTTCAGTGGAAAATAGAACATATACTTATGTGCCACACGTGAATTGTTGTTGGATTCTTTAAATCGAGGCCTGGCACAAAACTTACAGTTCTCTAGTGTCGCATCATCACGCCAATACAACATACATCCCCTGTCACAACAATCAATTTTCTCTACCGGTAATCCCAACCCTTCTAGGAGTTTCTTTGCCTCGTAGAAATTCTTAACCATAGAGTTTTGTTCTGGGAGTGTATCAATTATAAGTTGGCATAACGTATCAAAACATCTCTCCGATAAGTTATGTTCAGATTTAATATTTAGTAACCTGGCAACTGTTGACAATAATGTCATTTTCTCACATCCAGGCCACAAATCCTTGTCAGCTGCTTCCAACATACGGTAGAACAGTTTCTCTTGCGGATTAGGCTCCTCAGGCGTTGTAGGCTCATCATCATCCATACCACCCGATGTGGTATCAGGGATACCAAACCCCATTCCATCACACACCATTTCTCGGTAACGGTCTGATGGTTCAGTTCTACCCGTTTGTATCCTACATCCAGATGAACCCCCTACATCTATATCATCGCGGTATGGGCGGAAGGTGTGTGGTTCTCCGTGGCAAGTCCACCGTTCATAATTTGGGACAAATCCATCCTGATAAAGATGTCCAATTATGTCCCGATCGGGTAGGTAAAATCTATTCTTGCATTTTTTACACGGACACCTAATCTCTCCCTTTGCATTCTTGTCAATATCTGAGTTTTCATGAGAAGCCCGTATGAAGTATTCAACACCTGCTTTAAATTCTGGTGCAAGCAAGGTACCGCTGGGCAGGTACATCCAGCTTCTATCCATATTTGCTAAAAATGTCCTACAATTCGATTAATAGTGAATAATATTATTATAACGTCTCCCTTTATCTTTCTATATTTGTAAGTGCTTTATTTATGAGTTTAGGTTTAATTAAGTGAATGGCATTTGAGATTTGTATTTGGAATTAAATAATTTTGTATTTAAATAGTTTATTACGACCGTTACCCATACTAGTATTTGTTATTATATAGATCTCGTTTGCATTTGATAACCATATTTTGCTAAAATTCGTACTACTAAGCAACATAGAGAATATTTTCTAACTCTATAATTTTTCAACATAGAATTAGCTAACTCTATAACAATTCTACAGTGCCAATACAACATAGACAATATAATCTACAGTCACTATAAAAATTCAACTTCCAAGAGCCTTCGAGTATTTTAAATTCACAGTATTTGGCAACCCCAATTACTTCAAAAGGCACCAACAAGTTCTCAACACTTCCAACAAGTACTCCATTACCACATACCAATAAACACACACAACTAGCAACTTGGTAAAGAGCATATCCCAATTTGTAAATACAATTAAAATGCTTAGTTTCATTTTAAAAACTCATCAATTTTCAACAAGCAATTCAACTAGCATTTTTCAATTCATCCAACCGCTTACTTTCATGATTTTGCATCAAACCAAACCAACTAAAAATCCAGTTTCATTTCACAAGAAAACAAATCACAATTCTCACAATCCTTCGAAGACAAATTTCGTAATAATATGCATAATGTTCATCAAACCATTACTCCTCCCAATACTTAATTCATCAAACCATAAGTTTCAACATAACAAGAACTTCAATTGCATCCGATCAATCGAACAATGGTGAAATTACAACCAACAATCGAAAATAGATAGAATTACAAACCTGTAAATCAAGGCCCGCTAATTCAACTTCCAAGATCCACGGCAGTGGTGGTCCGGCGCCCGGCGGTCGGACGGCAGTGGGGGTCCTCTCGCGGTGGTGGTCTGGCTACTCCAGCAAATTTCAATAATTTCAATACACTCTCAATAACATGTAATAGGTAAAACTTGCTTACAAATTTCAAGCCACAAATGGAGAAAATGGCATACCTGTTCGAATGTGGCACTTCAAATGGAGGAAATTTCAAGCCACAACTGTGGCTGTCGCCGCACAACCGCCGGAATACGCGGACGTCGCCGGAGAAGATGGTGCTCCGTCGACAGGGGATGGCTGCGGGGCTGCCTGTGGTGGTCCGAGGCGACGGGGGACTGCAGAGCCGACGGGGACGACGGCAGTGGGGTCGTGCGGCGGTGCGGTGGCGCGGCTCCGGTGGTCCCGACACCGATGGGTTCGCCTATGGGCTGCCGCGAGTTGGGGGGTGGCTCGGGGCTTCGGGCAAGATGGGGCTCCTCGATGTGGGCTTCGTGGGCGCAAGTGGGCGGCTCGGGGTGGTCGGCAACGGAGGGGTCGGAGAGGTGGAGTGAAATGGGTGAAAATGGAGGAAGGGGCGACGGCGTGAACAAAGGAATTTACAGCCGTTGGAGACCAGTATATGCCCTAGGCTACCGACCGCATTTGCGGTCGGTAGCGCGGTCGGGAGAGTCGACCCGCCTTGGCCCGGTCGGTAGGTTCGGTCGGGAACTGGGTTTTTTCTTGTAGTGGAACAATCCATTGCACTATAATTCTGTCCACTTGCTAGCTCTCTTTAAAAAAATAAATTTATAGTACTTCTTCCGTTTTTTATTAGTTGTAACATTTGCAAATTTAATACTATTCACACATGTATTTTAATTTAAAGTTTTATCATAATTATACAAGTTAAAATATAGCCAATTGAGATCTTGTTAGATTCGTCTCATCAAGTAGTTTTAAAATATTAAACTTTTAGAATTTTTACTTATACCGAATTTGAGTTATTAATGATTTAAAATGTGCATTGGACGACGTGCACAGTGGGTCTGTTACAATTTTTAAAAAACGGAGGGAGTATTTCGCAAGAGATTTTGAGTAAAGGAATTATTCCGGGAGTCCAATGTATATTCTTCATTAATTTATACTCCTACAACATCATTTACAAATACTATATACACAGAACAGGAGATACATGAAGGTTTAATAAGTCATTAACTAATCTCCATCATTATATTGCTATTATATCATTCTGGATTTGGATAAGATACTGAATAAGTGACACTCAGTAGGTGCTGCGCGTGCTGATCCAATGAGCGAGGTGTGTGCTGTGTATTTAATGGTGTTTGGTCTGTATAAAAACATTCAACACATACGAACAAAACACTCCTTCAATACATACAAAACAATCCTTCAGCATTTCAACACCTATCGATTCAGCTCCCAAACCAATTTTTTTTTTTTTTTTAATGGTTGAGCAATATAACTACAGTACTGAATTATACTGAACTGAATGCCAAAGAAACCATTTAACTAAGAATTAAAGCAATTTATTTATATAAATATATATATAGTACAATCTATTTCGGGGATTTAAAAAAGAAAGGAAAAAGAAAACTGGAAAGAAAAAGTCCAGTTCAAAATTAAGCAGCCCTAGATGCCGAAATGAGAACCAATTATTACACTACAGCCCAGTAAGAAGTAGCAAGAACAAACTAAACAGGGAGAGAGATCGAAGTTCGACCCCTCATCGCTAAAATTGAGCCCACTGGACGACTACAGCCACTACACTCTGATAAGTACTACTTGAAATTTATCTTTTGCTGCAACAATTTTTGTAGTGAACTGCAATATGCAATATGTGATCTGATCTAATGCTCAACAATTCACCTAAAGAAACATTCAATTAAATACTTAATTACTGTGACCATTGTTGTGAGCCACGCCGTAGCGGATCCAGAAAATATTTATAGCTATTTCACAAAATAAAAGAAGTTAAGTTGAAAGTGGGATAGTCATGGGTAACAAAAAATAATAATAATAATAATAATAATAATAATAATAATAGTAATATTAAATTAGAAAACTAAGCTCGAATTTAAAGAAGTTGGATGTGGATATGGAAGCAGGGCACTCCAGAGAAAATTATGTTACTTCTATGGCTGGTGGGTCATGATGCATAATATATATGTTGCGATTTAAAAGGGGGCTTTCTGCTTCTCCCTTATGTTCCATTTGTGGGATCTTTGTCAACAATTGCATCCATGCTATTTTTCCGTGTGTATGGGCTGTTGAAGTGTGGCGTCGGGCGGGGTTCACCAACGGAGGGGTATGTGCTCGGGTAAAGGAGGTAGCTTGCTTAGGCGTTCGATTTTGGAGATCGAGTTGACGGGTTTGTGTGTTGGGCTGCATCTTAGAGGTGGTTCGATTGGTGAATGGTTGCATTGCCCCCCCCCCCCCCCCAAAAAATTTATATATATATATATATATATATATATATATTAAGAATTAGGTTAAATTTCCCAAAAGCCTTACCCCTTTCTTGCGCATCCACACACTACTTCTGCAGATTTCTTCTTATTGTTTACATTTTCTTCTTCTTTTGATTTGTTGAAAAAAAAATTTAAGCCCTCCCTTTACAAAAATCTTGGATCCCCGCCACTTGTGGCCGTTGATGAAAGATATTTAGGAGTTGAGCCGGCACGTTGGCTGTGAGGTCTGTCATGTCCTAATAAGTTGCCAATGCCTTGGACCGGAAAGCAACACCATACAATAGCAACCAGAAATTTTTCACTATATGGGTCCTGGGTCTTACCGCCTGATGAAATTGTAAGGTTTATGGAACAGGATGGAGTACGTTCGATTGGATGGCTAGTTTGTTAGTTTTTCCTTGAGGCTATTGTTGGACTTGTTGGGGTTTTTCCTCTTTGCTTTTTCTTTCTTTATATTTTTATATCGCCATTTTAGATTGCAAATTAAAAATAGATTCTTAATTACCTTTTGAGCGAAGCAGTACGTAGTATTTATAATATAATAGAGGAAGAAATATGTTTGCAATTCAAGAAACACGATTATCAAAGAATCCATTTCCAGAAATAGCATGGCAGGCAGGCAACCAAAATTCCTCTAAAACTGCTGTCTTACTCGAAAAATACAATCCTGTTCAAAAACATATTCGATTATATTCATTCTGGAGATAAAAGTTGAAAACCATACGTAATTTCATGGTAAAAAAACAGTTTGTGAATTGGCCAAGCAAAATCTTGTTAGATTCATCTTGTATTGTAGTTTTTTAAATACCAAACTTTAAGAATTTTTTATTTATACCGAATTTAAGTTATTAATGATTTTAAAATATACATTGGACTGCGTGTAGATGGGTCCATATCAAACAAAAAGAAAATAGAGGAAATACATCCTCTTATGACCAACGTATTAATGAATATAATTGGGAATGATTATGGTACTATCAAACAATTGGTAGTATATCAAGACAATTGATTTGAGCCATTGATGTGTTCTTAATTTTAATGGTTGAGATTAATTATATGGGTAGGGTTGTAATTATACATATTTAATCTATTAGAAAGAATTTTTAAAATGGAGGACTATCAAAGAAATAGGTAAGTAGAGAATAACCGACCAAATTACATTAATTTAATGACATAGTATTCATTTTAGCAACGTCAATATATTGAAAATCTGGTATTTATCTATCTGAAATTTCAATATTTTGATAGGATATTTAAATTTCTTGCATCGAGTATGTAGATTTTTAAAGAACGTCAAAATCCTAATTCATTTGAGAAAGTTAGAGCCATTCGAAGTTCATTACTATTCTAAAAAACATAGCATTTATATTTCCGCGATGGTGGCTTTGCAATTCAGCGACGGGAGCTTTATAATTTATCAACATAGTGTGTACATTTCAGTGATATAGCAATACAATAAACCCTGTGTGACAAACTTCAAATAGCTCTAACTTTCTCAAACGAACTCGGATTTGGACATTCTTTATATAAAAATCTATCCATTCGATGCAATGAATGCAAATATCTTATCAAATTTTAGAAAACGTGTAGGCAAGGTTAGGACACGTTTTCAAAACCTTAATGAATTATATTTACACTTTTTTTTGGTAAAATTATATTTACACTTGAAAATTATATTTAGGTCTTATTTGATAATATTGTTAGAATCTTTTTTTGAATCTAATAAGATTCATCAAGCGCCTCATAAAAAATTCATCAAGTAGAACAAATTTAATAATTAATTGTTTAAATTAATGATTAACAAACTTAATAATTAATAAAGTTAAATAGAATAACTTGATAATTGACTTTGTATTATTATTCCTAAGTATATACTTGCTCCGTATCAATGCACACTTTCAACGATTAATAACTCAAATTCGGTATAAATAAAAATTCTAAAAATTTAATATTTAAAAACTAAAAGATAAGACGAATCCAACAAGATCTCAATTGATTATATTTTATCTTCTAGTATAACTATAATAAAAATAAAAATTAAAGTGCTACCATTCAAAACGTAAATTTTTTTTTTAAAAAAAAAATAGAGGGAGTATTATCCTTTTGAGAGTGCGGAAACAGAAATATTTACCCAATACAAATTTAACCAAAAATCCACGTGGCATGATGGTATGGACAAATGGACTGCATGCGAAGAGACAACTAGGTGGACTGCATGCAAAAAAGAGACAACATGCAAGTATTAAAACTTTAAATATTCGATTAAATATTTATTTAATTTAATTTATTTTCATAGATCAAACAATTTTGATTTTTAATTACAAATTCATCACTAATTACGTTAGCAATTTTGAATTTATATAACCATCTATTTTTCCATTACTAATTAAATATGAAACTTTTATAGTGTATTTCATCCAATACACATTTTAAACTATAAATAACTCAAGTTCGGTACATGTAAAAATTCTAAAAGTTCGATATTTAAAAAGTATAAGACGATTCGAATCTAACAAGTCTTACTTGACTATATTTTAAATTGTATAACTATAATAAAATTTAAGTCAAATTCATTATTTGAATAGTAGCCAAATTAGGAATGGGACAAATATTAGAAAATGAAGTATTATCAATTACTTTATATCTTTTTACTTTATTCTCTAGCGCCTAGTTTGGCTGTTCGGTAAAAAAAGAAGAAAATAGTACTACTACTTTCTATCTTTTTAAATTGCTATCTAGCTTCAATATCATATACTACCTTCATTCTTGAATGTTTCTTATATTTGGTAATATATTACAATTCACACACAGACTTTCACTTCAAGTTTTATCATAGTTATACAAGTTAAAATATAGCCAAGTGAGATCTTGTTAGATTCGTCTCGTCGCGTAGTTTTTAAATATCAAACTTTTAAAATTTTACTTGTATCAAACTTGCGTTATTAATGATTTAAAATGTACAATGAACTTTGTGAAAAGTAGGTCCGTATAACATATTTGAATACAGAGGAAGTAAATTATTATTATTATTGCAGTGGAGCACTGGAACCGGGGCCGTTTTATTCATATTTTTTGAAACATCGACACTCACATGTATATTCAATATAACTTTCTTTGATTAAAATCTACTTCAAGAAATTTATAGTAATGCAACGAAAAAAAAAAAACACACAACTATCGTTGCCTAAAATTTCATCATCCATCGAATTTCGTCGCTTCGTGCATCAAGTGACGAACAAAACAACAAAATCCTATTTGCCGCATTCCGTAAAAATTTCTGTGGTGATCGAGCAAGATCATTGAAATCTCATTAAGACTGTAAGATCCCTAAGTAATTCGATCCTATCATTAAATACCACTTTTATTAAAAGTCAAAAATATGTTGTCAATTCTCATCCCCAAATATTGATTTTGTTATACCACTTGTTGGGAGTGTAACCTCCACACTAACTTGATATTAGTATGATATTGTCCGCTTTGGGTCAAGCCCTCACGGTTTTATTTTTTGGGCATCTCCCAAAATGCCTCATTACTAATGGGTGTTAGGTGGACACTTATAAGCAAGTCAAACTTTCCTTGCTTCACCGATGTGAGATGAGTTTGATACCCCAACAATCATCCCCTCAAACCAAGACCACAGACCACGTGGCCTCCCCTCGAACTGACACAACTTGATCCGCCAAATTATCTTGCACCACCGCTCCAACCAGCGGGACTCGCCGCCTGACCACCACAATATCAGGCATACTTTCGACAAAAGACGCTGAATACGGACCTCGAAGACTTTTGACACAAGACACCGAATATGGATCCCAATCGCGAGGGCACAAACTGAGGGTCTCCACACACGCAGTCCACTGCTGAGTCTGTTGCTGACTCGATCCTCGAACCTAGACTCTGATACCGCTTGTGATTGCAACCTCCACCCTAACTCCGACATTAATATGATATTGTCTGCTTTGGAAAATGAAAAGTTAGGTGGACACATATAAACAAGTCAAATTTCTCTTGCACAATCTATGTGCGACTTGAGTTTCTTATCCAACATTTAATATTTAATCAATAATCAAATTAATATTTAAAAATGCTCAATTCTAAATTATAGTCGATCATTAATCGAATACCGCTTATTGACTTAAAAGCTGAGTTGTTGGTATATCAAAATTGACTAAGATTATAAATAAAAAAGTTTAAAATTTAAGCTAAAACGGCGAGGACGACAAAAATAACTTCAAAATAACAGTACTGCATCACCCTTGGACACATGTGAAACATACAATTTTCCATATGATTATCTCCTTTCTCTACAATTCTATAGTAATAATTTTCTCATCATCATCACCTCAAAATTTCTGCCGACGCCACCTTATAAATCCAAGATTAAAACTCACACCACCCCTCAACCTACTTAGCTTCTCCATGAAAATCAAAGTGAAAGATTCTTGCATAGTCCGGCCAGCCGGCCCAACACCTTCCGACATCATCATTCCCATGTCGGAATTGGACCACACCGGCGTCACCAGCGACGTTCAAATCATATACTTCTACTCCCGGCCATCCGATCATTGGCTAACACCCGAAGATCGCATCTTCAGAACTGTTCGGGATGCCCTAAGCAAGGCCCTGGTGCACTTCTACCCATTGGCCGGCCGGTTACGCCCCCTGGAAGGCTCCCGTCTCGAGCTCCACTGTAATAACACCGGCGTCGAGCTCATCCGGGCCGAATCCGACGTGAAATTGGATTATTTGGGGGATTTGATGATGTGCCCTACTTATTTGCACTGCTTGATTCCTCAGGTCGACTATGGTGCTCTTCGCACCGAAGAAATTCCGCTGTTAATCGTCCAGCTCACCGAATTCAGCTGCGGCGGGGTTTCTCTGAGCTTCACGACCTCCCACATCGCCGCCGATGGCCAGAGTGCGCTCCAATTTCTCACCGGATTGGCTGCGTTGGCCCGTGGCGAGGCGTTGAGTTCTCCGGCGCCGTGTTTTGATACAAAATTGCTCCGCGCGGGAGAGCCCGCCGCGAGACGGCCGCGGTTCCACCACCCGGAGTTTGAGCCTCCGCCGATCTTAATTGGGCAATCCGATGGACGGAATGAAAAGCGAAAGCCCACGACGGATGCGTTGCTGAAGCTGTCGAAAGCGCAAGTGGAAGCGCTCAAGAACGAGGCCAACACGGCCAACCCTGGCGCCCGCGGCCACATAATGTGCAGGTAAATAATTAGAGATTTAAAATTTATGGTGAAAAATAATTTTAAATTCAGATAATTTTGAATAATAATTTCTCCTCCGTTTCATTTCAGTCGCTATGTTTGATCTAAATTTTGGTTATAAGAAAAATATAGTTAAGTAAGATTTTGTTGAATTCATCTTTTTTTTAAATATATATTTTTATAATTTTTATTTTTTTATATTTTAAAATATATATTTTTATAATTTGTATTTTTTTATATTTTAAAATATTAAGGGTTAAATAAATACATTGCACTGTATTTCCAAAAAATTTGGACATTTCACATTGAACAGATGAGTGTGGAGTAGTATTCGATGTTTAAGTTTACAATTAGCTAGACTTTAGAAATTGAGTTAGTGGGTTTAGAAAATAGTATTTATTATTTGTAATAAATTTAAATTTCAAATGCTAAATGTTTTGTAATTTATGTGGTATGGTCACAATCTTTTTCCTACCTTCTTCAAGCAAAAAAAAAAAAAAAAAAAAAAAAAAACTAAATGTTTGAAATGCATACAGACCTTACACCCGATATGAGGCCATAACAGCGCACATATGGCGGTGCGCTTGCAAGGCGCGCCGCCACGTGTCGCAGCAGCCAACGGCGATGGGCATCACTGTTGATATCCGGAGGCGCGTGCATCCTCCCCTGCCACGAACATACTTCTTCAACGGCGTATTTCAGGTGATCGCCGAAGGCCGGTCCGGGGAGATCACGACGGAGGCGCTAGGGCACGTCGCGAAGAAAATAAGGGAGGCGATCGAGCGCGTGACGGACGAGTACCTGCATTCGGCCATCGATTACTTAAAGGGGGTGAAAGATCTATCGTGTTTTCAAGACATAGGGTCCAGGAAGAAGACAGAGGAAGCTGAATTCTACGGGAATCCAAGCCTGGGTGTAATAAGCTGGACGGGGTTTCCTCTGCAGGGCCTGGATTTCGGATGGGGGAAAGAGATATTCATGGCACCCAGGACGCACGACTGTGACGGGGATGTACTAATCTTACCCAGCTGTGACGGGGATGATGATGAGTCTTTGATTGTTGCGCTGTGCCTTCAGGCTGAGTGCATGGAGGATTTCAAGAAGTTCTTTTATAAGGACATTCCGGGCAATGAACGTTTTGTCGGGAGAGATTAATTAGAATTCAGTAATAAGATCGATATTATCGAACTGTGGGTTGTGATGTGTACGGAGTTTCTAGAGAACCTATGGAAAATATATATATATGTACTACTTTGTTTTGAATAAGCTGTGTACGTGATTTAGGTTATGAATTTTTTAATTTATATGCTGAATGTGTTCAAAGTCCATAAAAATTTACTAGGATTAATTGTGTGTCATATCATATACTCCCTCCGTCCCAGGCAAGATGTCTGGTTTGATTTTTTGGCACTGGTCATTGTTTAACTTTGACTCAAAATTATTCTAAGTATAGTTTTGAGAAAAAATAATCGAGTTGGATCTTGTTAGAATCGTATAATCATGTAGTTTTATAATATATATTTTACATAATTTTTTGTTGTATATATTTTGAGATATTAACGATTGAAAAAGTGCATTGGATTGTGTGCAGAAATAAAACAATATCTTAAATAGGACAGAGGGAGTAAATAGGTACTTCATAAAATAAAGTATGAAGTGTCACAAAGGGACTGCATCATGTCAAATAGGATGGCGTACGAGAAATGGAGGGGGTCGAGTGATTTTCACACACATGCAAGGGGCAAAAACGTCTTTTGGTCCTTCTGAATTTATTCAGCAAGTTATCTCTGGACTCAAAGTACGATCAAGTGTAGATGTTCATAAGTAAGTTCATTACTACTATAAATTAATCTCTTTGTGAATAAAAAAGAAAACGCCATAGTTCACGATTTATCGATCTATAATATAATCTGGTTTTATGAGAATGTGTTTAATTTGTGAAATTTTACTGTATTTTATAAATTAAATAAGGGCATATAAAATTTGTGTATCCCAATTCACTATAAAAAATTTTCTGTTCTAGCGACCGATTTTTTTTTTTTATTATTTAAAGAGGCCAGCGACTGAAATTCGTTAGCTATCACAATTTTAGTTACAAAATCCATATTTTTTCCATTATCTATATGTTAGAATTTCCGATTCTTTGGTTATATGGATATAGCCACTCCACTTGTTGACAATTAGTTATGGGTTCGAACAGGATGCGGCATGAGGATAGAGGGTGAGAGGAAGAGTGTGCATTGTGAAAGTTTAGTGACCCTTTTCGTCCAATTCAGTTACTGTATAAGAATGACATTGGCCTGCATATGCGGAATGGTGTGAGGTACTTGACATTAATTGTTCTATTATCATTACTTTATTGACCCGTGCTAAAATTTATTGACATCATTTTTTCAGACGTAAACATCACTTATTTTGTTAGACTGTTACATTATTTATTGACCATATGCCATTATTATTTTACATATGCACATCACACCACACAAGTCACTTCCCTTTTCAACTGATGAAGATTTTCATATGTTTGCGGACATAGTTTATTAGTTTGTAGGTGTCATGTTTCATCGCCTTCGATGGATTTTTGTAATTTTATTTTTTGTGACACGTGGCTTGAGATTCAAATTTTATTAAGAAAACTCTTAATAATTAATATTCTACTTTATAATTCAATATTTAAAACATAGAGTTATTATACGTACTGTATTACATATGAATGTAAATAAGAAAATGGAATAACAAAAAAAAAAGAATTTGTGGATGTGCTACAGCCAGTACAAGAAAATGTTACTTTTGCGCCCAACAGACCCAGTCGCAAACAACTTAAAATGGGTTGGAGTCGCCCTCTGCGACCGCAGAATTGAGGTCACTATACAGCTGGTTAGAAATTGGACGGCGACCGGTCAGTAAAGCGGTCGAAGGTGTCTGTCACCGCATTAGCGACCGACGTGCTAAAGAAAAATTAGATTTTTAAATATTATTTTATTTTTGTATCAACGACCCCAATTTGGGGTCGCTAAAAAACCTAGAATAAAAAAATTTGACTGGACACCAGACTCGAACCCACATCCTACCACTACCAGACACCACCTCCCTTCCTAAATTTTGTTGACAAGGGGTTTGGAACCCAGGTAAGCATAGAAGAAGTATGCCTTTGTGCCGCTGTGCTAACAAATTTTCCTTGTTTTATTTTATAATGCCTTCTATATATTATAGTAAACTGTAAAAAATTATTACATTAATTAATTTTTGATTTAATTAATATAGTGTTGATTTATTTAATAAATTATTTTAATTAATATTTAATAAATTTTAATTATTAAATAATTTAATAAAACTAATTTAATTTAATATTTTCTTGGTTTCGGCTCTGCAAAAAATAAATAATTTAATTTCATTAAATATTTTATAAATTTATTTTATTAAATAAATTTTACTTAATAAATTATTTTAATAAAATAAATTTAAAAGAAATAAATTCAATAATAAATTAAAAATAAAATAAATATGGAATATAAGTGTAAAAAAATAAATATTTCAATTAAAAATAACATAAAAATTAATTAAAGAGAGTATTAAAATATATAATTAAATAAATAATTAAATTATTTAATAATTATTTCAATTAATATTATTTAATAATTATGAAATTAAATAACTATTTTATTATATTAATTATTTATATAACAAAATAAAATAAAATAAAATAAATTATTTTTGAAATTATTAATTATAGTATATAAATAATTATTTAAATAAAAGAAATATTTATATATTTTATGAATGGACAAAAACCTTAGCGAACGCACCTTGGGGTCGCTAGTGCGGTCGCTAGGGTATTTGTTTTTTAAAAAATAATTCAAAAAAAGAAAAATAGAAAAAATTTGCGACTGCAAATGAGTGGTCGCTAATTAAAAGATATCGTTTTCTTTCTGGATTGTAATTTCGGTCGCCATCTTGCGACAAAAGAAGTTGGCCGCAAAATTGGTAGCAAATTAGCGACCGCATTTTGCGATCACAGTTAGCGACCTACTTCGTGCGGTCGCAGATTGATGTCGCTAAATTAATTTTTTTGTTGTAGTGAGCCTACAGTAGCACATTCATTTTGAGTGGATTCTTGCTAATTCTCAAATATTTCATTATAGGGTCCTCCATTATACTTGTTGGCATATACGATTTTTCTTCTCTAGTATAATAGGGTTTAGGTTTAGAATTTTGATTTTTGGGGTATTGGTAATTGTGGGGATAGGGTCGGCAATTAACCTAATTTTTTTAGATATTTGTATTTAAACCATATAAATATTTTATTTAAATATTTATATTTGTAACCGGAGTCATCGGTCAACCGAGTGTTCAGTTTCGATTCAATTCTGCAGTTAATCGAATGAGTTCGATTATTTTGTCCAACCATATAAAAATATATAACCGATCAAGTTTTTATTTCTTAATTCTTAAATTTTGTAGTACATTTTATTTTTGAGGTCATTACAGTATCAGAAAAAAATTACTCCCTCCTTCCCAATGAGCGTGTCCTGTTTAATTTTTTGATACTGTTCATTATTCAATTTTGACTCAATTTTATTTCAAGTATATATTTAGAAAAATAGCCGAGTTGGGTCTTCTTAAAATCGTATGATTATGTAGTTTTAGAATATACATTTTACATAATTTTGCATTATACATATTTTGAGATATTAGTGGTTGAAAAAGTGTATTGGATTGTGTGCAGAAATCAAACAAGACAAGTTAAATGGGACGGAAGGAGTATATAACTATCATGTTCAATGGTTATCTTTAGTGTTATTAAAAATATGCACTACTATATTTAACCAATATTAGTGTAGTGACATACTTCCTTCGTTTTTTTTTTTTTTCAATGTAACGCTTCTTATTTGCATTTTTGTCAACGCACATTTTAAATTATTAGTAACTTAAATTCAGTACAAGTAAAGATTTTAAAAATTTGATATATAAAAATTAGAAGATGAGACGAATATAATAAGGTCTCACTTGGCTATATTTTTCTTTCTTGTAGAACTATGACAAAAATAGAAGTCAAAGTAATGCAATAAACAGTAAAAAAAATAAATCAAACTGTTACACTTAAAAGAACGGAGGGAGTATTTCAATAATGAGTGTTCTTAAGTGCAAAAAGTTAATATAGACTGGCATATTTTATATCATCTTTTTATTTTTTAATATTTATTTTTATTATATACTCAAATAGTTAAATAAATAACGTTACATATTATTGATATGCAATTACATATCATCAAAAAATTATAACAATATATATGTAATTTTTAAAATAAAATAAATATATTTGTTCGATTCGATTAATCGGAGAAAAATATTAAATTATTTGTATTTGTATTTTTTTTGATAAACAATAATACTCATGTGTCGGTAAAGGTGTGTGGGTGCCCAAACCACTTTGAACCGGATAAAAACTAAAATACGATATTTATATTTGAAAACAATTCTTAATTAATCATATATTTCGATTCAATACAACAATTCAGCAAAGTGCTTCGAGTATTTTGCCCCTTAGTGGGAGTGTGGGCGTGGGAGATGATGCCCAAGTGCCTCTAGCGTTTGGTTGGAGGGATCTTAGATTACCAGTGAGAATATGATGATTGAGAATCTAAGATTACTAGGAATATGAGATTACCGGAAATCTTAATTTTTTGTGTTTTAAAATTATTGCGTTTGGTTAGATTGAGAATATCATATTTCCATTTCTAATTAATTTACTATAATGTCATTGAATTTTAATTGAACAAATTTATAAATGTCATTCTGCTACAAAATAGTGATAATATTTAATCCGATTCATTTTTAAAAATATAAAAAATTATTTATATATAATTTATTGTATGATAATTAGTAATTTAATGTAACTAAGTTCTTAATATTTTATTTTATATATAGAAGATAAATAAATTTTAAGCAAATATGAGAATATTTATTTAAAAAATATATTTAAATAATTTAAAAATTTTCAATTGATATTTAAAAATAAATTACATATATTTATCATTTTTTAAATACACATATCTAAATTTATAAAATAAAAAAAATATAAAATGTAAAGATATAAAAGATACATTAATATAAAAGTAAGAAAAATTAAAGTGGTAATTTAAGATTAACTACTCAAAAATTTGCCGTCAACCAAATGTTGGCATATTACATAAGATTGCCAGTTTTGGTTAATCAAACGCCTAGATGAATTAGAAAGAAACCAATTTGGTTAATCACTCCATACAGTTTGACATGCTATTATTCAATACCCTCACAAACCCAATCACCCTATTCAAATCCCTAACTTTGTCCATCGCTTCTCCCGCTCCACCGCATGTCCGCATCGGCGCCACCAGGGCTTCAAGTTGCCCCCACACTCCACCATCTCCAGCCCACGAGCCTCATCACTGACCGTTCTTGTTGGAGGTAAAGAAATACTCCAATACAAGACACTTCTTTTCTTTTTTAAAGAAAACATATTCATCTTCAATTCATTTGGATTGCTCTGATTGTTTTTTTGGTATAAGATGGGTTCTATATTGTTGATGATTTTTTCCGATGTTTTCTTCGCTCCCTCCATTGTTTCCATACAACTTTTGCCATGGAGATCTTTTTGCGTCTGACAAAATAGTTTCTTTTGGGTCTTGCTTGCTGTAATAAGGACTTGTTTCGATCCTTGGGTTTTGATATTGTAACTGTTTTTCTTTCTTCTTTGCTGCTAAACATTGTGTAATGTACTGTCGTGGGAATGGACGTTGTCTGTTTGAAGAAGCAGCCAGGCAGGGCCAACATTTTTGGCTGCCTGTAAGCAAATGATGTGTTGATATTCACATCCCTTGGTCATTATTAAGTTCAGGAATCACAAAAAGAATACGCGGACAGCAGCTTATCCATATTGCTTTGTCAATTACCGCGGGCACTTAGAAGGAAGAAGACCAAGAGGCAAGAGCACACAATACATTCCATTTCAATATTTCATGGCATTTTCCCTTGCAAATTCTACCTTATTACTTCACACAAGAAGAACCCTATCCTTTTGCTCCCATTTGTCATCTTTCTCAACCTCATCTGTTGCCTTTTTGACTTCTCACTCCCATAAGAAGCGGAGGCGGCCACTAGCCTCCCATGTTGTTGACCTTGGTGGTGTCAAGCTCGCTAGAGATGGTATACTTCTTATTCTCATATTTATTTGTTTCTGCATCCGCAATGCCATCCTTCATCTTTTACTAGTGGTTTTGATCTTGCCCTTCTTATCGTAATTCTTGGGTTTATGTTTTATGTTGGATTTGAATTCTTGATTGTACAGTCTTTTATTTATAATTCGCTATATTCTTTCCTAAGAAAAATTATGTCTAATTGAAGCTCAGAAAGCCCATTGACAATTTCCACTGTTTGGTCACTTTGGTGTCTCATTAAGGTAGCCTATCTGCATGATACATTCTGGGTGTACGCTTTGCAACCTGTTTCTGGGTTTTAAGGCTCTTATCTTTCTGGCCCATGGGTGAAAAAATGAAAGGGACTATCCATCTTTCATTGTAGCTATTTTAAGGAACCAGGCTTAGTTTTATGATCTGCATTGCTTCATTTGTTTCCTTTTGGTTTTGATATTACTTTAAGATTCTTATTTCCAATCCCCTCTGTTTTTCGCATGTCCCCAACGCGCTATTGGCTATAATTGAAGTCTATAGATTAAATGTTTTGCCTCAAGGTTCACTTTAGATGCAAGGATTTCTTTTTTATCCATGGGGATTTCTTGAAGAAAAATGTGTGTTAAAACATGATTTACGATCTACTGAGAATGAATTGCGTATATTTTTGTTTATGGTAGTTTGAATTGTATAAAACTACTTGGGGTTTATTGGATGCTTTGAGGCATTATAAACCTGGAAATGGCTTTTCTTGTTATCTAGCTTGAATGTGCAATCCCAAATAAGGTAATTGTAACCATGCCTCTCGTTCAAGTCTCTGAAATATGAAAAGTGTATATATCTAATTATACATGCAGAAATTGTGAAGGATGACCCAACAAACAACGTTCCCGATTCAATATTCTCAAAGCTTGGGATGCAGCTTCATAGGAGGGACCAGCATCCCCTTGGCATACTAAAGAATTCAATCTTTGACTATTTTGACACCAAATACCCTAACAAAATTTTCAAGTTTGAATTTAAGCCCCATAGTTTCTGTTAAAGTGGTATGTTCATCTGTTATTGCTTGACGGTTATTCCTGTCTGGAAATATTTTAGTGATTAGTCTGGCTGCTTATCTTGCACATCCCTTTTGTTTCATGGTGGCATACACGTTATTTTTCTACTACTATCAGATATCTGAGTGACGCTATCTCCGCATTTCCTATTTTAAGACTTTAATTGAGAAATTCTTTTTTTGAAAATCTTGTTCTATGTAGTTGAACAATGATATTATATTAGTATGATTTTTTAGAACTTTGATGATGTATTGGTGCCTGCTGATCATGTAAGTTGAAGTTACAATGACACATATTACGTGGACTCTCAAACTGTGTTGAGGTGCCATACAAGTGCACATCAAGCAGAGCTCCTTGGGGAAGGGCATACTCATTTTCTAGTCACTGGTGATGTGTACCGCCGAGATTCTGTTGACTCTACACACTATCCTGTATTCCATCAGGTTTGTGGTCCACTTACTACCCTGTGTTTCTTTAGGTTTGTGTTGGTGTATGGTGAATGATCTTTCCATCACAACATTCTTATGCTTTTCTTCAAAGATATTTTTGTCAACGACATAGATGGAAGGCGTACGTGTTTTTACTCCAGCTGACTGGGAAGGATCTGGTACTGATGCTACATCTTATGCAGCTGAAGATTTAAAGAAATGTCTCCAGGGATTGGCATGCCATTTATTTGGTAGGAATTTAAGATAAAGTTAAATATTCATTTATCTGAACATAAAATGTTGGGAATTGTAGTTCATGTTTATGTTATTGATTCTTGATATTTGAAGTTGAACCAATTCTTTTGGGGTTTTAGTTTAGTTTATTCTATTAGGTTAAACTTTTATACTGAATAATATGCCTTGCTTTTCCTTTCTGTTACCAAGTTTGTCATTCTGATGCTATACTTGGTTTGAAGAAATTAGTGGTAGTGTAAGCATAACAGAATATTGAAAGCCATATCACTATCCTTTGGAGCTGGATGATTTACAAAATTAACAGTGTTCTTCCACAAACCGGAAAACTATGGCTTCGCCATGGAGCTCTCAGCCAAGTGATTGCGTGTGTGTGTGTGTGGCTCAAGTCTTATTGCGAGCTTTATTTTTTGATATGTCGACAACGTTGTATGTCAAATAGTTTCAGGTGGTGTGGAAATTCGTTGGGTGGACAGTGGACACATATTTTCCCTTTACTAATCCCTCATTTGAATTGGAAATATTTTTCAAGGTGCCTTGCTAAATTACTTGCTCATATTGATCACGACAGTCCTTTTTTCTTTTTTCTTTTTTTTTTTTTTTTTTTTTTTTTTTTTTTTTTCTAATTCGATATCTTATGCTTGACTTTGATTGTGATGTACAAACATTTTCAGGAAGAATGGTTGGAAGTGCTGGGTTGTGGAGTGATGGAGCAAGAAATTTGAAAATAAGTGGTAGGATGGACAATGTTGCTTGGGCTTTTGAGCTTGGCCTGGAGCGATTAGCCATGGTTTTGTTTGATATTCCTGATATCCGACTTTTCTGGACCTCAGATGAGCGATTTACCTCACAAGTACATTGCTACATTGTCCTTCAGAAATATTTGTTACCAGGGCTTTTATATCTTTTCACAAATCTTGAGCAAATGAAATATTTCTTGAATTTCACGTAGTTCTCCAAAGGCCAGCTTGGGGTTAAGTTTAAACCATTTTCAAAGGTATGAACCATTCGTGTTGCTTTAATTCATTCCATGACACTATTTACCGACATAAAATTTAGCATGGTCCAACTTTCTTTTAAACTGTAACTCTTGCAGTATCCTGCTTGTTATAAGGACATGAGTTTCTGGAAAGCGATTCATTCACTGAAAACAACCTTTGCGAAGTTGTTAGAGGCATTGCTGGAGATCTTGTGGAGGAGGTAATGAAGGATGTCATACACTAATTTTCCTTTTATATTCATTCTTCGATAGTTGTGACTGGGGAACACATTGGTCTGTGTCTGTAGGTGAAATTGATCGGCAACTTCACAAACAAGAAAGGAATGACCAGTCACTGTTACCGGATTGCTTACAGATCGATGGAACGTTCCCTCACGGATGATGAGATTAATAACCTACAGGTACGATACTATCAGAGATGGGGATTTCTCAAGATCCATCTGACAAGGGCAGTGGGATTATGCAATTAATTTGGTTTGTTACAACTTGTGATGACAGTGGAAAGTGAGAGAGCAGGTAGAAGACAAGCTAAAGGTGATCCTGAGATGAGACGGGTACGCAATTTTCGAGCAATTATTTTTTTTTTTTTTTGGCATATACTGGATATCCTCAGGTCACATTGCGCCCAAGACTAATCCCTCGAGGCGTTTGGTAATTTATTTATTTATTTATTTTTTCCGAGCATTAATTCAATTTAAAGAATGATGAATTTTAGAATTTATTTATAAAGTTGTTTATTGCTGAAAGTTGGTGCAGATTTTGTCTAGTTAAAATTAAGTAAGTATTTGTCTACCAAATCTTTCCAGTATTCTTAAACACCAAATTCATCGTTCAACTTTTTAAAAGCCCAATACTAATGTTCTTCAATAAAAGAAGGGGAAAGAAGGGACAATTAGCAGATACTACAATCCTTTTTCGGTTCGTAGAGATCATAGCCCTTTCCATTCAAAGAAACAAAATAAGACCCGTTGACTATCCTTTTTTTTTTTTTTTTAAATCAAAGAAGTTGGAGTGAATACAACTTTTCTGATTTCAAACCTCATTCAACTCACTTATGCCATCAAACTAAGGCCTCGTTTGATACCTCTTAATACGAGGCCTAATAAGACCTCTAATGAGAGGTATCAATTACCAATTTTGTGCATTGTTTTGTGACGAGTATTTAATTTTTGGATCTGTGGTACATTGTGTGTTTTGGCCTGTCCAAGTTATGAGAACAAATAAGTATTGTATTTTGCATTAATTTTTATTAGTAGTTTAGAGCGCTGAATTGGTCGTCCACTACAAGAAAAAAAAAACAATTTGCGAGTAACTTTTCTGAGTACAAGTACTCCCTTTCCCAGGGTTTCAGAGTACTTCTACTCGCAAAATAGTACAAGGATTTTTCCTGCTCGGTCAAACTTTACGTGTACATTAGTGAGGAGAAAATTTCCGAGTAAATGTCCGAGTACCTATACTCGACCAATTCTGGTCCAGATCCGGTTCATGCCGATCGATTATCTATGTATTTTGCTAGGGTTTTTGCTTGGAAATTTTTCCGAGTATAACTACTTGGCGGTTTGCTCGCATAAACCGGTTGAGGGCCGATTTATTTTTCCATATTTCCGAGTAGGAATACAAGGGAATGTTACTCCCTCAGATTCCGAGTACTAATACTCCTAGATGTCCTCGAAATTCACGGCGTTGACCAGTCAAAATATGTAATTTCCGAGTATAAGAACTCCCAATTCTGCTCGGAAACTTCAAAATACCAGACCAGTAGAATATGTTTTCCCTCCAGCCACCTGCAAATACAACAAGCCAACACAATCGGCAACGTAGAATCCCTGTTCAATATAAATGAAACCTAACTAATCATCCGAGAATAACCAACAATATCATAAAATTCTAATTCATTGTAACATCGATCATCTATCTAGATCACCAAATTGGAAATCCAAATATGTGCAATACTTATGTAGTCTAGCGAGAAGCAACAAACATCTAACATGGTGTATAACGAAACAACAAAGTACAATCCACAGTCTATGCCATAGCTGCTGAATCATCGTCATCCGGGCCGTGATCCGGACCTCTACGGCCACGCCAACGAGCAAACTCCTCCTCAATTGTTTGTAAACGCATCTGCATCCTCTCGAACTCCTCCTGCGAGACGACCTGCTGGGCACGTGCACCAGGTGGTGGCGGTGGGTATGGTGGAGCTGGACGCCGAACTGTCTTGCGTGTTCCTGGGTGAGCAATGTCTTCGGCCAAGGCCCCAATACCATATATCCGCTGTTGGTGGGTCTTCCCACCACTAGCAACGAAGTATGCAACATTGGGGTCCACCTCCCCGTGCTGCGTAGCTAACTCCTGTGATGTCTTCTCATAATCCCGCTTTATAAAAGATTAGGTAAACATATATTAATTAAAACCAAAGGGTTGTAAGAGACACTATGGATTACATTGAAAATGATTTGTAACTTACCGCAAGATTCTCCTTACGCTCGGTAACATACGATGAGTCTTCCCTCCGCTTATGTGTCACCAGGAAGACCTCGTACAAAGTTGGTGCGTTGCCATCATTTTCCTTCTCCTGTTACATAGTACAATACACACGTGAAAGTGAAGATTCTTATAAACAATAATCAATGGCTGGTGAACAATTTTAA
The DNA here is from genome assembly GCA_030278955.1 of Hygrophila difformis. Classification (NCBI taxonomy): domain Eukaryota; kingdom Viridiplantae; phylum Streptophyta; class Magnoliopsida; order Lamiales; family Acanthaceae; genus Hygrophila; species Hygrophila difformis. Next base: position 21,625,720 of record JAOANR010000015.1, on the reverse strand, counting down.
GTCGGTTATAAATTAATTTGCTCACCAGATTATCAGCTACCTCCTTGTGCGAGCGTGAACCGGCTGTGTTTGTAGGCTTCGCTGGGGCCGTAAGATCACCGCCACGCCTGTTTTTCTTACACTTTGCATAAAACGCCTTCTTTGCTGGCGTTGCCCATACACGACGCCAAGCCTCCCAGTGTTCATCACTCATTCCTGTAATCTTTTTCCCTTATTTCTTTTCTCAGAGATCCAATCAGTATACCTCTCTTGTAGTTTTGAGGCCCATTTCTGCCTCACCTGCCCGTAATACTCCGAATCAAACACTACCTGTCGCTGCAGCATATAAAAATATAATAAAATAGCATTAGTTCGAAGCATAAGGCAGTTACATTTATAAGCACAGACGTTCGAATTACATTAAAAATTAAAAGTGGACAACGTACTAGGAACTCCCGCCAAAAAACCTACGTCTGGTGCTCGCTCAAGCTGCTAAAATCTGCCCCGCTGCCATCGAAAAATTCCTTGAATGGTTTTGTAAGGCATCGTGTGACCTTCGCAGGCCACTGAATACTGAAAATTAAAATGGGTTACATCCTAGCAGTTTGCCTAGCTGGTTCACCAATCCCAACCATGAATTTAAAAAATTATCTCTTCAGTGAATTGTATATAATATTCTAAAACACACAAGCACAGCCTAGTTGCCATTATTATACTATTTATCTATGATGAAAAATAATAGCAAAATCGAGGAATGACAACCAAACACGTAGAAAGGATATTCTAAACATGTACCGGCCCCCAACCACCAGAATGCGCAGGCGAGGATGCACTGCACCAGAGCTATCAGTTCACATCTCTACACCACCAACTACAGGAATATGCTCTGCTGGTGTCTCCTCTACTACAGTCTCCACTCCTACGTTAAAAGTTTTTAGAATCCAGTATTGAACATAACATCACCAAATTATATTATATTATTTCAAAAATAAATTATACCAAGATCATCATCCGGGGGCTGCGTGGTGTCTGTGTCAGGTCGATTTGATGCCTCTCCGACATCGGCAGATACTGTATCACAGTTGCAACAAACATACAATGACAAAAATACTTACTGAAATATATGCAGTGCTTAAATAAGTTACATTATATAATACCAGGAATCTCAGATGAAGAACCAGCCCGCTGAGAGGTTCCCCGAAGACCGGCCATAGCACGCCATGACCTCAGTAATAAATCCCTCCCTGTTGTGTTCTTCTGAGACATCCTGCACATTCGAAGGGTTGAATATTGTCACCAATGCATCATGATAATAAGACTCAATTTACATAAACACACAAGACATTCAATTGAAGTTTGAAAAAAGTGCAAGATATTCTACAAGACACTACCAAATGATGTGGACACATAAATCAAAATTCACAGCTGAAAAATGTATCATGTTTACTTCACATATCCGAGTCCGACTGTACACCATGTTCATCTGCTGGCATTGATCCTTCCGAAGTGTCAATGTCCGTCATGAACTCTGTCTTGCTGTCATGTTCGTCATCTTCCTGAAATGAGTCATTAGTTTCTTCCTCAAGGGATTCTTTAATATCCGCTTCATCATTTTCTTCAATCCGTAATTCCACAAACAATCCCCGCCCATCAACTAGTGCGATCGCACCATCTAAGGGTATGTCAATCGAGGTTGTGGGAGCTTCTTCTTGTTGAAATGCATCCGTATCGATCGTGTCGGGTGTTACTTTCATCACCCAACCCCTTGGTTTCACTTTATACGCGACTAACCAATCAGAAGGTTGTGCTCTTACCGTTGGGTAGGGGATGTAGCACACTTGAGTTGCCTGGGATGCGAGATGGCTCATACTTAGTGAATTTTCTCCGGTTGTGCACCTCTACGAGGTTAAATCGACCATGTACCTGAGTACCCGCGGGTTTTGGATCGTACCAATCACACTTCAGCATGACACATCTCTTAATTGGCAAGGCGGGATACTGAACTACGATTATTTCTTGAATCCGCCTTTCGTACCAATCACACTTCAGCATGACACATCTCTTAATTGGCAAGGCGGGATACTGAACTACGATTATTTCTTAAATCCGCCCATAGAAATCCCCGTAGTCACTACTGATACAAACTCCACTATTATATGTAGTTTTGGTTGCATTATGCGATCCCTCCGCCTCAAAACGATAACCATTTACGAAATACAAAGGATAGCTCAGTACTGTGAGTTGGGGGGAAATTGACACGTCGCGCACCAACTCATTCTCCACGGCATTATCTTGTACCTATTGAATGTAGTGATACAAATATTGTTCATTATACACAAAGTGCAGACCTATAGAATGTAATCGTGGGGCCCATACTCGCATATATCTTAAGCCATGTAGCAAATCCATCTATCAGTTGATCACCGATGACATCTTCTGAAGCGCCGGACTGTTGAGACCGCAAATGTTGCTCGAATTTCCTGATAGATTAAATATAGTTATTTGGCTAAACTTGTGTTTTGTGAATTTTTAGAATTCAGTTACAGAGGTACGTTACATACTGTAGTAAAGGGTTCAACTCAGGAGTGTTTAGCAATAAGTACTTATGTGCTGTCGCTGCTTCTTCGTTGGTCATTTGTCTTCGTTTTACACGACCCTGCAAACGACCTAGATTGGAGAACACACTCCAAACATCCGAGGCACTTGAAATACCTTCATCATTGCGGGGGACGTTCCGTGCTCGTGTAAAAACATGACTCTCAAAGTAGTAGGAGCAAAAGATACTTGCCTCGCGAACCACATACGCATTACAGATCGACCCTTCGACTCGCGCTTTGTTCTTCACTGTCTTCTTTAACCGGTGCAAGTATCTACAGATCAAGAAAGATTTTGAAAGATTTCAACAGTGCAATGGGCCAAGAAAGATGTTGAAGGAAGTAAATTAAATTCTACCTTTCGAATGGATACATCCATCTATACTGCACAGGTCCTGCTATTCGAGCCTCATACGGCTAGTGGATGGGTAAGTGTTCCATGCTATCGAAGAAAGCTGGTGGGAAAATCATCTCCAACTTACACAGAAGAATAGGAATGTCCCTATCCAATTTATCCATTGCACTTGTGTCAATGTTCTTAGCGGTCAATGATGTGAAGAAGTTGCACAACCGTTGCCAATTAAGAGATGTGTCATGCTGAAGTGTGATTGGTAAGATCCAACACCCGCGGGTACTCGGTTACATGGTCGATTTAACCTCGTAGAGGTGCACAACTGGAGAAAATTCACTAAGTATGAACCATTTGTTCTCGCATCCCAGGCATCTCAAGTGTGCTACATCCTCTAGCCAACGGTAAGAGCACAACCTTCTGATTGGTTAGTCGCGTATAAAGTGAAACTAAGGGGTTGGGTGATGAAAGCAACACCCGACACGATCGATACGGATGCATTTCAAAAAGAAGAAGCTCCCACAACCTCGATTGACATACCCTTAGATGGTGCGATCCCACTAGTTGATGGGCGGGGATTGTTTGTGGAATTACGGATTGAAGAAAATGATGAAGCGGATATTGAAGAATCCCTTGAGGAAGAAACTAATGACTCATTTCAGGAAGATGACGAATATGACAGCGAGTCAGAGTTCATGACGGACACTGAAACTTCGGAAGGATCAATGCCAGCAGATGAACATGGTGTACAGTAGGACTCGGATATGTGAAGTAAACATGCTACATTTTTCAGTTGTGAATTTTGATTTATGTGTCCACATCATTTGGTAGTGTCTTGTAGAATATCTTGCACTTTTTTCAAACTTCAATTGAATGTCTTGTGTGTTTATGTAAATTGAGTCCTATTATCATGATGCATTGGTGACAATATTCAACCCTTCGAATGTGCAGGATGTCTGAGAAGAACACAGCAGGGAGGGATTTATTACTGAGGTCATGGCGTGCTATGGCCGGTCCTCGGGGACCCTCTTAGCGGGCTGGTTCTTCATCTGTGATTCCTGGTATTATATAATGTAACTTATTTAAGCACTGCATATATTTCAGTAAGTATTTTTGTCATTGTATGTTTGTTGCAATTGTAATACAGTATCCGCCGACGTCGGAGAGGCATCAAATCGACCTGACACAGACACCACGCGGCCCCCGGATGATGATCTTGGTATATTTTATTTTTGAAATAATATAATATAATTTGGTGATGTTATGTTCAATACTGGATTCTAAAAACTTTTAACGTAGGAGCGGAGACTGTAGTAGAGGAGACACCAGCAGAGCATATTCCTGTAGTTGATGGTGGTGTAGAGGTGTGGACTGATAGCTCTGGTGCAGTGCATCCTTGCCTGCGCATTCTGGTGGTTGGGGGCTGGTACGTGTTTAGAATATCCTTTCAACGTGTTTGGTTGTCATTCCTCGATTTTGCTATTATTGTTCATCATAGATAAATAGTATAATAATGGCAACTAGGCTATGCTTGTGTGTTTTAGAATATTAATACAATTCACTGAAGAGATAATTTTTTAAATTCATGGTTGGGATTGGTGAACCAGCTAGGTAAACTGCTAATTATCCAGGATGTAACCCATTTTAATTTTCAGTATTCAGTGGACTGGGAAGGTCACACGATGCCGTACAAAACCATTTTAGGAATTTTCCGATGGCAGCGGGGCAGATTTTAACAGCTTGAGCGAGCACCAGACGGAAGTTTTTTGGCGGGAGTTCCTGGTATGTTGTCCACTTTTAATTTTTAATGTAATTCGAACGTCTGTGCTTATAAATGTAACTGCCTTATGCTTCGAACTAATGCTATTTTATTATATTTTTATATGTTGCAGCGACAGGTAGTGTTTGATTCGGAGTATTACGGGCATGTGAGATAGAAATGGGACTCAAAACTACAAGAGAGGCATACTGATTGGATCTCTGAGAAAAGAAATAAGGGAAAAAAGATTACAGGAATGAGTGATGAACACTGGGAGGCTTGGCGTTGTGTATGGGCAACGCCAGCAAAGAAGACGTTATATGCAAAGTGCAAGAAAAACAGGCGTGGCGGTGATCTTACGGCCCCAGCGAAGCCTACGCACACCGCCGGTTCACGCTCGCACAAGGAGGTAGCTGATAATCTTGTGAGCAAATTAATTTATAACCGACTTAAAATTGTTCACCAGCCATTGATTATTGTTTATAAGAATCTTCACTTTCACGTGTGTATTGTACTATGTAACAGGAGAAGGAAAATGATGGCAACGCACCAACTTTGTACGAGGTCTTCCAGGTGACACATAAGCGGAGGGAAGACTCATCGTATGTTACCGAGCGTGCGGAGAATCTTGCGGTAAGTTACAAATCATTTTCAATGTAATTCATATTCTCTCTTCCAACCCTTTGGTTTTAATTAATATATGTTTATTTAATCTTTTATAAAGCGGGATTATGAGAAGACATCACAGGAGTTAGCTACGCAGCACAGGGAAGTGGACCCCAATGTTGCGTACTACGTTGCTAGTGGTGGGAAGACCCACCAACAGCGGATATATGGTATTGGGCCCTTGGCCGAAGACATTGCTCACCCAGGAGCACACAAGACAGTTCGGCGTCCAGCTCTATCATACCCACCGCCACCACCTGGTGCACGTGCCCAACAGGTCGTCTCGCAGGAGGAGTTCGAGAGGATGCAGATGCGTTTACAGACAATTGAGGAGGAGTTTGCTCGTTGGCGTGGCCGTAGAGGTCCAGATCACGGCCCGGATAGACTGTGGATTGTACTTTGTTGTTTCGTTATACACCATGTTAGATGTTTGTTGCTTCTCGCTAGACTACATAAGTATTGCACATATTTGGATTTCCTATTTGGTGATCTAGATAGATGATCGACGTTACAATGAATTAGAATTTTATGATATTGTTGGTTATTCTCGGATGATTAGTTAGGTTTCATTTATATTGAACAGGGATTCTACGTTGTCGATTGTGTTGGCTTGTTGTATTTGCATGTGGCTGGAGGGAAAACAGATTCTACTGGTCTGGTATTTTTAAATTTCCGAGCAGAATTGGGAGTTCTTATACTCGGAAATTACATATTTTGACTGGTCAACGCCGTGAATTTCCGAGGACATCTAGGAGTACTAGTACTCGGAATCTGAGGGAGTAACATTCCCTTGTATTTCTACTCGGAAATATGGAAAAATAAACCGGCCCTCAACTGGTTTATGCGCCAAGTAGTTCTACTCAGAAAAATTTCCTAGCAAAATACATAGATAATCGATCGGCATGAACCGGATCTGGCCCGGAATTGGTCGAGTACAGGTACTCGGACATTTACTCAGAAATTTTCTCCTTGCTAATGTACACGTAAAGTTTGACCGAGCAGGAAAAATCCTTGTACTATTTTGCGAGTAGAAGTACTCGGAAATCCTGAGAAAGGGAGTACTTGTACTCGGAAAAGTTACTCGCAATTTTTTTTTTTTTTTTTTTTTTTTTTTTTTTTTTTTTTTTCTTGTAGTGAGCAATTGAAGAAATGATTCATGTATCATGTATGTTAAGCTGGGAATTTTTATTATTTTTTGGATCCAAATATTGAAAATCATAGGCCTAGATATGTCTGCCCAATTGGACCACAGAAAATATGGGGACTTGAAAGGATTAATTAATTGAATTCATAGTACTCTTGTAGCTGTCCTGTTGTGTTTTTTCTAATGGTAATGGAGACACAAGGAATTTTGGTGGTTTATGAACTACAAACAATACCTTAATGTTTAATTTGTACTGAAAAAATATAATTGAAAAAACAATAGCTTTTTTAAATGAAATTACGCGAAGTTTCTTTGAAAGGGGAATATGTACCTTTTATATATTTCTTTATTTTGGATTTGTTTAATAAACTTTTCTTATCTAATGAACATCTGGATCCATATTTTCAGGTTTAATAAGATATTCATTTTATTCTCCTTCTTGGAAAATTTGCCAATCCAACTTACATCCCAATTGCAAATGCTTAGCTTTTGAAATATTAGAAACTACTCTAAACTTTAATACAAATATTATTATCCAAAGTATCTCAATTTAAAATTAATTTTCACAATTAAGTCGGTCTAAATTTTAATTATTTTCCAAATATAGTATAAGCCTAAGCATGACGTGTTGTGGAGGCTCATCAATTCTAGCATGAAACTTAGCTGTCTAAACATGAATTTATCAAGTTCGTGATTTGGGGATTGTAATAAGGATTTGGTTTAGGACTGAATCAGCATGCGCTGAAGTGCTGAAGTAGTGTTTTGTATATGCCGAATATGTACTTTGTATGTGTTGAGTATTTTTATACAGTGTAAACACCATTAAATACTCAATACACACCTCACTAACACTCAGCACACACACATCTCATCAGGTCAGCACAACAACAACTCTGAATGTCATTCATTCAGCACCCTATCCAAACCCTTGTGATAAAACCTTAATTTCTTATGACAAATCCTCACAGATTATCAAATCAAACAAAATTTTGTAAATTTCTTGGATTTTAAATTATGTGAACAAAATAGGTGAAAGATTCACCAAAACAATCTAGGCATCGATTGCACCCGAATTCCCTTTCCTCTAAAGTCTAAACTCAGCCCATAAGCATTGTCAATCCTAACCTCAAACCTTTAATCACACACTCTTTATTTTCACATAAAATTTATAAGGCAATCTTGCTCAAACATTTACTACTAACTAATTAACAACTAACAATCATTAACCTGAATTTTCTAACAAGCTAAGTACATGCCTTGCAACATATCACAATCAAGACATATTAGGAAGCAACCAATACAGTCTTCAAAGCCCTTCCTGTAATGAGCCAATCCGAGCTTCCAATCAATAATTAAGCAATTTCACCCTAGTAATTAAGCATTAATCATACATTATTGATCTATATGTGGACCGATCTAGCTAATCATTCATTACCTCAAATCATAGCTTAGGGTTGTGATCAACTTCCACAAATGTTTTGCATGAGAATTTGAGGGGAAAACCACAATAAATGTTCTCTCAGCCAATAATATATTCCAAAACTGGGTGTTTTGTGGTGGTGGGGAGGGTATTATTGTGAGTATTAATTTCAATAACTGTTAAATTTTAATTTATAAATTCTGAGTGTTCATCTCTCTAACGTTTAGTTTTTCAAACTCCAAACTCCAACATCTAAATTTCTAATTTTAAACTTTTTTCCAACTTAATTCCAAATTCGAACTCTAAACTCTAAATACATTGGGTCCAAAACTAATTTCATTGATGATCCGTTGGGTATTAAAAGGTTGTCTCTTCCAAAATAGAATTATACATACACAAAGGTTCAAATCCGAAACCTTTGCTTAAGTTTTCAGAGCCCTATACGACTCACGCAACTGGTTTGGTTCCAATCAAAATTACTATAAAAGACTGACTTATAACAGTGTACCCCTTGTTTTAGGTAGTGGTTGGGTCGCGAGGTATATATAAAGGACAACCAATTTATTGAACTAAATGTAAGTAAACAAATACTAAGAACTAGTATTTTTAATAAATATTCCTAACGAAATGAAGACCTAAATTTATTATTCTCTTGTTAATATAATTAAAAATAGATTCTGCACATTATAATAAATTCATTGTGACAGGTATTCATGTAAGGATTATTCCCTCTCCATAATACTTGTTCCCTGAAATTAAATTAATACACATTATAAAAACATACGAAGTACTCCCTCTGTCCTAGCTAATGTGTGGTTTAACTTTTTGACACTGTTCATTGTTCAACCCTGACTCAATTTTCTTGTAAGTATATATTCGAAAAAAATAGTCGAGTTGGGTCTTGTTAGAATTGTATGATCATGTAGTTTTAGAATATATATTTTATATAATTTTCTATTGTATATATTTTAAGATATTAAAGATTAAAAAATACATTGAATTTTGTGCAGAAGTCAAATAATATAAGTTAGATGGGACGGAGAGAGTACAAAATTTATGAGAAATAAAATATTATTTATTATATTAAAATTATAATTGTAAAATAGGGATAATTTTTAGACAAAACTTTAGGAGCCAATAACATATTATCTCTATTATAAATAGTTATATATATATATATTATGTTTTTAGAAAATATATTTATAAATAAAATGAATGAATATTTAATACTATACTACTTAAAGGAAGGACAAACATTAGGGAAAATATAACACAAATTAAAGATCAGACATAAAAGGTATAATCACAACTAAAGCATCTTTATTTAACTTAATTTTAATTAAAAAAAGACTTTTGTTAATTAGTCAAACTTATTCCATGTTACCAGGTCTTCCTCTCTTTTTAAAAGAAAATAGGTCATTAAAAATACAATAGAAAAAAAAAAGAAAAGGAAAGAAATTGGATGATAAAAATAACAAGGGATAGATCTAATCATTGTGTTACATATTCTTTTAGGAAATTGTGGCGAACCTCTTAACAATTTTAAAGTTGACACTTAGAATAACTTTTACTCTTCATTCAGAACAGACCGTCCAGTCTGATTTTGACATGAGAATTTATATAATACGTGGAATAGATAGATAATAAGATTGGATTATGTAATGAGGAGTTGTTTGATTCGAATAATCATTAATAAAAGGATTTTATGTTCTAGCGACCGAATTTATTTTTAGTAAAATTCAGTCACTAAAAAGTTTATCGTCCGCAATTCGTTAACTATTCATAATTTTAATGATCGAAATTCGTTAGCTACCACAATTTTAGCGATCGAATTTGTAATTTTTCTAGTAGTGCATGTAGTTTGAGAATATCAATTCTTTACAATTTTTACCTGTATATAAAGTTATTAATTGTTTAATATGTATATGTGTTACATGTACAATTAAAATAAGAAAATAGTGGTAATATTAATTAAGTGAGTAAAATTTTGATCTCTCCAAAGCGCTCCAAAAAGCCCTCGTGGGTTGCGTTTTGGAAAAATAGAGCATTTAGCGTTTAGTACGTGCATTTAGTATTTAACTTTTGAAATACTTCAAAAATATCTTATAAAACTGTTAAAATCCAAATTCTGCTAACATCTAATTAATTATTTCCAAACTAGCTTACGGTCAGTTCTGAGTTTTTACATTCTTGAAATTTCAAGTATTCTATGTTAATACTGTTGTTTTTCTCTGCGGTTTTCTCGATAGGATTTTGTGCTAGCTAATGTGTTTTAGAAATTGTGGATTGCCCGAAATTTGTTGAAATTGAATTCTAGTTGATTTACTTTTGGTTTTTGAATACTAACCCTACATTGAATATTTTACGATCAAATTAAAGATAGTACTATTATTTTGTAACGGGGGAGCCCGGTAAAGATTCAAATTCGAAGAACATTAAATTAGTATTTTCATTGAAAATGAAAAGATAAAAAAACTTTTAGGGCATGCTCACTTCGATGATTTTTTTTTTTTTTGGTAAACGGTGACACTCATGTGTCGGCAAAGTTGTGTGGGAGCCCAAACCACACAAATTACAAAAGGGGGTAAAGGGGAGGGATAGAGGGCCGGGTGGGGATCGAACTCCCAACCTATGGTTGGGAGATGGAGGACTTGACTACTAGGGTAAGTCCCCAACCCCCGACTTTGATGATTATTAATCCTACGCTCGGGTATTATATTATTAAATTATAAAATTGTAGCCCAACGTAAAGCAGTGTGATTATTTAATTCCATTATTTTTAAGCATAAAATTATTTAGCTAATCAAAACATAAACATAATATTGTTTCACCAAAAAAAGCATAAACATAATATTAATAATATGAGAATAAATTATCGTGGAAGGATTGATTAAATAAATCAAGTCTATGTATATTCAAATCACCGTTGTCGTCCCTATATGGATACTTGCATGTATCTTTTCGTTGAGTTGAAAAATCGTAATTACAGATATTTAAAAAATATAACTAATAATAACCAATTATACGATATCCTCATTTACCATTTTACTGTTGTTTGATTTGATAAACGACGGAAGAAAAAGTACAACAATACCTTGTAGTAATTAGGTGGCTATGTGGGGGAAACTTTATCATCATATGCATGTAGTTTTGGGTTTGAACATCGTAACCATGATTTAACAATAACAGTGTCGACTTAAAAATCCTCTAGCAAGTTGTCTTTGGGGAGGCATATTATGCACAGTAGCTAACAATACCAAGTGCATCATTGCCTCTTATAGAGCACCACAGGGAACTTGCAGACTTATATGTAAGTTGTGGTCGATGGCTTGAAGGGTTTTACGGCATATGAAGTTTGTATATTTTGGATCCTTGCAAAAATTGTGAGCTGAGGGCGATCGGAGCATTATATGATATGCTCCTGAAATGCTATTTTGCTTTGTAAGGTGGTAGTAGTAATTAATGTTTGGCAAATACTTATGGTTTATGCTTAGTTCGATATGGAGATGAATATTTTTGTAAGTTATGGTGAATGCAACATTTTTAGTTTTAACGATATCGTAAATTCGATTTCTGTACTTCCGGATTCTATATATCCTTAACGACATTAATCATTGAATTCAGTAACAAAAATAGCTTTTCATAGTGGCAAGCTAACTTAGAACGTTGCGTGGGCTCCTTATATTCTATGAACTTAAATTTATATAGACATAATATATACTATGTACTATTATGATATATATATAGCTAGCTAGGTTTGCGTAATTGTTATGGTTGGAAGGTAAGCAAGGGCGACCCCCTCGACATTCAATCTTGGGTCCTCCCGTGATAGATGGGAGGAATTGTCAATAATGCCATTGAAATTTTGAAAATTCTCTAATGTGCCAGATTACAATTATTAGCAATCGAATTATGTGGTATAAATTTCCTCCTTTTCTTTTTAAAAAATAAAAATAAAAAAAAGATAAAAGAAGAAGAAATATATACTACTATATAGAAGCAAACACTGGGGCCATGTTCAAATACATTTGCATTAATTTCTTCTTATGTCCAATCAATATATAATTTATGATCTTTTGTCGTCATATTAATTGGAATTTGGAAGAACACACGGAATACATACACAAACACACGTTTTATTTTATTATGAAGTACAAAATATTGGTGTTTACAATATTTTCAATTTTTTTTTGGTAAACAATGAAAGCTAAAGAAAATTACAAACTCCAAAGCCAAGCCCGAGATCAAAGCTGAAGCACACCAACACCATCGCGATCGCCATGGAGCAGAGGAAGAACAGAATCCAGCGGGTACGCCCAGGTCGTGGAAAATTGAACATCTTGACAGGCCAACTTGGCCATAGCATCGGCCACCTTATTACCTTCCCGGAAAATGTGCGGAATTCGCATGAATCAAAAGAATCCTTGCACCTTCTATTTACAATATTTTCAATTTGAAGTGGTTAATTCACTACAAGAAAAAAGGTGGTTACCGACCGCAACCACCGACCGTCAGTAGACGGGTCGGATTCACCGACCGCAGCGCCGACCGCATCGCATGATGCGGTCGGTAAATTGTAGCCGTTATGGGCCCGGGCATTAAGGGACGACACCACCACCGACCACAGTACTTCGGTCGGTGATTACCGACCGCATCACCGACCGGGTGTGCGGTCGGTAACCTAGGGCGGTATAATTTCGCCCAAATCGCGAATTCATCTTCATTCACCCTCCTCCCTCCGAAATTACAGCGCCCCCACCACCAAAATCTTCCTGACCACCACCACCGGCCAGTCCCGACCACCCCTCAGCCGACCACCCCTTCGCCGACTGTCCACGTTGTCGACCGGAGCCACCATTCGTGGGCCTCAATCGAGCAGCGTCCCGTGGCCATTCAACGCCGGATTCGTCTCCTCCGACGTTGCCGGAATCGCACTGCCGCCACCGCCATCGAGTGCCGCTCCCGCCCGGCGTTCGCTGCTGCCGGCCACGCCTCCACCTCCGCAGCCTGCTGCCTCCCCTGCCCCGCCCCCGACCCTCGCCCCCTGCTCCGGCCACTGCCACCACAGCCCGCCGCCACCGCTCCCCACTCCACCACCGTGAGCCACTGCCACCACCGTGAGCCACTTCCACCATTCGATTGTTACAACCCTCCATTCGAGACGAGGTAATTTTGTTTTCAAATTTCTCTCTCGAATGAAAACTTACAGATTTGATTTTTATGTTTGCTTCCCGAATTTGACAATTGTTTAGATTGTTCAATTGTGATTGTTATGTCTATGATTGCACGTTTGATTGTTGTGTTTTAATTGATTGTTATGGCTTTGATTACCTAAATCTTACAAGTTCAAATTTTTCTTTTTGGTTTATATAAGCTGTCATGATCTGTTTTGGTATTCTATGGAGTAAGTTTTTGTGTCACGAGCTTTTTGGTGCCGTAATTGTAATCCTCTCGTCAAGTAGATGATTTTGCATATATGATATGATCAATTTAGATTCCGTATGAGAAAGATATGTCATTGTAAAGTGTACATATCGTTTTTGTTCGATTTGAGTATTTATGTTCCCTATGTTGTCGTTATGGGACGATATTTGATTGAAACTTTTAGATGTAGCATTTAAAAAGTTGATATTTGGATATTGTTTTTTTGAGTTTAATTGATTTTGCTAATTCAAAAAACTTATTCTGTTGACATAGTTTAATTTGCTAGAATTAATTTTAAAGCCGTTAGGTTTGGGTAATTCGAACAAGTTATGTTTTTAGCCTTATTTGAATACTCCCTACTTCGATAACATCAAATATTCACCAACCAAAATGCCTAATGTAATTTAATTAATCTTAAAAGGGGACTTTAATAGGTAGGAGTTTAAATGAATTTTAAAAGATTCGAACGATGATTACTCAATTGGCATAACCAAAAAAAAAAATACTTTTTCTACCTAAGTGTAATCCGTTGAACACATATCCATTTTTTTCATAAATTATCGGTAAGTGAATAAACCAATAAGTGTCTAATAACTACACGTACACAAACTAAACACAAAGAACTAATGAAAATGATTTCCCTTCAGTGGCCTATTGCCAAATTTGTAGGTGATGGACCGTAGTTGGATGTACCGCTCCCGTCGGGAAGTTGGAGTACTTACATCAGAATTTAAAGCTGGAGTTGAATCGTTCATACGTATGTCTCATGGAAACTCAAATGTCGATAGGTCCCAAGGAAAACTTAGGTGTCCGTGTAGGCAGTGTAGGAATAAATGTTACCTACCCGATGATGACATCAAGTATCATCTACACTGCAATGGATTTGTCCACAACTACGAAAGGTGGACGTGTCACGGAGAGCCACACCAATTTACACGGTACTACGATACCGATGCGGGCAGCTCTTCAGTGTCTGCACAGGAAAATGATTATATACAAATGGTGTGCGATGGAATGGGAATTGGTATTCCCGAAACAACACCACCACATCAGGGTGAGGAACCTAGGCCACCAGAAGAACCTAACCCACAAGAGGGCTTGTTCTACCGTATGTTGGCGGCGGCAGACAAGGATCTGTGGCCGGATGCAAGAAAATGACCTTGCTGTCAACAATTGCTAGGTTATTAAACATTAAAGCCGAGCACAACCTTTCGGAGAGGTGCTTCGATACATTGTGCCAGCTCATCATAGATACACTACCCGAGGACAATGCAATGGTTAAGAACTTTTACGAGGCGAAAAAACTACTTGAGGGATTAGGGCTACCTGTTGAGAAGATTGATTGTTGTGTTAAGGGCTGCATTTTATTTTGGCGTGAAGATGCATCATTAGACAAGTGCAAATTCTGTGACGAGCTTCGGTATAGGGAAACAAACTCTAATTCAAGGATTGGACGGAAATACATGTTCTATTTCCCACTTAAGAATCGATTAAGAAGGTTGTATGCATCGGAGACGACAGCGGAGCATATGTCCTGGCATGTTGGGCATGAGCATGAGAGGACTGGGGAGATGAGTTCACAAATGCATTGGTGAGGAAGATCACCGACATTTACCCCATGCGATCTGATATAAATGGTATTAGCTGGGGAAAGGTCTCCCAGGAGACCAAAGAGTTCTATTGGGGGGAGTTTCAGGTAATCCATAGTTTAAAATATAATCATGTAATTATTTGCATTTGTACATATCTTGATCAAACTTAAAATGCAGAAAGCAGCGCACTGGGCACGTGAGCTCACTGGAGCAGTCAGGAAGGAGTGGGAGAGAAAAAACATTGCCAGGTACTTTCAAAGAGTTAAATAAAAGTTTTTGCTTGTTGCTCAACTATCGATTAATTTTACTTAATATGTTATCAGGTACAAGGATTATACTCTCGATATCAGAAGCAAGAAGAAGCCATATCCACCAGACCAGCTAGTGGCCGAGAACTGGAGGCGGATTTGGGAGTCAGCTGCGTTCAAGGAGAAATCCAAGAGAGGGAAGCTGAACAGACGCTGGGGACAGGAGGATGCACCGGCACTCCCCACACACACAGCAGGTTCGAAGACTTTTTGAGCCACAAAAAACAAATTGGTAAGATGTACATATTTAATTAAATTACTTCAATAAGTGAAATACTCACACGTGGTACGACTTCTAATCTTCGAAACAATGCAGTCCCAGAACCAGAACAGGCCTGTTCATTTGCATGAGCTCCACGAGCACACCCACACGAGAAGGCATGAGAAGGACCAGTGGGTACGAGAGAGGTCACGGCAGTTGAATGTAAGTATCGTAAAAAAAATATCAAATTTAGTTATGTATAAATTTAGAATTTGGTAAGTATAAATTTGTCTCTACCATAAATTTTCACTTTATATACAGGATGAGTTCGCAGCAGTAGTCGAATCCCTGAGCCAGAACCCCACGATTGGGCCTGATTTCGATCCCGATCCTGTTTTCTATGACCTCGCCGGTGGGCACGATAGGCGGAATGCCGTATACGGCATGGGATCGTTGGCCCGATCACTTAGGCCCGGGGGCGATCCTATTTCCACTCCTCCACCATCCACTTCGGAGTATGTCACACAGCAGCAGTTGCAGGAGCAGTTCGCTCAATTCCAGCAGACTCTTCAGCAGATGTCTCAGAGGCAGGAGAGCATGGCTGAGCAGATGCAGAGGTTGCTCGGATCTAGGGGTCCTCGGTCCCCTGGCGATGGGGACGATGATGATGATTTTGGAGGCGGTCGGGGAGGAGATGGCCTTGGTGTTCATTGACTGTGCTTGGCCATCTTGGGTTAGTAACATTTGGACTTGTATTTTTTATGCATAATTTGTTTGAACTAAATGTGGATTTATGAGTTTGGACTTGTAAGTTGTGAGTTATGACTTTGGACACAAAAGTTTGGATTTGTAATTTGATATTTACGTTTGGAGTATATGTTTGCACTTTGGGATTGTTTAACTTGTGGAATTGTGAGTGTGTACGAATCATGTAATTGTACGATGATGTTATTATTGTTGGATTTTGGAATTGTGATTGTATTAGTTCGGTTGGAAATTGGATTTGCTTGTTCTTTTGGTATTGCAGCAGGGATGGCTGTGAAAACAGCCATTTCTGGTGCAATATTCAGTTGGGTACCGACCGGTGCGCCGACCGCATGTCGGTCGGTAATTTCCCGACCGCAGGGCTGACCGCCAGCGGTCGGTAATGGCCGGGTCCAGAAGGTCCCAAACCGTTGGGTATCGACCGCTGGTCCGGTCGCTGACACGGTCGGTGACTTTGCCGACCGCTCTCCGGTCGGCAACTTTACCGACCGGAGAGTATCAGGTCGGCATCCGATCTCGGACCAAGAGGTTACCGACCGACACATCCGGTCGGCATTGCGGTCGGTAACCTCTGGGACGACCCGCGTCCCTTCTTTATGCGGTCGGTAATCACCATTTTTCTTGTAGTGATTATACAACAAATATTATATGTTAATGTGTTCCTAAACAAACAGGGGAATCTCACCATTATTGTCAGATTTTTCACCCAAATCCAGCAATATGTATTCTTGAATGTTGAAAGACTTGAGAAATCCTTTTAATTCACCCAAAAATTAAACCATATTATTTTACACAAATTTGATCTTTCTTAGTAGTATAGGTGGATAGTTTTACTTGAAATAATATTCTGGCTTCGGCTCCTTAAAAAAAAAGTTAAAATAATAAGTTGTTTGAAAATTGAAATGTACTTCCTCCATTTTTTTAAAAAATGTTACGTTTGTATAGTAATTACTATTTGTTCATTTTGTAACTTTGATTCGACTTTTTAACAAAGTTATGATAAAATACAGTTAAGTTAGATTTTATTGGATTCGATCGTTTAATTTCATAGATTTAAAATATCAAATTTTTATAGTTTTTACTTTTATACAATTTAAGTTATTAACAGTTAAAAATAGATTTTAGATCGCGTGATGAAAAGTAATACTTGAAAAATGCTAAATGCGCAACGCAAATAGGCAAACTCACCGTGGATGTAGTACAAGTCAAAAGCAAGCAAAAAAAAAAAAAAAAAAAGAATGGATGTGATTGCCAAAAAAGCAACCAAAGAAGGGAAACCAATGTATCAAAATTTGGAAAACAAATCAAAGCAAGCAATCCAAAGTAAAAAGATTAATTTCTCGTTATCCACATTATATATTCTTTTGATAAATATAAAAATCAAAAAAAGAACTAAAAAGCTCATTTTGGCAGAAACAAGCTAAGCAAGGTTCATTGGTGAAGCAAGCCAATGGTTTTATTATGTCCTTATAAAGCAAAGTCCACTCACAAAGTTATCATCAGTACTGTTTAAAAAGGACTACTTGTGCTCAACTATGCACTCAGATTCACAGACAAAGCAATCTTTCTATTTTATTACTACAACTAAATCATTTCTCTTCACCAAAATTAGCAATGATGTTGCTTTAAAAAGACATAATTATTCATGGTCAGATTTTCTCAACTCTTATACTTAATTATATATATGGGTGAAAGGGATACGGTAAATAATCGGTCTGACTGGATAGTTCAATATTCGATTTTGAATCCGAATTTTAATATTCATATTCGTATTCGATCCGAAAATATCCGATCGTATCTAGATTCGATGATATATTGCTAGGATATTACTCGAATTTTAAATTCAATATTCGAATATATTAATATATTACTCCCTCCATCCCATTTCAGATGTCTCGTTGACTTTTGACACTCTTCATTGTTTAACTTTGACTAAATATTATTATAAATATATATATTTGAAAAAAATAGTCGGGTTCGATCTTGTTAGATTCGTTTAATTTTATAGTTTCCGAATATATAGTTTACATAATTTTTACTAGTATATATTTTGAGATATTAACAATTAAAAAATACATTGGATTGTGTGCAGAAGTCAAATATGACATCTTAGTTGGGACGGAAGGAGTATTATTTATTAATTAAACAATTATCAAATTATGAAATTATCACTTTTTTTTGTAAAAAGTTATTAAATTATCTGGCTAAATCTGCATCCGCAATATATCGGACCTGTATTCGTATCTTGTAATATTCGAATTCGTATCCGTATTCGGCATATATATATTTGATCCGAATCCGATGAAAAACTATTGAATAATATTCGTATCTGATACTATTCGACCGTATACATACCGTTTTCATCCATAATTACATACATATGAACTCAATGAGGTTTGAATCCAGAGCATGACTTTTCTACCAGCTGTATGGATAGCCTAAGTGTGTTTATGAAAACAACAAATTTCTTCATACACAAGAAAGTAAAATCAAAATTGAATGTGGTTTCTGCTCAATCTTTAACTTGGAAACTTGATTTCACACAATGACAAAAACACAGGTTTTTATTATCTAAGTGATGCTGACTCCTAGCAGGCTCCAATTAGGTAGTGGAGTTTTTTTTAAAAAAAAACACAAAAAGGTTCCGGCACATACCTAAACCCAAACAACCTAAAACCCAAAGTTTTATATTCCCCTCTCTTCCCAAACAAATACCTCAAAACACAAATTGTTTACATCTTCCTTTTAGAATTAGTGGTCTTCCAAGAAAAGGTATAAATCCCACTACAAATCAAGACAAACACAAGAAAATTACCTAAAACCCCACTGCCCCTCCCTTCCAAAGATGAAGAGACTAATCCACATTTTAGATGGTGCCAACTGCCAAGAATAATTCTAAGGCCCACATGGTCATCCATGCTCAAACCCACCCCCATGTGGGCCGACCCTCCTCTACTCATTTCACATGGGGGGGGGCACAACCCCCCCACCCCACAAATCCAATGCACCTGATTCACCTCCCACACCCCCAAAAACGCATCTTGACCGTCCCAATTTGATTCCCCCTCTATGAAGAAAAGTCATATGTCCATATGGGTGGCTGAGCTTGTCCCTCTCATGTCCCCTGAATGCTGGAGCACTTTGTCTCAAAGTTGCTGCATATGCTGCCGGCAGATTAACCTGCCTTTGTCCGAAATTCATGCACTAAGATACCAACAACAACAAGAACCCCTCTCTCTCTCTCTCTTTTCCCACCACAAGTACACATATTATATCTCACATTTGTATATCTATAAAATTCACACCTCCTTTTCTTGTGTACTCACCAAAATTTTCCTCCCTCAAGCAACTTCTGCTCTTCATTCACATACCCAAGAGAGAGACAGGTTGCTATTTCAGAAATTCTTGAAATCATATCAAAGGCTATAACTAGTTTTTATCCAAATTGGGATAATTTCAAACAAACAAATGGAGAGTACTATCAAGGTTCATGGAGGTGATCTCAACTTGAAGGCAACTGAGCTCAGATTGGGGTTACCTGGAACTGATGAAGCTGAAGACGTGGCTTTTGGCGGCAAGAATAACAAACGAGCCTCGCCGGAGTCGGTTGAGGGGAGTGGATCCAGCTCCATTTCTGCTGCCAAGTCCAGTGAGCATGGAACTGCACCAGCACCAAAGTAAGAGCCTTTTTGCCTTTTTGATTCAAAACTCACATAATATTAACATACAGTAGCCTTTGTGAACTAACGGGTTCTAATTTGTATTTGATTATAGGGCACAAATAGTTGGATGGCCACCGGTGAGATCTTGCAGGAAGAACAATCTCCAGCCAAGGAAGGTCGATGCTGAATCTGGAATGTTTGTGAAAGTGAGCATGGATGGAGCACCTTACCTCAGAAAGATTGATCTGAAAATTTACAATGGATATGCTGAGCTACTCAAGGCCTTGGAGAACATGTTCAAGCTCACCATAGGTAGGGATTTTCTGTGTATATCCTTCAAACTCGGAATTAATTAATTAGGGCTCTCAGAGGGTTTTCTGATCTCTGAACATGTCTGCTTTGGATCACCAGGTGAATACTCAGAGAGGGAAGGCTACAAAGGATCTGAATTTGCACCTGCATATGAAGATAAAGATGGTGACTTGATGCTTGTTGGAGATGTCCCATGGGAGTAAGTTCCACAAACAACCCTTTTAGGGCTTCTTACATACACACAATTTTTTTTTTTTTTTTTTTTTCATATATGCATGCATATCCTAATGTTGCTTTGCCTTATTTGTTTGCAGAATGTTCTTGTCATCCTGCAAGAGATTGAGAATCATGAAAGGACAAGATGCCCAAGGCCTGGGTGGTGTTCTATGAGAACGCACACCTAAATCACCATATGTCACAAAAGAGAAAAGGGGGAGGAGGGGGAGAGATGATGGGTACCCTCTTGGGAGGGACATGATCATCTTACAGCTTGGGTTGTCGAAGAATTTAGACTTTTGAAAAATTTCCTTGTACCGAAACAGTTCTCTCCAGATATCAGTTTGAGAGGTCATCCTGGAAAACCATATATAGCAGTTTGAAGTTTTCTTTATGCCATTACAAACATGGAGGCCTTGGTGGTTTTCAGATCATGTAATGTGAAGTTTTTATTTTTATTTGTAATAAATCCTTCAAAACAAACCAAACTCTGAGTCTCGGACACAGTCTTGTTGTATACTATATAAAGATACACAATTCTTGATTCTTCACCCTTGAACTACACACATGTACTGTTCTGCTAATTTCATGAGTATTTTTGAAAGTGCATTGTTCTTCCTTAGTGTCGTTCATCGACACAATAAAGAGGAATCTGTTTGTGGACCTTCTTGTTTGGTGTTTCTACTTTCTATAATGGAATTATTTTTTGTTATCAACATTTTGATATCCAATGTAATTGAGAAGTTAGGATTCAAAGCACATTTTTCATCAGACGTCAGAATCACACAAATTTCAAATAGATTATGACATCTTAAACATTTAAAAGGCTCTAAATCATTTTCACAATCTAGGATCTTACAAATGTTAAGAATCAAAAACAGGCTAACTACAAGGAATCGGAAAAGAATAAAAAAAAAATAAAATCACCAAAAAATTGTTGAGAAGTGCGAGAGCAAAGATGGTCATACAAACTTTTGATATTAAGGTTAAGTGTGTACATTGTACAAGCGTATCATATATTCGGAAAATACAAGAATATGACACCAGATCAGACCATTCTCCTAGTTTAACAAAACAAAAAAAGAAAAGATTCCATATATTGCCTTCCATCTTTCAAAATTCATGTTCAAAAATATCTTATTCCAACTATAAGCTGGCAAATTGGCAGGTATGAAAAATAGTCAAAATATTATTGCTACAAGAATCTTTTCTTTCTTTCTTTCTTTTTTCTTTTTTTTTTCTTTGTTTTTTTTTTTTTTTAATTTACAAAAAGAAGAAGCATTTTGTGATCCATGTAGACAAAGAATTTTAAGCTAATTAATATGCGCACAGATTCTACAAGATATGCTATTTTGGAGCCCTGTGCTGCTAAAGTTAATGTATTCATTCATGGAAAAGAGTAAAATACACTACTAAATGGTACCTTGGAGATGCGTGTTGGATTTTTATTTATGATTTTTACAATGCAGGTTCTGTTCATTGCACTTGAGCCACTACCATGTCATAGGAATATGCAATTAGGTGATGGTGCCCAATTGCCCATGTTTGAACTTTGGCAAACAACATGACAGAAAGCCACACAACAGAGTGAAAAGATGGTGGTTCTCATATTCTATAACCTTCTACTACTCCCTCCGTCCCATTCCAAATGTCTTACTTACTATTTTTGGATGTCCCATTACAAATGTCTTCTTTCTATAAATAGAAATAATTTTCCCCTCCAACAACTATGTGGACCCCACCATATACTCACAAACCAACTCTACCTTAATTCCCGTGCCAAACAGTAACAAGACACTTGGAGTGGGACGGAGGGAGTATTTCTTAATTTGCAACTCCCACTTTTTTTTGTACTCCCATATTTCCCCTTCTACTTGTATTTTTAAATACTACTAGTATTTCAGGTTGTAGTTGGTGACAGATGCCAGAGTTGTTTTGGCTACACCAAAAGCAGGTTCTGTACTGTACTCCCTCCATACCACGAAATGTGACCAGTATTCCTTTTAGGGGTGTCTCACGAAATTGGCCAATTTCCATTCTTAGATAAATTAAATTAATATAAATATAATTAGAATCTTAATGGTTTCCAAATCCCATTAAAAATAATTATTTTTACTATTCTGCACAACTCCCAATACATTTTTAGTTTTCTACCCAAAATCCCTTGCATTTCTTTAATTCTTCATATTTTAAAATTGGTACAAATAAAAATTATATAAAATATATATTCTAAAACTAGATGCTTAGACGATTCTAACAAGACCATACTTGACTATTTTTCTCTAATTAAATCATTACAATAATATTAAGTCAAAGTTAAAAAATAAACAAAGTCAAAATTCATTAAACTTTTTAAACACAAATACCTACACCACTTTAATCACTAAACCCCACCACCTAAATTACCGTGTCCAAAAGAAAGTAGCCACATTTCGCGGGACGAAGAGAGTATATTTTAGTATTTATTCTGAACTTTTTCTTTTCTTTTTTTTTTATCCCAACTGATCAGTTGAAAGTTTGCAGCTGGTATATTCTGAGGCAACTCAATTTCTAGGAGAAATCCTGTCTAAACTTTGGGCTAACATTTCACTAGTTTTGAAGAGTCAAAAATTTGGAGAAACTTCATTTTCCAAGGCATCAAATATCAATATAATATTCGCATTTGACAGATTACACTCACATTTATGTAGATATTTTATTTCTTTTAATCAGAGGCTGAGGACCCATTTGAAACGGCTTCTGAAATACATACTACTGTATAAATCAACAGCAAAAGTTAAAAGCTACGAATAACCTTATAGGTTCATTCTAAAACTTCCATTCGAACACCCGCAATATATTTTCTTTTAAAATTAAAAATAAAGAATAAAATTTTAAAAGCCTATCAAAAGTCAAAACGAGCTTTTCAGTATGCTGAAAAAGAAGTATATAATCAAACCAACCCCATCTGTCTATCTGAGCTAACATATTAAGAGTATTATTCATTTTATTTAAATGTGAAATATGAATATTCAAGTGATCATCATTGCTGAGCAATGTGGTATTTAAATAATATTCTAATGGTTTATTTATACTAGCTTTATCACTTACTTCTGTATGATAATTCCTTGTTCCGAATGCCAAGCCTCATATCATCCTTTTTCCTTTTCTTTTCTTAAGTAAAAATTTTGGTTATGGAGAATCTGCCATGCATTAATGTCACAGTTGAAAAAGACTAAATTAGGGCCGAATTGGTTCAACTTTGGGACTTGTTTCGAAAGGTTCAAATGTATCCAGAAATTCTTTCTTTTTTTTTTCTTTTTTTTTAATTTTTCTTTTCTCTTTTTTTTTTTTTAAAAAAAAATCTTTTTTAATGAAATACACACAGATGACAGAACTCCAAAGTAGCCTAGAATGGAAGAACTGGACAGAAGATTCCAGTCCTAAATGGCAGTATAACCAATCTCAAGTCCCTAATATAGATTAATCACACTAGTGATTTAAGATGGAAATAAGTGGACAATAATAAATGGGTGAACATATTTACAAGCAATCAACTTTCAAGATTCTGAATAATGAAATGAGAATCTCCAATCCATTACTGTTGAGTGTTGACCAAACTCAACATTAAAATAATAATTATAATATTAATAATAATGCTAAGCTAATACTGTATTAAGTCAAATCCAAATGAGGGGCATTGAACATGTTCATCAAAATCCTTCACATGGCTATGATTCTCAGCATATATACATATTTAAGGGGTAAATGTTTAAATAGGCCATAACAAGGAGGCCATTCCGCTTTTAGGCCATAACAAGTTGTAATTATGAAAACAAGACATAACAAACACAGTTTTGCAAAATTTAGCCTATAGGACCTATTTGAAATTAATAAATGACCACAACAACTTTTCTTTCTTTTATTTCAATCCCAAGAAAGTTTGACTTTATTTACTTTAATCCTTTCTCAATATACTTAATTTTTTATTATATAAATGACACCCAAAGCGCTTGAAAATTGGTATCAGAGCCTAAGTTTTATTGAAGAACATATTAATTATATTATTTATAATATTTTGTTTCTTAATGGAGAAGATTTAATTATTTAATGGATTCAATTAATTTGAAACCAACGAGTTATTTCAAAATTTTGGAAATAAAAAATAGGAATTTCCAAAGGAAATTTTTGAACTTGTCCATAAGACAAGATTTTATTAAAAGTAATTTCTTTCATAAAAATGAGAGGAACTGACTGGAAAGAAATTGATCCGGATAGCTCTAAGTTCTCACAAGACCTAAGAGAAATCCAAAAGACGATTCAAGATTATGGTAACAGGTATTAATTTTACCTGGAAAAATAGATAACTTGAATCAATCAACATATGAGATCTTGAAATTATTTCAAGATCTAAAGAAAGAGATTTTAAATCTGAAATTTGATATTTCGGATATCAAGAAAAGGCAGAAGGATATTCCTGCATCTTCTAAGAATAACCAAGCCAATATTAGAGATGCATTCGGAATCGTACAATCTTTACATAAAAAAGGTTAAGCAACTATGGTTCCAAGCAGAAATCACAAGAAGAGCTTATGATCGATCTACTGAAAACAGTCGAATAAGTGTTTCTAGGGCAGATCTATCAGATCTACAAGAATTAGCAGAACCATTTTCCCAACTTGGGATTATGACCTGGTTAATGTAAAACTCAATGAAGTTCTTCAATTGGGTTATACGGAAGAATCAGGATCCAACGTAACCCACGATGGACCGCTGAGAGAAAGTACAGATTTCCACATGAACAGGTATGCTGAGGTACATCCCAATGCAAGACGAAATCCAGGACGGAACCCAAGTAGAGCACCAGAATCCACACCGTGGGCCAAGACGATGTTACAAAATCCATATGGCATAACACTAAACCTCGATGTTATCGACTTCCGAAACATTGAAGATCTGATCGACGAATGGGTAGCTTCAATGAAGATTGCAGCAACCACCCTGGATCTTGATAAAGAAAACTTTGTCAGATTAATAGAGCTAAGTCTCAAAGGATCGGCAAAGCTGGGCTGGTAAAACTCCACGGCGGCTTTAAAAGAGCAGATACTCGAAGGAGAATCCAAAAGCACAATCTGCGAAAGATTTGGCCTCTTATTCAAAACCCATTTTGTAGGAGATGATTATTTTGAAGAACAGATAACCGAAAAAATCAAGGTCTATACCCAAACACTATTGGGTATGGAGTTAAGAAGTATTTGCGCAGTAGATGAATATATCTACTGGTTTCGTAAATACTATTTACGGAGTAAAATGACAGCTGAAGTAGCATGTCTCATGTTCTTTGCAAAAATCCGCAGCCCATGGAGAGAGATGTTGATCCAGTCGTACACAGTACCCCCTGGTACAGTGGACTCAATAGCCCGAAGAATGTCCTTGTTAATGGATAAGCTCAGAAAATGGTGTCAACAGGCAGCAACCCAAAAGAGCATCAAGAGACTAAGAGGTAAAATTAAAAAAAAAAAAACCCCTCTTTGCTGTGGAAAAATGATTTTCTAACAATTATAGAAGAATCAGAAAAAAAGAGAAGAAAGAAGAAGAGTCGTGGCTCATACAGTAAGAGTTTCAGAAGACCTCCATTCCGAAGAAGAAGAGCATTGTGGTCCAAGAGCAAGGCCAGAACATACAAAACTGGACAAAGAACGGGAACGACGAAGAATTCACCCCAAGGCTCAACTAGCTCAGCAGCAAGGAGCACGGGGAGAACGACGTCCAAGAGAACCTTCAGAAGAGCCCATACCCGAGCCAACGAAAGCTTCAAGGACTGCAACTGTTGGAAGTGTGGAGCCAGAGGTCATATCTTACCTTATTGCCCCCAGAATCGTGAGATACGAATGTACGAAGCCACGGAGGATATCGTGGAAGCAGTCTACCATGGAAAACTGGTACCAGTCTATCAGTTTGAAGACATCCCGTCGGATGAAAGCATCTACGAGGAAGAATTAAGAAGTGACTCGGACTCATATTTAGATGGATCTTCTACCGAGTCTGACTAAAGAGGACATGATTCAGACCACTGAAAACCTGTCTGATTCTTTTCAAGGATGACGATCTCGAATCGAACCATGGAAAGAATAATGCAACAAGATTCCAACCTCAGCCCATATGACTGATTCAGAATTGGCGGGATTGGACGAGTTCTTAAACAGATGGGAGTCAACCAGAGAAGACATAACATCATCTACAAGGTAAGTGCAGGTGAGTTTACAATTCCTATGGAACTTACTTGTAATGTTATGGATATGCAATTAATTCCTAAAGGAGAAATTCTTGAGGAATTAGGCAGAATGAAGGAGGAAATCGCCATTACTATGAAATGGATCCACATAGGAGCCATCGAAGTAGTAATTAAGGCAACCTTCAAAGAAGGCATCGATTCTGAATTACATCTATCAGTCACTGATAGAAGAATCAATAACCTTAGAGATAGTCTTCTTGGGACTATGGTAGGAAATTTATATGCTGGGAAGTTAATATTTGACATACATCCCAGAATTTCCTATAACTTAGCTGACCAAGATTTTAATGGAGTTCTAACCCTTCATCGGGATTTTAAAAGAAAAGATCTGATGAAAGAGGGGAACAAACCATATTCTATAACTTATAGAATCTCTTATGCACTTTCCAATAGTCATCATTCTGACTTATTTCTCAGGAAAGAATATATAGAAATTCCTAGAATTTTCAAGGAATTTGCTAAAGTCATGACTCCAAATCCTACCCAGATTCCAAGGTTAGAAGGAGTAGACATACAGATAAGAGATCATCCAATTCTAGACAGATCAACGAGTGCTAGAATTGAGTACGCAAGCCGTATGTCTTTTTTGGAAGACAGAATTATGGCATATAAAGGGAAGGAGTTCATCAAAGATCTAACTCCTCAATCCATTGGGGAGATAATATAAAAACTAAATGCCCTGAAGGATGGAAAGAAATACGAGTAATATTTGACATCACTGAAAAGATTAACTGTTTTCCATGTGATTACTTAAACTACTTGCAGCAACCATCAATTGGAACCTATGAAGGAACAATTGAAATTGCAGGACACGAGATCAGAGTCTTAGGCACCGCCGGAAAAGACAATGGGGTTATGATTTCGGGATTAAGTTTTCTCGAAAATCATAAACCATGGGTAAGAAAGGATAATGGTATAGAATTTAATCTGAAGGGTCACACCATCAGAATTAAATGACAACTCCATTTTCCATTTATATCTCAGTAGGGATAATATATGAACAATATAAGTCAGAATATTTTGCAGCTTATATTGATTCAGGATCAGGTATTTGCACGGCAAAACCAGGAGTTTTTCCCTAGCGAAGCTATGGAATCATTACCTATTATTGCAGGAAGAGATTTTTCCCAAAAAATCTTAGTACTAAATAAGGGTATTCGACAGGCCAATATCATGATCGGAGGAGCATTTGGTACACCTTGGTATAAGGTAAAAACGCCTCCTATTTACTTTCATGATACAAGAGCGGATATTTTGTTAGGAAATAATTTCATACAATTCTTTAAAAATATGTTCAAGATAACAAAAGAAATTTATTAATATTTACCACAAGTTGTGGAAATGAGATACAGGTGTTGCGCAGAGAAAAGGCATTCAACAGGTTAATGCCTATATTATTTCGCAGCAAACGTGGTGATAATAATGCCAAACTAACCCATCCAAAAATGCAGGATAAAAGAAAGTTTGGTAAGGCTTTGTTGTCTTTTAGACAGCAAGGATTCGATGAAGCTTCTACTAAGGAAATTATAAACCTCAAAGAAGCTCAAAGAAGCAATGCAGGAAATGAAGTCATTAAATATAACTTTATTAAACATTGATGGGGAAACTAAATTGTCCCTCGAAAATGTCAAAAGAATTATCCAGAGAAACTTTAACGAGGATCCTTTGGCATGGTGGGATAAAAACAAGATCGAAGCTACTCTACAGGTAAAAGAACAATATAAATATGAGTATGTTCGATACAAACCCATCTTAATGAATATGCAGGATAAGAAAGATATGCAGCAAATTATCAAGGAGCATATCGATCTTAAACTCATCGAGCATGGAGTCTCAGCTTATAGTAGCACTGGATTCTTGGTAAGAAACCACGGTGAAATAAAAAGAGGTAAACCCAGGTTGGTAATAAACTATCAAGGAATTAATAAAATAATACAGTTTGATGGTTATTACAATCCGAGTAGAGAACACTTAATTGATTGCATCAAAGGTGCTAAAGTATTTTTCTAAAATTGATTGCAAATCTGGTTTCTATCAGATTAAGATGGAGAATGAGTCGAAGAAATTTACAGCATTCTCCACCCCAGAAGGGCAATATATTTGGAATGTTATGCCAATGGGGCTTTCTAATGCCCCTCAGATATTCCAAAGAAAGATGCATAATCTATTTAAGGATTATCTAGAGTTCATGTTCGTCTGCATAGATGACATTCTGATTGCATCTCGAAATATTAAAGAACATATTAAACATCTTGAAATATTTTTAGATGCATGTCACAGGGAAGGTCTTGTTCTCTCTGAGAAAAAGGCTACTATCGCTGCTAACAAAATTGAATTCTTAGGAGTTCAAATTGATGAAGCAGAGATAGAGTTACGGGAACACATTATGGAGAAAATCCGCAATTTTCCTGATATATTAAACGACAAGAAACAACTTCAGAGTTTCTTGGGAGTTGTAAATTTTGCAGGTATATTTATAAAAGACCTTGCAAAATATAGAAAGGATTTTAGACCACTCCTGAAAGAGACTGAAAGCTCTAGATGGAAATGGGAAGAAATCCATACCAAGAGAATTCGTGAACTAAAGCAAGTCTGCAATAGCTTGCCAAAACTCGCGATGCCTCAAGATGAGGATGAGCTGGTAGTCTATATAGACGCCAATGATTTTAGATAGGCAGGAGTGCTCATGAGAAAAACAACTACGGGTCAAAAACCTTGTAGATACATAGGAGGATTGTTCACTGAACAACAAGCCAAACTTTGGCATATTAACGAAAATGAATTCTTTGCAGTGTGGAAAATATTTAAAAAATGCCCTTTATTCTTACTTGCAAAGAAATTTGTATTAAAAGTTGATAATACTAATGTTAGGGCTTTTTTAAAAAAATAAACTTGAATCAAAAATTGAAAAAACTCGTATTATCAGATGGCAAGCTGAATGTCAATATTATACGTATGATATTGATGTTATAAAATCTCATGAAAATATTCTTGCAGATTGAAGCTGACTCCATCATTACGAGATTCAGGCACCTCAGAGAAAACCTAGAGGAGCTATCAAAGCATTTTGGACAGCTCGAGATCAATGCATGAGCGGCTGGCCAATACAACAGACCGATGTGGACATGGTCCGCAATAATATACGAGTCTCCCATATAGCAATGACAGCACTATGGGAAACAATATTAGAGCCAATCAGGAAAGCATCAGCTTCCCTGGTAAACAAAGAGAAATGTGGCCAAAAAGCTAAACTGGTCACATACGAAGAAGCAGATTCAAGCACTGCTTCAAAGAAACCATTTTCGGATACCGAAAAAAATGTATAGCAAGAGGAAAATCATATTTCCAAAAGTTCAAGTCAACCCACTGCCTCTGGGGTAAAAGAGGAAGAAATTAACCTTAGCCCGACAGGCACCTCTAAGGTTAATTCAGACGAGAAGGTCATATCTATAGCCTGGCTGGACTACCAAGGAAA
The DNA here is from genome assembly GCA_030278955.1 of Hygrophila difformis. Lineage (NCBI taxonomy): Eukaryota > Viridiplantae > Streptophyta > Magnoliopsida > Lamiales > Acanthaceae > Hygrophila > Hygrophila difformis. The sequence continues at coordinate 21,595,579 of JAOANR010000015.1, read as the reverse complement.
ATGGGAACAACTGGTTTCCAAAAGGGTAATCAACCCGATCAAAACAGTAATCGAGACATCCAGGATATACAACAGGGTATGGATGTCGAAGGATCGAAGCCAGAAGAGGTTCGAAAGTGGTATTACTTTGGAGCATTAGCATCTGTTCATACTACATCACCAGGATTTCCGGAAGTCGAAAAACTTTCGGGATGGATAAGTAGCGCGGTGCACGAATCATGGCAGAACAACCCGCACCTGCAACGAGGAGATATTCTGGAGCTTAAGTTCATTTCAGCGGCACCAGAAATAGTCGGGAAAGGTTCTTATCCGGTCTTTCATTTTATTAAATAACAAATATCTGATATGATTGCCTACAACAGAGTTAAGTCTATGGATGAGAAGGCACCATTTGTATCTTCAATCAACGAAGATGAAATCTCCACCCGACGAGCATGGGGATTCTGGGTCTGTCTCACCGAGATGGAAAAGGTTAAATATCCGGTTAAAATATTCTCAAACAATTTAAATGGATCGTTCCTGGTTAATTCTTTAACAGGAAAAAGCACAGAGTTTGCGGAAACCTCTTTCGAAAAGAAGAGGTTACTCATCTGGGAAAACAAGTTGGCAGTAACCGAGTCTACCAGAAAGAAGGCATGCAACATAATGCATGTTGGCCAATGGGATAACCACATATGCCCATATTGTGCAGAACAGGAAAAAAAAAACCCCTATTCGGTACAAAGATTCGGGTAACCCAGAAAAAAATCCAGACCCGAACAGGACAAGGGGAAGAAACGTCCAAAAAACTTTCACAAGCCAAAGTAAGATTAGCTGGATGTAAAAAAAAAGAGGTGTCGGCAACACCCATAATTAAAAGCTGAGAAACAAGGGTAGAGTAGTTGGCAGTAAGTGGCCGACAAGAGAAGGTTGAGAGTTGACAAAGAAGCCACCTAACGCAATAATTCTAAAAGGACAATATTGTAGCCGGTGGAAATTAAGGCCAAGTGACGAACGCAGTGACGTCACAAGGATTTAGAGGAAGATTGGAATCCGGAATTGAAGTCCGCGGGCGCCTATAAATAAAGGAGTTTGAAGCAGATGGAATGCATCGAAAAATCCTCCCAACTCTTCAAAACATTTGTAATATTTCTCTTTCTGCAAATTTCCTTTGTGTTTGTAATAGTATGGGGTGCATCCCCAAGAGTCTTGCTTCCTCCATGAGGAGCTAAGTGTCTGTCTTCTCCATTAAGGGAAATTATGTTTGAATAATATTTTTAATATTTCTTCAATAAAATCCAGGCTGTGTTGTTTAATATATGTGTATTCAAGGCTGTGTTTGTAATAGTATGGGGTGTATTCCAAATATTCCGATAATATAGTTAAAAACCTTTACCCATATCTTGTTACGCCCTAAGGTAGGAAACGAAATAGGGTTGTGCTGTTTGTTGCTGAAGGAGCCAAGAATCGGTGAACCATCGGTCGCGGCTGCGTGGTTGGAGGAAGTTCGTAAAATTCCGGAGCTTCAGAAACCCGGTAGCAAGACGGTCAAATCCAAGGTATGAGTTTAACGCTTAATTTAATTATCAGAAGCATGATGGGCTTTAATTGGACTATATTTAATGAAAAATATAAGATGATGGTCAAAGTGTAATAGGGCAAAAGTTAAAGTCAACTGATGGGGTCAAAATTATAATTAAGCAAAAGTTGGTAGGGTCAAGTATAATTTTAAAAAGTCTGAATGGCCTAAAATTGAACAAAGATGGTTTGTTATGGCCTAAAATTCATAATCCAATTAGTCATAGCCTAAAACCCGAAAGGTCTCCTTCTGATGGCCTATTTTGATAATTATCTCTATTATATGTATTGTGTATTTTACCGTCTACAGACAGACATGTAACTAAGGCCAACTCCAGCAGTACGCGAAATTAGTGGGAGACGGCAGTTCACCGTCCAAATCCACTCCAGCAGCAGTCTGCAAATGGAAAACGGGACGGCATTTTCCTGTTGGGTGAATAGTGCCCCGCCTTGTAGTGGGGCAGTGTAGACAGCGGCATCCTGTTTTCTATTTTTTTTTTCTTTTATTTTTTGTTCTTGTAATTTTTACACTTTATTTTATCAAATAAACTTAAAATAGGGGATGTGCCTTCCAATAATCTCATTATTGTATTGTTAATTTTATATTTTTCTATTAAATAAATTTATTGATTCGATACCCATAAATTTATATACTTTTGGACATATAAGTTAACATTTTGAACACATAGGTTAGCATTTTGGACACATAGGTTAAGATTTTGGACATATAGATTAACCTTTTGGACATGTAGGTTAACATTTTGAACACATAGATTAGCATTTTGGACACATATAGGTTAAGATTTTGGACATATATTAAATAAACTTATGGTTCGCATTTTTTTTTGAGTTTGTATAATAATTTGTTTTTCTTTGGATGAGCAATATATTGTTGAATATTGATTAGATTCTAAAAATAATAATTTTTTTTAAATAACTTAAAAATATAAATTAAACTAAAAAATAAAAATATGTATTTAAAAAAATAATTATAAAATTAAATATAATATATATTTAAATATAAACATATATTAATTTGATATATAAAAATTAAATGAATAGTAAAAAGAATCAAAATGGAATATTCTTAAATAGAGGGAAATTTAGAGTTGATTGTTGGAGATGAAAACTAAAAAACTGTAAACTGGACTGGAAAATAAAGTAGAGTTGACTGGGAAATAGAATTTATTGCTGGAGATGGCCTAAGTAAACAAACAAGAGATTAAAAAAAAAAAAAAACAAAGAAAAAAAGACAATACTTTAAGGATGAGATAGAGAAAAAAGTGGGAAGTTGGTGATAAAGATGATGCAAACGTAGGTCATGGATGATGTAAATAGAAAAAGAGAAATTCCACTAAGTGTTTGAGTGAGCAATCCTGGCTTTTTTAAGTTGATAATTTTTCTTGACTACATAAATTAAATCATGAGTGAGGTTAGAAACTCAGAATGGATACCAATAGACTGAATACTATGAATGGAATCTGACAATTGACAATCTGCCTAGAAGCAATCAGAAAATACTTCTACTTTGGTTCTTTGTTCTAAACGAAAATGAAGATTTCTTAGAATCAACAAATCATTTGGGAATTGCACAACAGAGGTTTTACATTTGTGGCCAAATCTCATAAGAATCGCATATAATATAAATGCATCAAGCAGGCTTCAGAACTGAAGTCCAAGTTTTTTCTTCTAATGTTCAAAGTACGGATGCGAACCTTCTAAAATATGATCCTTCTATATATATATATATATATATATATAACCTATTAAAATTTTTATGGATCACAAACCTTGTGATGAAAAAAAGAACATTCAAATTTAAATACAGTATGTTCCTTTGTCCAATTTTTTAATATTATTTAGAATATAATTATTTGAGCACGTACTTATCTTTAAATTATACTCCTAATAATTATTTGAACACATACTTATCTTTAAATTATAATTAATAGTATAAAATATTATTAAATTAAATGTATAAAAACCACAAAAGTAATGTGATGGGAGAATTATTCCAAGGGGCTTTCAGATAAATAAACCAAAAAGTGTAGGTCGATCACTATCATTTCTGGATGAAACTTTTCTAAAAACAAATCACAAGAAGAGCTTTCTAGTATGTGCTTTGGGAGAGGATTCGAATCTAAACAATTTGATAGTATAATAAAGGGAAAAATATGATTATAGTGTATTATACTATTACAATATAAAATAAAAATTATTGTAGTACACTATTTCTTCTCCAACCCTAACCTTGGGTTGTTGTTTATATTGTCATTCATACCATATTTCTTCTAAGAAATATGATAGGAATGATTGCTCATCTCTTCTTCCTCTTCTTGCTTCTAATGGACCAGAGAAAATTTTTGAGATTGCTTCTATTTTTTTTTTTTTCTCAACAACCAATAATAAAGGCTAGAAAAAGAAGAAAAAAAAAGTAATCATAAGAAAAACGACAATCGCGACGCTAGGACAAATCCTAACTCCTAAAGAATCAAGTTCCCGCCGCATCTGCAGCCAAAAGAGACTTTTCCGGATCTGGAGAAAATGCCCAAGTAGTGAAGAAGAGATCACAACTAATTAAAAAATTTTATTTTATTGTTTCATAATCTTTCACTAATATTTTAACAAATTTACTTATCACAACGTTTTTTCATACTTTCAAATAATTATGGACTTTGTGCTATAAAACCTTCTTAATGTGATTGATTACAAAAATATACTGTATTTGTTTATGTTGGGGGTGGGGGGTGGGGGGGGGGTGGGGGTGTAAGAGGTCATAAAAATTACTTATAATGCATAAACTTTAATTCGGAGTATAAAAAATGAAAATAAAAATATTGCTTGCTTTGTTCTCAACTTTTATTTTATAGGATAGAAAACTTAAAACTGAAAATGTTATTTCCTTCGTTTTTAGTTTCAACAACATTGGAGATTTCATGTAAATCAATATGTATTTTAAACCATTAATACCTCAAGTTTTGTACAAGAAAAAGTCCTAAAAGTTTGATATTTTATAACTACAAGGCAGACGAATCCAACAAAATCCCACTTGGCTATATTTTTCTTTTATAAATATGATAAAAATTTAAACTAAAATTAAACTATGAATAGTAGTAGCAAACCTCTACTGTTGCAACTAAAAAAACAGTATATGTATACAATGATTTCCCCCCTCAAAATATAAATCCCTTCCTGATACATTTCAGTCTGAATATCGGAGGACATCTGTGTAAATGAAGTAGAAAATTGTCTCCTCATGAAATACTGAAGCCTAGAACAGAGTTCATGTAAAGAATTAATTGTGAGAATAATTCACTATATTTACTGAAATGCGCAAATAACCCCTTATATACTTAAAAAATGTGCAAATAAACCCTACTCAAAGTCGTCCGAAGGTGTTACCTTCACAATATAGTAATAAGAGGGTTATTTGCATTATTTCTTCTCTTTTTTGGAAGCACTATTTCATGGAGAGGCGATCACTATTTGTCGAGAAATATGCACAAAGTAGCAAACGGAAAATTGGCATTATAGAACAATTGGTTGTTCTCCTTCAAGCTCTGATATCACAATTAACGAGTCTGTCATTTCAAGACTAAGAGGCTCAGATTTTGGAATCGGGTTTATGACCTACAACCAACAAAGATGCAGTCCAGAGTTAAAAATGTTATGCAACAAACGTAAACTTGACAAGGCCTTTATTTTTATTTTTATTTTTAGTTTTTTTTTTGATAAAACTGTTGGTTTCAACACATTTGTCCTTTAACTTTTAGGTGGAGCAAGTCTAGTCCTTTAATTTATAGGTGGAGCAAATTTGTCCCAATATTTTCTGTCTCCAGCTAGAATTTCATTGTCTAAAGAAAAAAATGTGCTGATTCTTTTGGAAATATTGGGGCCCTTCTCTTTCACTACCCCATGAAATAAAAGAATGGTATCACACCAATTAAGAAAGATGGGAACAATTTCACTGCAACAGTTAAGAACCATTAAGGGGCCATTCTCCGATTAAATCTTGAACTGTTTCATATTTCCATTGACTACTAGAATTGAATTATGAGAGCAAGACAAAGATAATGTAAAAAATCTCAAATATAAAGCTTTTAAAAGCGCTTTTTGGTGGCTTGATGAAATCAAATTTTGGAGTTTGAATATAAGGTTTTAGATTTTATCTAAAGAAGTTGAATACGTGATACCTTCTTGTTGTTTTTAACATAACCGATGGCGACTTCTCTGCGAAGATTTGCTCGTTCTGTTAGCTCATTGAACGAAGGATTCTCTCCTTGTTTCATGTAGAGGCTGATGTCCTGTTCAAACAAGTGCAATTTCATGAAATAACTCGTAGTGCGGTAATTGTTGTCTGAATTGTTTTTCATCTCACCTTTACATATATTTCGTCGCCCTCAGCATTCAGAATGTCTTTCCAAACCTCATTCAGTTGGCTATTTTCAGCCACTGCAGATGGTAACCAAAAAAATAAAAATTCTCAAGCCTTGATGCAATGGATTACGATCTTTTGTTTTTTCTAAAATAAAAAAAAAAAAAAAAAAAAAAAACGACAATGGAAGAAGTTGGGGATCGAACCTTGAGCTGTCACAAGGCTCATAACTTCTTCAGCTGCAATATAGGTGAGCGATGGTCTGAACCTCGTAATCTGCAATGTTAAGTCACATACATAGGAGATACACATCAAAACATGAAGGGCCGGTGTGCAGTTAGTGGACGACTATAATGTTGGTAAATAGAGGTAATTTACCTGTTTTCCCAATTTAGAATCCACAATTTCAGCAACAAGGTTTTGCACCTGAGATTTATGGAAATAAGTTAATTGGACACGAGGAAGTACGCTAAACAACCTATGTGGCGAATGCAGCATAATATACAAAATTTTAAGGCCAACTTGTGGTGAAGACGGAACTAAATTTTTTGCTTTTGATTAGACATGAATAAAGCAGTCTACCTTTATTCCAAGTTTACCACAAATATTTTCAGCGAGGAGGAGAGAAAATGCTGAGTTTTTATCAGCCCTCGATGGATCTATACAGCAAAAGAAAAATATAAATATAAAATTTTAAAAACAAGCCAAAGAATGAAAAGAGAATTTAAGTGTACTTTAACAACCAAATCAATGACGATCCTTCTACCTCCAACTTGCCACTCTTTGGCAGATATTACAGCTATCGAGAAAGGGAAATCTTTCTTGAAGGACTGTTGGAAGTTAATAATTGTCTCTTTTAACGTGTCATAGTCCATAGAATTTCCAACCTGTGAAGATGCACCATAAGGGCGTAATTTAAATTTCAAAGCGAGGCACATATGAAATATGAACGACAATGTCGCAAGAAAATGCAAATATTGCAATGTTACTTACCCGGTGGAAAACTCGAACGTTTTTCAGCTTTCCTTGGCCAGCATGTGAGCAAGCTTTATATCTTTCATCCAAAGGAACATCCGACAATATTTCCTGCATTTGTTGCATAAAAACAGAAAATATTGATGGATGCCAAAATGGAGATAAATTGTCAAGTACGAACCGTGAAGTCCCTTGCATTTCTTTAATTCTTAATATTTCAAAATGGGTGCAAATAAAAATTGTATAAACTATATACTCTGAAACTACACGATTAGACGATTTTAACGAAAACCACACTTGAATATTTTTCTCTAATTACATCATTTTGCATTTTTTAATTCTTAATATTTCAAAATGGGTGCAAATAAAAATTGTATAAAATATATACTCTGAAACTGCACGATTAGACGATTTTAACAAAAACCACATTTGAATATTTTTTCTAATTACATCATTATAATATTAAGTCAAAGTTAAACGATAAACAGTGTCAAAATTTGTTAGAATCTTAAACACAAATATCCCACCACTTTAACTATTAAACCCTACCACTTAAATTACCGTGCCTAAAAGAAATGAGTCAAACTTCGCGGGACGGAGGGAGTATCATCTATTGAATATTAGTTGTTAGCCAATTGTATTAACTTTATTCGATATCTACATAAGTTAGATGGTTTCAGAATTAAAATAGATACGAAATATCACATACCAACACACTGCCGGGTCCAAGATAATTATCATATTCTTCAATCATTTGTACAACATCGGGCCGCCATCCAAGCACTAGTACATACTCTGTTGGACCTAGACCCAAATCAGACGCCTGTATGTAGAAAAATCTAAGAATGTCGTTAAAAATAAGGAACAACCGAGGATAATTTAGGAAAAACTAATCCTACCTTCGAGCGTGATCTTTGTGGTCTCCTCACGATATTTTCCAGCCTCTTTCTCGAAACATCAAGTGCTCTGCTGAGGAATTCACTGTTTTTTGAAACAACTTCTAAATTATCGATCGAGCAACCACTTTCTTTGGCATCTTGCGGATACGAGAGATGTGGTTTCTTCTTCCCGTGCACAGGGGAAATGAATAATACCTACAGGTGGAAAAGCAAATGTTAATGTGAGAGAGAGAGAGAGATCGTAGAATCAAATTGTGTTTAGTGATTTGTGAAAGGGACTGGCGAGAGTGACTAAGTATAGTAGCCTTCGGATTCATTTTACGTACCTGATCAGTTTCTTTCAACACTTCTTCATCGTTTGGGTGAAAATATATTTGTCCATTTCGATAAAGACCACAAACAACAGCCTGAAAGGTAACAAACACATGAAAAAATTTAACTAAAAAACTCAGTAATTAGAATGATCAATGAATCCTAACAGTCATATTGGTCTACCTCTTGAAATCCACGCCTCAATTGTCGGTAAGTTAGTCCTTCCAAATGAGGGAAATTGCAGAGATTGAATACATTCTCTGATATGTGAAGATTCCCATCAAGCAGAAATTAATCATTGGTTAATCAGATTACTAATCTCAACCATACTTGCTACTTGTCTCAACCATACTTGCTACTTGTAAAATTCTAAAACTAAATATTTAAGGTAAAGTGAGCGTACTGCGATAGTTGAGCAAGTGCTTATATATCTTTATAAGCCCTTTCTGCCGGGAACATTGAACAAATAACTTGGATGCAACATTCTCCACGGGCTCCACTTTCAAGCCCGAGATAGATTTTAAAAGCTCACTTGTATTTGAACTCGAAACCTGTACCGCAAAGGAGCAAACTCTATTAAAGCCTCCAATTCGTAAAAGAAAGAAAAAGATCCATGAATTACCTCGACTACAGTAGGCACAGAGTCCATCAGTAGAAGGGGTTGAAGTGCAAGTACAGACAGAAAAGCATCTGAATCAATTTCATACCTAGAATGATTAAAATGATAATAGAAATCAAAAACTGAGAGAGCTTATGCATTCCAACCTCTTTTGTAACTTCATTTTGCAATGGAACCACGCAAGTACATGGATATCTGTATGTATACACAATTTGGTCTAAATCTATAAGTTATGACCATTTCTCATATCTCATAAGCTACTAGTACATGTATTTATATGTCTAGACATATATGGAAATTAAACATACAAACAAATAACTCTAATCTGACACTATTTTCATTTCATTGTTTACCAATTGTAGATACTGTTCTCATCATCTATAACTGATCATTGCAGGGATTCGGGGAATAAAGCAATAATGCACATATGCCAACATGAAACTAAGTACCATCAAGTTCAAGTATTCACATCTATGTTTCCTCTTTTCAGTTAATGCATTCAGATGTCTACAATCAGTTGCCTAGAATGAAGTTCATAATAAACTTAGTTTTGCTAGAGACTGCTTCAAGGACAAGGTACCAAATTATTGTACTAGATATCCTCTTCCAAATATAATTCTGTTCATTTTGGTTCAACCGTGTATCGAGGAGGAGAATCACTTAGCATATAGGAGTATATCAATCTCACCAGCTCCCTTTTATGTAAGGTAGGTTAACCTTGCACGTGTGCATAGAAGAAATAGATTTCAGTGGAACCTGTATCGATGCACAAAGTATATAAAAAAGATGGGGCGGTTGGAGGTCAAACACAGGACCCCTAAATCTAATATTGTGTTAGTCACCAACCAACCAAGACCAAGCTCTTGAGGAAATCACTTGGAATTTATATAATTTTCAACAATTCATTATAGACCATATCAAATTTAAACAGTGAGAGCTCAAAACCATTCAATGTACAGGGTACACAATACGTCAAATATGCACCTGTCTTCCTTGGTTGGCAATATGATTATAGCACGGGCTTTATTGGCTGCAGCCCTCTCAAAGGATTTCGTTAAACTCAGACTACAACTGCACAAACAGAGTTTAGAAGTGTTATACAGGTAGCACTTTGAAAACATAAAACCTAAGTTCAAAAATAGGCTATTAATGAAAAGGTTCATCATACAGAAAAGAGATTTATCATTGAAGTTAGTAATTATAAATTATACCACTCATTTCAAAATTATGAAGAGCACCCATTTCAGCTTACACCACTGGCATATATTTCAATTCTGGCTTCTTTTCCAAATTTATATTATTCATTAAGAATGTCCACACAATCGAGATTTTTGGTCTGGAATTTAACTGTATTATCCATTTTACCTTTTTGTCATGATGTCAATATGATTGAGGTCTTTGGCAATGTTATCAGCCATTCGGTCCATCTGCTTCCTCGGTAGGTCAGACAAAAGAAGAATTCTCTGTCTCCTGTAACCACATCTTCAACTACAATAAACACGGCTCTGTATTGAACAAATGTCTAACAATTAATACCATAAAAGCAACTACCTAGCTGTAGCAGTGCCGAAGCGAACCGAGAATTCGTGATACTTGTTTATCTGCTTTAATATAAAGCTCAGGCGACTGTTAACACCACAAATAATTATGTGATCTGCCTCCAAAACTTGCACTTGGGCACCTTCTCTTATCCTGTGCATATTATTCTATTGAAATGCAGATGAGAATTATGCTCCAGGTAAACTCTAACAGAACATAGGACATTTTAAGATCTTACCCTCAATTGTTCAGTCATTGTGCTCAGGAGTCGAGAATAGAATAATATGCCCCATATAGCAAGAATGAACCCAATAACCCGTTCAATTCTAGTTCTTTGCTGCAGTAGAAGAGTGAAAATTTTTCTCAGGTAGAAATTACCCATCCATACATAACATGAACTAGAGTTTATCAAGCACAAGATTGAATTGACAAAGATGAAACACACTTTCAGATGAGTGGATGACGAACAAAGACAAGCCCAAGCCTCCCAAACGCAATCCTCAAGAGATTGAGTGCTGCCCCTGTATTATCCATCATATGCACATTTCAAAATCAGTAAATGCAGGGAAAGAATAAGTGATGATCCTATAACTGGATACACAAGCTTATGATGCATCTTAGATTATTGAGCATATAAATTGAGGTAACGAAGTTTCTTTGCAATTGTATTACAAACGGATGAAGGCACTTACAAGACCATAGGCAACTTACAAGACCATGAACATAAGTGTCATGCTCGTAGAATTCTTAAGAGTATTTTATACACTTACGAACACATTCATACATACTACCTCCGTCTCATTATAATTGTTACGGATCCACCTGACACGTTTGCCGATACACATTTTTAACGGTTAATAACTTAAATTGTGTACAATAAAAAACTATAAAAAATTTAGATTCTTAAACTACAAGATTAGATGAATCTAACAAGATCTCACTTGACCATGTTTTTTCTTATATAACTATGATAAAAATTCAAATCAAACTTAAATAGTGAATAGTGCCAAAAAGTCAGACGTAACAATGTTAATGAGACGGAGGAAGTAATAACTTTTCCTATGTCTATTGCAAATATTTAGAATTCCATCAATCTTACTTCATTGCATCTACTAAAACTCCAACTTAGACTTACTTATGAAAAATATCAAATCAATCCATGTATTGACACCCCAAAACTTTTAAGTCATCTAACATTTCCGTAGAATATTACTCCCTCCATCCCATTTGATATGTCTTGTTACTGTTGGGCTTGGGCACGGGAATTAAGGTGGAGTTGATTTGTGAGTATACGATGGACTCCACATAATTGTTAGAGGGAAAATTATTTATGTTTATAGAAACAAGACATTTATGATGGGATATCCAAAAATAGTAAATATGACATTTTAGTTGGGACAGAGGGAGTATACATTTGTACACAGGTCATAACATTAGTAGTCCACGAACACACACTTTACACAGACCAAAAATTGCAATAAAGTATACAAGAGATATCAAAAAATTGTCATGCATACCTATGAATATGATAGTTCTATCATCTATGGACTTCAAACTTCTACATTTCGATGTTTCCACCCCTTTATTGGAACCATAATAGCTATAAACAGAACTACGGAAAACCCAGCAATTATATCTAGGGTTTGGAGCCTTCTCCATGAAGAAGGCATTCGTAACATTTTGCTTTGTGGATATCATCTGATGATATTGTTCACTAGACAACTTTGCTAACCTAAAAGTTGGCTGTATTTGCAGTACTAACCTGAACTTAAAGAAGAGGAAACCGCCAATAAGGACAAATGAGAAGCATGCCAGAAGGAGAACAATAAAAATCCTGCAAAAATCATTTTGACAATTTGAAACTTGGGAATATGAGTGGGTGAATTAAAGAAAGCAAGTAATGCAAAATCTAACGATTAGAAAGGAGAATGCAGCAAAGATCATCCCTACTTTATGATGTGATTCACATGTACAGGTAAGGCGTAGCATACAGATGCTGTCAAAATTTAGCCATAAAAAACGTTTACACACCAAAACATACATCATCATACCTTAATTCTCTGCATAAAATTCAGGTTGTGAATATTAGTAGACAAAATTATTGGGTTGGGAGTATACAAATGACAACCAATTGCCAGTATTACATGTGCTTAGTAATTCAAGATATTCAAGTTTCAGGATAATTAAATGCCAGACAATAACAATCAAAGTTTTCTAGATAACAATATTATAACCACATGGCAGTGCAAAAGGCTTGATATAAGACATTGTAAATGACCGAAACAGCCTTTAGTTACTCTTACATGACAACATTTCTCTCAAGTTGTGTGTTGAATATATAAACCAATCGAGCAAGATTCCATTTGATGTCTTGAAATGAAGGAAGACAAACATCTAATTGGAGTGGTGTGGGTTTGCTCAAGGAATTAGACAGGCAAGCAAAGGGCAAATTTGAAGCTGCAAATGTTTGAATTGCGTAATAGAGTGATTCTTGAACTACTTTCATGAATGCATCTTTGTTATTCAGGCATATTGATCTGAAAGAATATGAGAGGGATGCCATCAGGAATACAACTTTGCCATCCTGCACAACCATTAATACCAATTAGACATTGGCCACCGGATACTCAATGTAAACTGGCAATGCGTAAGCATGTTGTGCTCTAAACAGAGGTCTAGAGACAAGAAACAAACATGTGCTTATTTGTTATATTCCAGAGAGTTTTAAGCAGATAAGCATCCTAAAACTTGCATAAATGAAAAAGTACAACATCCTTATACAGATGCTTCAACATAATAAAATAAAATATACAAAAATTATGACTGCTAACACACACCATCATTAAAATTTTAATTTTGTTAAATGCATTTAACACCTGGAAATATGGAATATGTAGCGATCACAGAAATTGTTGTCATAGACCTACCTGAAAAGCTTTTCTCGTATCTGTCTTCGTCAGTTTAAAATACAGTTTATTGAGATTGATAATTCTCACCGAAGGGTCTAAATTCCATGCCGCTCTCGAGCTTCTTTTCCTTTTCTCTGGCAAATATTAGCAAGTCTAACTATTAAATATGTACTATAGCGCCTTAATGCCACTCATAACATTTTGCTCACAACCACCAAAAGAAAACCATAAATTTGGATTCAACTCACCTCTATTGTTTATTAACAAACAATCAACATGAAAGACTGAATTAGGGAGCCACTGATTGGAATACAGCCTTGATCTTCTGATAATCACTAAAGCTTCGTCAGCTTGGCGAGAAAACATAAACCAGCAGAGTATCCACCAATCAATTTACACTTTGATTAGCAATACACAGAAACAATAACTTATCAAAAGGACTACAAAAATCGCAGATTTGATTTGTCAAATTCACTGTGCAGGGGCAACCCGTATATTATATACAAGCTCACTTTCAAGATTCCAAAGAAATGAAGGATCGGAAATTATAATATAAAAAAAAAAGTACATAGATAAAAAAAAAAAAGAAAAAAGAAGGAACTTTTTCATTTATCTCATTCAACAAAACCAAAGCTCATACAAGTTGTAGGAGATTCAAAAAGTGAATAAATACATCTACAGCACAATAACTTTTTGAAAAAACAATGATTTGATATTGGTTGAGGCATTTTTACATACAAAATGTGTGCATTCTCTTAAAAATGTTAGGGGGCCCAAATCACATTTTTAAACAGCAAAAAGACAATCCTTTTTGTACATATGAATAAAGATCAAAAAATTACCTCTGAGGTAAAGTCAAACCCGATTCGTGGCTTGTCGTTGAAGTCCATGGGCGGACGCAGTGGAACTGCAGCATCTCCCGTTCCTAATCCCTCCCTATCCCTGTATAATTTTGCTGTGTATAAATGAATTATATGGCATTAAACCAGAATGGAAAACAGAAATGGAGGTGGGGCCTTGCGGGTGTATCCAAGATCAGCAAATCGCAAAGCAGAAGAAAGTGGAGGGAGGGACCTCCTTGAAGGAAAAGGCGATTGCCTTTTCTTAACTTGAATTGGAATAATTAATCAAATTTAGAATCCTCTTTCTGGGAAAGTGAATTTGATAGATGATAGATCTCGTGCAGATTTCTGGTTACCTGCTGCATATATGAAGTCATGAGACTTCTCGGTGCCTATGAAATGGAATCTGTTTGCTGACAAATCCAGTGCACACTTGTTTCCTCGTACACTGTTTCTTGGATATTAAATACCAATTTCGTTAGGGTGCAATCACCCTTTTTGACTTGATGTGCTGTGGGCATTTACAGCCGTTGATTGTCTTTAAAAATCGACGATTGAGATTAACTCTAAGGGTAGAAAAGTAATTTCATATATTTGCCATATTGTTCGCCGTTGGACGTCGTCTTCTTTGGATTTCCGAGTTCTCTTCTGTTTTTTTTTTTGGTGACAAGTTCTCTTCTGTGTTTTGTTTGCTGTGTACGTGTTGCGGCGGTGTGAGGAAGTTGTTGGCAATTATGAATGCGATTAGCATGTCGTTGAATGCGTCGGCAACGTTTTCAGATTCGAGTTCTGCGTCCAATGGTACTTTTTAGCATTTTGGAATTTTGAGTATTTTTATCGCAGATCGTCGTTTTTGATTTTATGTATGTTTTTTGAGTTTTGAGTTCTTCTTTTGATATGTTTCTCTTTTTTTGTGTTTTCTGAAGTTTCATATCTATATGTTCATTTAAGCGTCAAAACGTTTGCACATGTGATTATGAGGGACTGAACCATTATATTTTCAGCGATGAACTCTTAGCATTTTCAGCGATGCATCACGAGCATTTTCAGCGATAACTGACTAGCGTTTTTGAGTTCTTCTTTGATATGTTTCTTTTTTTTTTTTGTGTTTTCTGAAGTTTCATATCTATATGTTCATTTAAGCGTCAAAACGTTTGTACATGTGATTATGAGGGATAGAACCATTATATTTTCATCGATGCATGCCTAGTATTTTCAGCGATGTATTTCTAGCTTTTTCAGCGAGAACTGTCTAGCATTTTCAGCGATGGACGTTAAGCATTTTAAGCGATGGTTTATGTCAGCTACGTGTATTTATTATTTTAATGGGAATTCTTTGTTTATTTCTTCACAGGCAACATAAATTGGAGTGAGTTAAGTTTTGTTACAGCTGATGATGCGTTTAGGTTTTATTGTGATTATGCTCATAGTTTAGGTTTCTCGGTAAGGAAAATGTATGAGAGACCAAAGCCACATGAAGTTGATAGATTGTTCTATTTACAATATGCGTGCAATAAGGAAGGTTTTCGTCGTGGTTGTTTGTTGGATAGTGATTCATCTTGTCGTTCTAAGAGTCTGAAATTTCGTAGGAGTGATGAAACCCGAACTGGTTGTGAAGCAAAGGTGAGGTTACATTATAAAACTGATGAAAAAGTTTATAGAGTTGTGTTTTTCTGTGGTGATCATAATCATGATCTGCATGGACCATCAAGGAAGCATATGTTGAAATCGAATAGAAGAGTTGATGAGTTACACAGTGTTGTTGCTGGTATACATGAAGAAGTTGGATTGTCATTGAAGTCATCGTATGACTTGTTGAGTATGGGTGCTGGAGGTAGTGGACTTGTAGGATTTTTAAAGGACGATTTGAAGAATGCACTTGTTAGAAGGCGGCAAAGAAATTTAAAAGTAGGGGATGCTGGTGTTGTATTGAAGTATTTCTCTGAGAAATGTGTCAGTAATCCATTTTTCTTCCATGAGTATGATCTGGATGATGATGAGAGAATTACAAATATCTTTTGGTCAGATGCTGAAATGAGGATGGATTATCAAGCTTTTGGTGATAGTGTGACCTTTGATACAACGTATCGGACAAATAAAAATTACAGACCATTAGCTGTTTTTGTTGGATTCAATCATCACCGACAGACTTCTATTTTTGGAGCTGCATTGATGCTTGATGAAACTCAAAGATCATTTGAGTGGCTATTTAAAACATTTTTGAAGTGTATGGGGGATAAGGCACCTCAAACGATTTTCACAGATCAAGATTGTGCGATGGCACCGGCAATTAGGAAAATTTTGCCTAATACCTATCATGCTTTATGCAGTTGGCACATTATAGAAAATGCGAAAAAAAATTTGAGTCAACTGTACACACCAAGGTAAATATTTAGTTATTTTTACTTTCAATTGTTTTTTCGATTTTGGATATTGATATGTACATGTTGAACTCATTTTTTTAGGTTTGATAAGCTATTTCATCATTTGGTATATGATGTGAGGACAGAGATGGAATTTGAGGTGGAATGGGAATACATGCTATCAACTTGTTTCTCACAATCTGAACATAGGTGGTTGTCGACTACTTATAATTTGAGAAGTCAATGGTCCGCTGCTTGGGTTAAAAATCATTTTACTGCAGGAATGAGGACTACTCAGCTAAGTGAATCTTTTAACTCAGTTGTGAAACGGTATGAATAAATTTCGTTTTCAGCGATAGTTGAATAGTTATTTTCAGCGAGACGATACTGTTTTGATCAGCGAGAGTGTTCTATTTATTTCAGCGATGTGTGTTTGCTCTATGTAGTTGAGAATTTGATTTTCACATCCCCATATTGTGTTGACATTTCACAGGTTCTTAAGGCCAGTTGATAACTATGTTGAGTTCTTTGCACATTTTGAAAGGGTTGTGGAGTCAAGGAGGGATAATGAACGGATGGAAGATTTTAAGGCAGATGATAGACAAGTTTCTGCCAGGTTTATTATGAATCCACTATTGAAATATATAGCTGAGAAGTACACACCAAATGTGTTCAATATTTTCAACAATGAGTATGATTTGTCATTTGGGTATGTGGTTGAGCTTCAACCAGATGCATTAATTTATCGTGTTTGCAAGAGAGAAGATGCAGATTCAAAGTTGATTGGTGATCATGTGAATGTTAACATTGATGATGGTACAATTGGATGCAGTTGCAATATGTTTGAGAATATGGGGATTTTATGTTGTCATGCTCTGAGGGTGATGGATATTCTGTCAGGAAGTGGAGCAAAAGTGTTTCATACTATTCCAGATAAATATATTTTGCGGCGGTGGTCAAGGAATGCAAAATGTGATCTTAGTTATGTTGATGTTGGTGTTGGAAAAGAAACAAATGTGGTCAATGCAGCATCTAGATACCGGAAATTGTGTGGCTTGTTTTTGAAATCAGCAATTGTGTTGTCACGAAATGAGGATGCTTGTGAATCGTTTATGTATGACTTTGAGACATTGATGAAAACAAAGTATGACAACATTGATATTAACAAAGAGTCGGGTAATTTCTAATCAAAGACATATTTATGTTTTTGCTTTTTTTGAAATTAGTGTTTCTCAATGTTTTTGTTTTTTTTTTTTTGCAGAGATTGGAAGTACATCAGATTACTCAAATTTGCATTTAAGGGAAAGAGAAACTTGTAAAGGGCGGAAGAAATCGAACAAGAGAATGGTCTCTATTTCTGAAGCTGTTCGGAAAAAGAAAGAGTTAGAACATCGTAAACGGATGCAGAAATGAAGTTTTTTGTTTTTTTAGAAATGACATGAAGTGTATTGTTCATTAATATTGTATTGATCGACTTAGTTCAGTGATAACTAAAGCAATTCAGCGATGATTACTTATATATAAAAGCGATGATCGTTATGCAATTCAGCGATGAAAGTTAGTTTTAATAAAAAAAATAACCGTGTAGTATTTAATAAGAAAATGTTACAATGTCTCAGAAAATCGCGTAAAAAATGCAATTCAGCGATGATAAGAAATGATAAAAAGCGATCGTCACAGTGCAATTCAGCGATGGAGATGAGTTAATAAAAAATAACAGTGTAGTAGTTAATAAAAATTTTACAATGTTTTTTCAGAATTCGCGTAATTAATAAAAAATAACCGTCTAAGTAATTAATAAGAAATAACCGTCGAGATTTCACCGTGTAGTATTTAATGTCAATTTAACCGCCAATTTTCAATTTATCACTGTCGATACTTTCTCTAGGGCTTTTCAGCGATTTTAGCGATTCTCTGCGTCTACGGCGAACGGCGATTGTTTTTCTACGGCGAACGGCGAACGGTGATACTTTACTTTTTGTTTATCAAGAATGGCTGAAAAAGTGCATACTCAGGTGTGTTGCGTCCCATCTAGCATTTGTCTTTTAAATAATATCCTGAACGAGACTGACGGAGATGGGAAGAAAGAGTTTATTCACGATACTTGCTTCAGTTGTCTGCTCATGTTCAAAATGTGCATGCTCAAGGTTGATCCTGTTATAACTTTGATTAATCAGTGGAGCATTCAGGAGGAATGCTTTATTATTGATAAAAACTGTCGATGGAGGTTTACAGATGAAGACATTCATAAAGTATATGGTTTGCCATGGGGAGTTGATAAGTTTATAATAGATTTGAAGAATAATGAAATTGGTTATGATTTTGCTGATGAATTTTGTGAAAAGTATTCTCTTATTACGAATAAGAAGGAGCCTAATCGGATACCTGTTAAGGATCTTAGAGCTATTTTAGAGAATACGGAGAATAATGAAATTCCATTGGATGACTACTGGAGGATGTATGTTTTGTTTGCTCTGCAGAAAGTCTTTACTCCTAACTCAGGGAGGGTTGTAAACAAGAGGTATCTTCAGTTTCTTAGATCTCCGGAAGAAGCTTTAAGGTACAATTGGTGTCTTCATATTAGACAATTTCTTATCAAATCTCTGAATGAGTATAAGGCAAAATTGGATAAGGGAACCAGTGCTCAAGCACGCCCCTGTGGAGACCTGTTTTGCTTAATGGTAATTTTTAATTTTGTGTTTTTTATGCAATTTATATTTGTTATGTGATATATATTGTTGATTATGGTAATTGTTTGTTGATTATGTATCTTGTTTGTTTTTGTTTTTTTCAGCACATGTTTTTTGATTTCTATGAGCGTGAAGAGCTTCATTTGGTTGGATTTACTTGTAAAAAGGATCGATACTTGGAGATGGTTGATATCTGGAAGGTTTTCCCTAATGCAAAGTATCCAGATATTGACTTTAAGAAGAAATCGAGGGTTACGAAAAGGACTGTGGAGGAAGATGACGATCGACTTAGCACTTTTGTTTCTGGTCTAAAGAAGAAAAGGAGGGGTGGGAAAGAAGTGGAAGATGAGGGTTTGAATTCTACTGCAAATGAACCAACTGCCAATCTTTCTAGGAGTGTGGATGGAGGAGGGGATGAGCAGTTAGGAGAAAATGTGGATTTGAATGCTATTGGAAATGAAGAAGCTGCCAATCTTTCTAGCTTGCAGCCTATGCATTCACCTGTTGTCCATGAAGCTAATGCAAATGAGACAACTGATTCTGAACCAGTTGTTCATCTTTCTGATCACACAATGGACTCTATTTTGAAGATTGCTTGCCAATATATGGATGCTGATGCTTCAGGCAATGTTGATCCTCTCATAGAAGCATCCAGAAATGATGTTGAACCTTCCCCACACCCCCCTTGTGATCAAGATGCAGGTGAACTGTTGATTAATGTGGGTCGACGTCGTGAAGGAGAACAGTCAACTAATCTTGATATAACTGCAAGCGAAGTAGAAATCTTGATGGGTATATTAGCAGGAGCAGGAAATGTTGTGATGAGTCAAGGGGGTCCGGAGGTGACAAGTTTGCTGGAAGGAGGTGATGCAGATGTTGGGAATGTAAAAGACAAAACTGAAGAGAGAGTTGCCCCGGACACTGAAAATTTACCTGAAAATGTACCGAAGGTAGTTTTATAAATTTTGTACTTCATAATATTTTTTGAAGGTAGTTTCTGACATTATTTTTTCTTTTTTGCTTTTTCTGTGTTGTTTATTTTTATTGCAGAGATCTTTATTTCGATTCCGAATCCCTTTCAGTTTCGATTCCTTGAATGTATGTACATTGACAAAATGTTTGCTATAGGGGTTATTGTAACAAACTGTTTTGATATATTTTTCTTGTGTGATTTTTAGTTAGCACATGATGGGGCAAAGAAAGATACAGTACATGACGGGGCTGAGAAAGATGCTTCACATGATGTGGCTGAGAATGCAGAGGTACTGTACTAGTTTTCAGCGATGGTCTCTGTGTTTTTCAGCGATGATATCGACCACATTTCAGCGATTGGATATGATTTGATATATTTTCTTTTGTGACTTTAGTTTTTAATAGTTTTTAGCTATATCAATTGTGATGTAACAAAATGTTTTGATATATTTTCCTTGTGTGATTTTTTAGTTAGCACATGATGGGGCTAAGAAAGATGTAGGACATGATGGGGCTGATAAAGATGCAGCACATGATGTGGCTGAGAATCCAGAGGTACTTTAATAGTTTTCAGCGATGGTTTCTGTGTTTTTCAGCGATTAAATGTTTCACATTTCAGCGATTTGGACATGGTGAATGATATATTTTCTTGTGTGACTTTAGGTTTTAATAGTTTTTAGCTATATCAATTGTGATGTAAATAGAGGTATTTTCTCTAATTTACTCTAGTATGTGTATAGATGCATGGAGAAGATGTGCCAACCTTTTCTTTGGGCTTATCCGAGAATGAGAATGTTGTAAGAGATGAGAATCCAGAGGTATGTCAATAGTTTTCAGCGATAATTTAAGTGTTTTTCAGCGATGACCCTTTTCATATTTCAGCGATCATTGATATATCATCTGTAATTTTCAGGAACAAGCTAAGACAGTTCATAGAGCTAAGACAATTGAGAAATTGAAGGAGAAGTATATGCCTCCTAGAGTGATGATGATTGATCTCCAGCCTATTGAAAAATGCAACAAGTTTACATTCATGGATATGACTTATACCCGATTTAAAGAATATCCAGAATTTAAGGCGTCATATACCTGTACTCCAGAAGAGTTGAATGTGGCTGTTTGGGCAATCATTACAAATATTCTAGGAAAGGTTGAAGCGAAGAACACAATTGTTTATGATGATCAAGAAATGAACTTGTCGAAGCTTGACATCGAAACACTGAGGGTTGATAGTGATATTGCGGATATTGTTATAAACTGTTACGCGAAAGTGATCAACCGTCGTGAATTCGAAAGAGCCAATGGGAAACCAATTCTGAAATATTGTTTTTCATCATTATTTGCTGTGAGTCTGATATATATATACATACATAGATATATATATATTTAACTTCTTTTTGATGCATGATATGTTGTATCTTTTGAAACAGACATTTTCAGAGGCAGAGGTGGATGCAGATTTACCATTAAAAGATGGTGCAGAACTTGTTGATGCATTCGTGAAAGATTTCAAGTTTTTTCCTGAAGAAATGATTGATGTAGTGTTGAATGCAGAGAGTGTAAGATACATTTTTGTTTTGATAATTTTGTTTATATTGTTGATCATTTTTAGATTCTAATTATATGTTTTCTCAATGTTCCAGTTCTTCTTCCCATATTGTCGACAAAACCACTGGGTTGCTTTTTCTGTTGATATGAGAAAGAGAAGAATTTTTTACTTCAACAGCAAGAATGCTGAAGGCGGGTGGACAGCTGATTATAATGTTTTGAATAGGATATGGTATAACTTGAGGATGCTGGGAAATACACTGATGAAATCTGAAAAATGGTTTGCATCATATCGCATGCTTTTCTCGCCGCTTGCAGAGCAGAAAGATGAGCACAGCTGCGGTGTTTTTGTCTTGTCTTATATGGATTATTGGGAAGGATTAATTATGGATGACATGTTGGCAGAAATGAAGAACAAGAGGTATAATCTGGCAAAAAGAGCCAAGGTCTGCGCTGAAATATTGATGTCAGATGTCAATCAAAAGAAAGATTTTGTGCTAGGAGAAGTGAGTAGAGAGATGCAGTTGGTTGCCCAGCATAGTCAGTCATTTGAGGTAAAGAAACCAGCACCACCTAAGCCAAAAAAGAGTCGGAAAAAGAAACAATGATGAAATGAAGTGTTTTTGATGAATGAATGAGCTGTTTTTTTTATGCGATGGATGACATCGCTTAAATGTATATGTAAATTTTTCGTTGCTGAAATGTACATTGTTTCATCTGTTAAATGTCCATTGTTTAATCGGTTATATATATTGCACTTTTTGTGATCGCTTAAATGTACATCTCTTTATTCTTACATGGGCATTGTAAATTATGGAGTATTATTCTCTATTTGGCTGATTTGGAGCGATTCGGTCAGGTTGGGATAGCTAAAAAAGGAACTGATGTGGATCCTGAGGTTGGGATAGCTGAAAAAGGAACTGATGTGGATCCTGAACATGCTGAGCACATCAGACTTCTAAGGGAAAAAGTGTTACATGAGATAACGCGTAAGAACTGGCCAGTGCTGAGAAAGAATGCAAGACAGTACAGATTGATGAACAAGGCTGAGGCAGAGGAGTATCTGAAATATGATCTGGCACAAGATATGTCTTATTTAAAAGAAGCCCTGGAAAGAGACATGGTGTCCGCCATGATGGAGCGTTACAGAATTTCTTATCTCGAACTCCTCATGGAAATGGATCAGAAGGCCCTGGATTATTGTAACACAGGAAATAAAAAGAAGATCATGCATTATGATTACAAATTCAGAAGTCTAATCTGCAAACGTATAAAAGGAGCATGGGAACTGATGCTGGTGAGGATCACCAATCCACAATTTGTGAGAGATTACTTGAGGTTTGTAGATAAACAGTTTGGCCAAAAGTAGAAGAAAACAGTTTTGTGAAAACGTTTGTAGATGTGATTATCAATTTTTCAGCGATGAGTTGTAAGCATTTTAAGCGATGGTTGAATATTCTTTTCAGCGATGAAATTGTATTCTTTTCAGCGATGTGTATATAGCATTTTTCAGCGATTTGTATATGAGCATTTTATGCGATTTTATGTATGTGTTGTGATATGTTTATCTTTTTATGAGTTTTCTGAAATTTCACATTTATACATTCATTTAAGTGAGTTCTGAGTTATGTTTGTACATGTGATTATCAGCGATGTCAAGAGCAACTTTTTCAGCGATGTGTAAATGGCATTTTAAGCGATGTTTTTGTATGTTTTTCAGCGACATAGAGCAAGCATTTTAAGCGATGGTGATAGATCGTCGTTTTTTGATTTTGTATGTATGTTTCTGAGTTCTGAGTTATGTTGAGCGATGGACATCAAGCATTTTGGGATATGTTTTCTCTTTTCTGAGTTTTCTGAAAATTTCATATTTATACATTCATTTAAGCAACAAAATGTTTGTAAATGTGAATATAGCATTTTTAAGCTATGGTTCTATATTGTTTTCAGCGATGATTGGTAAGTCTTTTAAGCGATGGGTCTATGTTGTTTTCAGCGATGGGTCTAAGTTGTTTTCAGCGATGGGTCTATGTTGTTATCAGCGATGGTTCTATATTTCGTTTTTATGGAGTGGCCTAAATGAAATGGGCCTAAATAAAATTAAATGGGCCTCGGAAAATTTTTTAAATTGTGAGCCTTATAAAAGGAATCACATTCATTTCTCAAATCTTCATTTCTAAACCGTTTCTCAAAACCCTAATTTCTCAAAACCGTAATCGGAATCACCTTCATTTCTCAAAAATGTCGTCCAAAAGAAGATGCACCGAAGAGAGTTCCAGTCGCACATCCGACTTGTTCACACAATGCTGGGAGATGTTCGGCAATTATCTGAAGGACACACATCCCACGTGTGACAATGCGCGCGGACTGAATGATTTGATAGAAAAAATGTTAAACGCTGGGTATGTGCCGAAGAAGCATCAGGATATTCTTATTGAAACACAGGTATTTCTTATTGAAATTACAACTGAGTATGCTTAGGAACCTTTTGGTTGGAATTGTTTTGAACTGATTTATGGTTTTTAATGCTTTTTTGAACTGATTATAGTTGTTCTAGGGTTACGAATTGTTTCAGTGTTTTATGTTTGAACTGTTTGAACTGATTATGGTTGTTCTAGGGTTATGAGTTGTTTTTAAGTGTTTTATGGTTGTTTTAGTTATTAATTGTTTTTTTACTGATTATTGTTGTTTTAATGATTTTGTTTTGAACTGATTATGGTTGTTTTTTAGTGATATGAATTGTTTTTGTACTGATTATGGTTGTTTTAGTGATTGTTTTGAACTGATTATGTTTGCTTTTGTACTGATTATGGTTTTCTTTCTTATATTTACTTTGTTCTCTCAAT
This sequence comes from Hygrophila difformis, assembly GCA_030278955.1. NCBI lineage: Eukaryota > Viridiplantae > Streptophyta > Magnoliopsida > Lamiales > Acanthaceae > Hygrophila > Hygrophila difformis. Next base: position 21,571,133 of record JAOANR010000015.1, on the reverse strand, counting down.
TGTACTTATTGTTTCAGTGCTATGAATTGCTTTGTATCTTATATTTACATCTTATATATTAATAAGCTATCTTTCTTATATGTTGAAACACAGGATTTTCTGTTGAAAATTATAACTGAGTATCCTGATATTGAGGCTGCTGAAAGATCTTATAACATCATGTATCCCCACTTTGAAGCTCTGGACATTCATATTGGTGTCCTCCAAAATGAAGGCAGATCTAATGGTGCTGATGTCAACAGACGTTCATTTGATCCCACACAGCTGCGTGAAATGTCAAATCACTATCGCAGCGTGAAAGTCTCATTTGCAAATACTCCAGCGCAGTTGGGAGAACGCAAAAAGGCTTTTACAAATATGTGGGAAGATCTGATTCATAGGCTTAGGGCGATGCATGAAGCCATCTCTGATCCAGCTCATATCCCGGCGGTTTAATATGTTTTTGGAATGTGTTTTGAATGACTCTTGAATTTGTGATGTTTTTGGAATGACTTGTTCTTTGTGAAGTTTTTAGATGTTTTTATGACTTTTTTTGAATGGTGGTGTTGAACATGTTTTTGGATTGTTTTTGGATGTGTTATGACTGTGATTTTGAATGGAATGTGATTTTGATTTATGGTTTGATTTTATGGTGTTCAATGTTTTATAACTTTGAATGGATTTAACTGGTTTTAGTGTCTACGAATTGTTTCAGTGATTTGCGGTTTTTATGCTCTATCGCTGAAAAGTACATAGTGAACTCGCTGAAAAGAATAGTTGTTCATCGCTGAAAAGTTATAACATCTCTGCAAAGTGTATTCGGTTAAAGGAATCTCAATCATCGCTGAAAATAATAGAACAATCTCGATGAAATGAAGCACATACCATCGCTGAAAAGTATAATGTTATATCGCTGAAAATAATGATACAAATTAATATGTTTTAATTAGGAATCAATAATTTCGTTAAAAATAGTATCTTAAAGAAAACAGTTGCACTTCATCAATAGTGTACCATTATTTTTCAAGTCATCGCTGAAAATAATGGCACACTCTCGCTGAAATGAAGTAAGTTATATCGCTGAAAAGAATAACAATGTATCGCTGAAAATAATGATACAAATTAATATAATTTGTGTCAGTAATATGTTGTAATTAGGAATTAATAATTTCGTTAAAAATAAAAACATATGATGTATCGCTGAAAAGTACAAAGTGAAATCGCTGAAAGAGTTTAGCAATCATCGCTGAAAAGAGTAGTAAACATCGCTGAAAAGATATAATATCTCTGCAAAGTGTAGTATCTCGACGAAAACAATTGCACTTCATCGAGAGTGTACAATTATTTTTCAAAAGTCATCGCTGAAAATAATGACGCACTCTCGCTGAAATGAAGGGACTGCCATCGCTGAAAAGAATAATGTTGTATCGCTGAAAATAATGATACAAATTAATATAATTTGTGACAGTAATATGTTGTAATTACGAATTAATAATTTCGTTAAAAATAAAAACATATGATGCATCCTGCATTCTGCATCGCTGAAAAGATATAATATCTCTGCAAAGTGTATTAGATGCAAATCTCGGAGAAAGGAATTTGAAGTCATCGCTGAAAATAATGTGGCATTCTCGCTGAAATGAATATCGTTCCGTCGCTGAAAAGAATTACGTTGTATCGCTGAAAATAATGTTACACTCTCGATGAAATGAAGCATAGTGATGTATCGCTGAAAAGAATAATGTTTTAATTAGGAATTAATAATTTCGCTAAAAATAAAAGCATAGTGATTTTTAGTGATTTTTTCTGTTGTAAGATATTTTAGGATACAAATCCGTTTAAGATATGCAATAAATCCGTTAAAGATACGTACTAATCCGTTAATTTCGTAATTAATAAAACCGTTACATATTTTAATTGGACAACTTTACCCTTTTGCATTTACAACCCTTGGATTTTAATTGGACGATCAAGATTTTCGCCTTGATGTGCTGCGGATTTGTTCAATCGCACCATAACCGGACCCATTAAATACCACTCCACAAACAACTCAAACATTTTAAGTTGCATTGGGTGGATGTATTTTTTTATTTTTTTAAAATTTTTTTTATATACTAATAAACATTGAATACTAGAATATTGGCAAAATTTCGTGGATATTCGAGCCATACAAATTACAAATAAATAAAAAAAAAAGTGGCATAGGAGCCAAATGAAAATCCAACCATATGATTGATTGGAAGTTGGGTACTTCATCACTGCTTAAACTCTTTATCCGCATGGATATATTTATATTTGAGAGAAGATTTTAAATCCAAAATTTAGAAGAAATTAAATGTATATCTCAATATTATTAATAATATAATAAATTAGGAGATAAGGACTTTGGCTTAATGGTCAAGTCCCCTACGCTAAGGTTGGGAATTCTATTCCTCAGCCCCTATCCCTCCACTTTGCCTCTTTTTAATTTGTATGGTATATATTCCTACAATCCCTTTCATAGCCTGTATAACTTGTTTATCAAAAAAATAAAATAATAAAATCAATTACTCCCTCTATCTAGTATATTAAATTTACTGAATTACATATACTTAAATGGTGTATAAATTGTTTAATACTTAATTTAAATAACGTTTGAAGGATATTTTTGTAATATAGAATAATTTAAATTGGCATATCATTCTCTAAAAAATATCCACAGACCCACTTCTCCTCACTATTAGAAAAAAATATGGATTTGGTAGCTAAAATGTGGTAACTAACAAATTTCGATCGCTAAAACTGTGATAATTAACGAATTTCAGTCGTAAATTCGGTCACCAACCTCTTTAATGATGACCAAAATTTACCAAAAAATTTTGTCGCTAGAACAAAAAAATCTTGTAGTGTTGGTTTTAAGTTGTTAGCTTATACACTATTAACAACTAATTTTCATTATCAACTAATTTTTATCAAACATTTTTTAATAAAAATGCATCTTCAAAACAGTTGGTCAGATCAACTTATGTAATCAGCTACCAACAGCAGTTGACTTGAGTGGATTGGAGTTCTAGTTGCTTAAGCAATGTCTCGGGTTCGAGCCTTGTGTATGTAAAAACTGCTTTGGGAGATGCATCTTTAATTGCCCATGCTGATCCTCAAGTGATTAGTCTTGGATCCAATGTGCATGAGGATACCCGTTTATTCACCAAAAAACTTAAATTACCCATGCTGATCCTCGAGTGATTAGTCTTGGATCCAATGTGGCATGAAGATACCCGGTTATTCACCAAAAAACTTATGTAATCAACGACAACTATTAAGGCCATGTTCTCTAGAACTTATTTTCAGGACTTATTACTTATTTTTTTTCAAAATCAGATCAGACCAGATCAGATAAGAAACATTCAGATCAGACCAGATCAAATCAGATCAGACCAGACCAGACCAGATCAGATCATTATAATAAAATTATATAATTACATATAATATTTTTTATAAAAAGCAAAAAAATATAGCAATACAAATATTATTTATATTGTAGTTATTTAAAAATATTTCTAAAAATATTCTTTTGCTCACAAAATATTATTTAACTATACTAGTCACGTTCTTAATATATTTTATATTATAAATACTTTCAAAATATAGTTTTAAATACTTTCATTAAATATGTTTAAAATATATAATAATGATAATAACAATAATAATCATAATAATATTATTAATAATAGTTGTAATTAACTCTTAATAATTATTATTTTATTAACTATTATTATAATTATAATTAATTAACTATTAATAATGAATTATTATTGAAAATACTAATATATAATAAATATTGTATTAGTAATTAGTAGTAATAATTAACAATAATAATAAAAATAATTAATTAATTATTATTACTATTATTATATAATAATAATAATAAACTAATCACTAATTTATTAATAAATTATTTTTTTTAATAATTACCAATTTATTGTTATTTTTATTATAATAAATTAATTATTAATATTATTATTATTATTATTATTACCATAAATCTAATTAGAATCAAAATATAAATAAAATAAGATCAGACCAGATCAATTCAGATCAGATCAGACCAGATCAGATAGAATCAGATCAGACCAGACCCGACAAGACAAATTAAGATCAGACCAGACCAGGTCTTATAAATTCAGATCAGACCAGAAAAATTAAGGCCTAGAGAACAGGGCCTAACTAATCTTCTATACTATAATAAATACTGGAAGTATATTTTATTGTGCTGACTATATTACCCTTTTAATTTATAATTAATCTATTTATAAAAATTATATGTTATGGGTTCAAACAGTAATTTTACCTCAAAGATATGCATATCTATCATAAAGATACATATCAAAGGTCTAGAAAGTAAAATCACTTCAACCTAAAACTTTATGACCATGGGATTGAAAATCTGTTAATCTCCACCATTTATTCCTAATTAGAATATAATATAATGAATATTGAAACCATAATTTTATTGTGATAACTATATTGTCCTTTTAAGTCGTATTTATTTCTCTTAATAAATATATATATTACGGGTTTAAACAGTAAACAAAATACATAAACAAATCTTTTAAAAATATATGTACTATTTTGACTAAAAATAGTTAAGAGTATTAAAATTTAACTTTTTATTTTAATTTTTTTCAAAAAAATACATGATATACATAAAATTAAAAAAAAAAAGTATTTCACTCAGTAAGAAAAATTCAATATACTATTTTATGTACATAAAAGTTAATATCATGATAATTTATCTTTTATATATATTTTTATTAGTCATTAATCTACATACATAATACTAATACTACCTCTGTTCTCTTTATATAAATATAGAATATATACAGTCGACATATTTTTGTGGGTGATTAAAGTGAGTTAGAAAAATGAAAGTTTTAATATACTTAATCAATTTAATTATACATATAATATTTATAATAGTAGGATGGTAATTAATATGGATTAATTTTTCTATTTATATTTTATTTAAAATAAAAAATTGAATTATATACCTATGGATTAATTTTTCTATTTATATTTTATTTACATAAAAAATTGAATTATACTTTAGTATATGTATTATGAAAAATTAAAAATTTATTTCATATATCATTTTGAAAAAATAATAATAGAAATCATACTTTATTAAAAATATTGTTTTCATAAATAAATATACTAAAATAATAACATCTATCATTTTAAACTAATCGAGTTAATATTAGTTTGTAGTATTAAAAAAATTAATACCCGTGCGCGGAGCGCGGGTGAAAAATCTAGTAATTAATATAATCAGCTAACAACTAACAGTTAATTGCCAGATACATAAGAATTAGGGGTGTATTAAATTCAGATTTTATTCATTTTTGTGGACAAAAAGCTAATAAAATAGAAAATTCATAGACGGTACATAAAGCTGGTTGGTATAAATTCCATTATACGTATATAATACCATCACGGGTACTATCCATCCACACAGTGCGTTGGGCATTGAATATGTGGTTGCACATTTCCATTATGTACTTTCTATGGGAGCCGGTTTTGCTTTATTTGCATGATTTCACTATTGGGTATAGGTAAAATCTTTGGTGGGACATACCCTGAAACTTTAGGTCAAATCCATTAACTCCAAAGTCCGATAGTTCTTTTAAAGAACTGATTAAGCGGACAAGAATAAAGATAGAGTCCCATTTCACATGTCAATACCGGCAACAATGAAATATATAGTAAGAGTATTATATAATATATTATAAAATTATTCATGATGACATAAATAATGTAATTACTTCGTAGAATTCATGTTGAAAAATTTATTATAGATAATTATGACTATTTTAAAGTAAATCTTACATTAATAATAGTATTTTATAAAATTTTAAATCCACTTCAATATCACATCACATTAATAAACACACTAATAAAATGTGATAAGGAGTGAGTATGACATATTCTTTGGATATGTAGAGACATATATAATGGCGGACTTTTGAATTCCATTATAATTTAAAATCATTACATCTCCCATTACTTATGTCTGTATTTGTGGAGCACTCACCATGGGCAAGCAACGACAAAAAACACTCACCAATAATGGATATATTTTTCCCGACCACCATTTCGCTCGGGAATGTGGTCGGTAATAAGGATCTGTCTTTGCTCGGTCGATAATTGCGGCCGGGAATCAGCAAATTTCTTGTAGTGCATAAAAGAGTGGTTACACAGGACACCACACAAATTGATGATTTTTTTTTACTGAACAACATATTCAGACTAGAAAATGATAGTGGGAGTCCATCCACATAAATTATAGTAAAGGGATAAATGGGGGGAATAGGGAGCTGGGTGAGAAATCGAACCCCCAACCTATAGGTTAGGAGTCGGGAGACTTGACCACTAGGGTAAGTCTCTATCCCCACAAATTGATGAAACTAATATTTTAAGTTTAAACTTTCTTTATATTTGCGTTGGATTTTTCCTAGTACAACCACTCAGTTTTTTGTGGTAACACCACTGTTATCAACTCCACTTTAGCTTTTCTCTATATTTTTTTGTGTTGACTAGTGTTCATAATTCAAACTTGGCTTCCATTTGACACCACTTGCCAATTTTTATTGATCCAATTCTTATAGTATATTGCTATGTTCTTTTTTTTTTTCTTTAATTAATGTATTTAAGAGTCATAAATTAATATGTGTCACAGTAAATTATTATTATTTTTATTTTATTTTTGGTTATGATGTTTGTTATACCTATTGAAAAACGAGTCTATTTACAGGGTTCACAAATTATATTATACATTTTTGCTTGTAACTCGTAAAGGTAATGTATTGGTAGTAAAGATGTCACAAATCACAATTATTCACATTTTTATTTTATTTTGTTTTGTTTTTTGTGCTTTGTGTTTTTTGTTTTTTGGTTTTTAATGCTTTGCAATAAAGCATTGTAGAAACTAGAAAGTGATGGATATTTAGAAGGGCACGCTTATTTACATTCTATACATTACTAAATTCACTTCATCCAAAGGGGTTGGGACTTACATTAGTGGTAAGTTCCCCAACTCCCAACCTATTAGTTGGGGCCTGGGGGTTCGAATCCCCATCCGGCTCCCTATCCCTCCCCTTTGATCCCTTTGTAATTTGTGTGGTATGAACTCCCACCACCCTTTCCAAGCCTTAAATGGCTCATCTGAAAAGAAAAAAAAATCACTCTATCCAAATAATTCAAAAAACCACATAAATCTAAAATCACCCCATATTGAATTACTCAATTGCCCTTACAACCCACAAAATAAGTGAAATAGACCTTTTCACTAGAATCACCCCACCAACACACACCACTTACTCCATTCCAATTATTGTTGAGAAGGTGCCCACCACCACCAACGCACGCATAACAGATTTCTTCTCGTTCTTGATATTGTTCATTCGAATTCACCAACAAGGAAGCACAAGCATCAATCCCACTCACTTCTTCTTCAAATATCGTATGAATAGATAAGAGGTTAGTAATTGTTTTTAAAATTTAAAATTACCCATTTCTTGTAGATTTAGATTTTAGATGTTATAATATATCAACAATTACCACAGAGATAAGGAGTTTTCTTGGACTAGCGGGGTACTATAGACGATTTGTAAAGGACTTCTCGAAAATCACACACCCGTTGACCCAGCTGTTGAAGAAAGGGACAAAATACGACTGGACCAATGAGTGCGAGACCGCATTCCAAGACTTGAAGAAAAGACTTACCACAGCGCTGGTATTGGCGTTACCATCAGAGGATGGTGACTTCGAGGTGTACAGCGACGCCTCGAAAGAGGGATTGGGATACGTGCTGATGCAGGATCAAAGGGTTACAGCATACGCGTCGCGCCTACTAAAACCCCATGAAGAGAACTACCCGACACACGACTTAGAACTGGCCGCAGTCGTGTTCGCCTTAAAAATATAGAGACATTATCTCTATTGGCGGAAGTGTCGGATGTTCACCGACCATAAGAGCCTCAAGTATATATTCACGCAAAAAGAGCTGAATTTGAGGCAAAGAAGATGGTTGGAACTGATTAAGGATTATGATCTGGAGATTTCCTATCACGAAGGAAAAGCCAACGTAGTCGCCGATGCCTTGAGTCGAAAGACTCAACATGTGGCAAATTCACTTGTGATACCGGCCGAGTTGTACAGAGACTTGGCGAAACTGAGTCTAGAGTTGGTGCATTCTGGCACGGTAAACGAAGTCGTCAACGCGATGGTAGTGGGACCTACCATATTCGATGAAATACGACTCGCCCAATCGGATGATGAGGAGTTGGAAGGAATCAGGAAGAGCATTGCCGAAGGAAAGACAATGGACTTTAAAATTTATGAGGACGGAAGCATCCGCTTCAAGGGAAGGTGGTGTATACCACGAAAATGTGTTGACCTGAAGCAAAAGGTGATGGAGGAAGGCCATAATACCCCCTACTCGGTCCATCCCGGAGGCGGCAAGCTGTACAAGGACTTAAAGAAGAACTATTGGTGGCCGAACATGAAAAGAGAAGTGGCCGAGTTTATGGCGAGATGCCTCACCTGCCAGAAGATCAAGGCAAGACGCCAAAAACCCCTAGGGCTAATGCAACCATTGGAAATCCCGAGTTGGAAATGGGATAGCATTTCAATGGATTTCGTCTCGGGGTTACCGCAGTCACCAAAAGGGATGAATAAAATCTGGGTGATTGTGGATAGATTAACAAAAGCTGCCATATTTATCTCAATAAAGGATACTTGGTCCATGGACCAATTGGCAAAGGCGTATGTCGACAATGTGCTACGACGGCATGGAGTACCACATGACATCATCTCGGATAGAGACAGTAGATTTGTCTCTCATTTTTGGACAAAACTGCAAGAAGCCCTCGGTACGAAAATAAAGATGAGTACCGCGTTCCACCCCATGACGGACGGGCAAACAGAGAGAACGATCCAAACGTTGGAAGACATGCTGAGAGCATGTGTGCTAGAATTTAAAGGAAGTTGGGAAAACCATTTACCTTTGTTCGAGTTTTCCTACAACAATAGTTACCATGCTAGCATCGGCATGGCACCTTTCGAGGCACTGTATGGACGCAAGTGCCGAAGTCCTTTGAGCTGGGAGGAGAGCAATAGGACTATGGAAGTTGGACCACAACTTGTTGAGGACATGACTCAACAAATCAAGATAATTCAGGGAAAAATGAGAGCCGCTCAAGACCGGCAAAAGAGTTATGCGGACGTGAGACGGCAAGACTTGGAATTTCAAGTCGGCGATAAAGTCATGCTGAAGGTATCACTAATGAAGGGTGTGATGCGCTTCGGCAAACGAGAGAAATTGAGTCCACGATACATAGGACCGTATGAAATCCTAGAAAGAGTGGGAAATCTAGCATATCGGCTAGCGTTGCCGCCACAATTTGCTCGTGTCCATGATGTGTTCCATGTCTGACAATTGAAGAAGTATGTGCACGATCCGAGCCATGTGCTCCAACCGGAAGAAATTGAATTGGATGATGACTTGAGCTACGAAGAAGTTCCGGTACGAATACTCGACGTGAAGGAGAGGGTAACAAGAAATAAGACTGTGAGGATGGTCAAGGTCCTTTGGTCCAACCACGACACGGAAACGGCGACATGGGAATTGGAAGCCGAGATGAAACAACGTTACCCGACCCTCTTCCAAGATGACCCGACCACAGTTATAGGGACATAACTGTATTCTTAAGGCGGGGAGGATGTAACACCCGAGAAAAACAAATTCAAATTGTTTTGAACTACGTCATGACTTGATCCCTTCACAGGGTACCTAGGCAGCTTGGAAATCTAAATTCTAAGTTCAATCACAAAATAAAAACATAACTAAAAGCATCCTAACGTTTAACGGAAACCGAAACACAACTTCGAGGACGAAGTTGGTTCTGAAGGGGGGTAGACTGTAATACCCGGGAAAATTGTTAAGAGAAATTGGAACTAATTTAATTAGATAAATTATCGCATGGGAGTGTTACGAACATTAACCCGAGTTCATAATAAATTTCACATAGGAATTTCGAGCCGGAAATAACCCGAAGAGTCGAACCGAAAACGTAGAGGGTAGAAACCCGATAGAGAAGAGAAGAAAAGACCCGAAGAACTACACGAACCGCCCGAACCGGCCGGTTCGGATGCCGCGCGCCCTCCGCGCGCGCCCGCGCGGCCACCACGTGCAATGAGGGAGACGCGTCCGGAGACTGCTCGCGCTTACCGCGCGCGGGCAAAGCCCTATCTGCGCGTCGCCATCGCGCCAGAGGTGCAGAAGGTGTAAACTTTCCTTCCATGGCGATTTTCTTGCCAAAAATCCGACCTCTATCGGTGGCAAGCCGATCACAGCCTTAGGGAAAGGCTTAAGGTCGGATGGGGAGGCCTCCATAGGCATTCTTTTCAGAAAACAGAAGCCTCACCCTCTCATCCCTCCTCTCCAAGCCGAAATCCCTTCGAGTCCACTTTCCGGCGAGTATTCCGGCAAAGACGGGACGATCGGGACAAAGCCTCTGCCTTCTAGGACCTTGGTAGGTTGTGTTATAGTGTTTAATTCGTCCATAAGTTCCAAGAACTCGAAATCTAACATTCTTTTCCTTGTTACAATTTCACGTTGGGGGACGAACAAAAAGAGATCGGAGAAGTTGGCCGTTCGTCGCGACCCTAGGACGCCCGAAAAGCCCCTACAACAATCCTATTCTCTAACTAAGTAAGTTAAGACCTTACTCTACAATTTTCGTGGTTCCTTGTTGTTTATATTACAAGAACTAAACTCGTAACTAAAATCGGATTTCAAAAACCCTCTTTTCGACCAATTTCAGTAAAACGCCTAAAACCCTATCTTCGGGAATTTGAACCAAAAATTTTTCAACATAGATTTTGTTCATAAGACCGTAATCTACCTTGTGTCAAAAGTTCAGCCATTGACATAAAGATTTGATACCCCAAAACACAACGTAAAGTTTCTGTGTAAAAGTCGAATACCTGAAACCTTGTCAGATTTCATGACTTAACTTAATGCATGTTTTTCATCCAACTCTAGGCCGAACCAAACTTACATTTGTAAACAAAAGTTGTAGATATTTATGTCTAGATCATGCATATTAAATTTCATAAATTTTGGAGTTCATTTGATATGCTAAAACGGACTAAAACTGGAACTGTGTAAAACGGATTTTCGAAATCATGCGTGGGCAGTGTTTTGTGAGCGATTTTTGAACTCTTGAATCTCATTATTTCCAAAAACTTAAAATACAAAAGTTGTTCATTTAGGTGTCATCTACAATCTGTAAAAATTTCGGATCAATTAGACTTGAATTGAATTTTTAATTTGTGTTAGACTAGACTGTGTCAGAATTGGCTTTTCTAGTAGAAGACCTTTCTTGTAATAAATTCAAATTTCGACCCACTTCGAAACCTTATTTCCAGAAACTCGAAACATGAAAGTTGTTCGTATAGGTGTCCTTGAGCTACTATGTAATTTTCAGAATTTTTGGTTTAAAGATGAATTTTTAATTTAAAAAGGCGTAATACGTGACAAGTTGGATTTTTCGAACTTATGAAAACTTGAAATATGAATCGCGATATCGAATATCTTGTAAACGATGAAACATAAAATTTTGAAAAATCCCGTTCACTAGGCTGAGCCGATCTTCATGCTATTATTATTTTGAGACTGCCTCGTTAGTGGTCTCCCTACTATCTGAGATTGTCTCGTTAGTGATCTCGCGCGCTGTGTATTTATTTGGACTGCCTCGTTAGTGGTCCTACGACTATTGAGACTGCCTCGTTAGTGGTCTCCCATTTATTTGGACTGCCTCGTTAGTGGTCCTATGATTTGAGATTGCCTCGTTAGTGATATCCCCGGTGTGGTGTCCTCTTCTTAGTTAGCGGGATAATATTAAAAGACTCGTGTGTGTATTTAATTAACTTGTATTTATTTATCAAGCTTTTAAATTTATGCTGTTAAATTATGCCCTTAAATTACGTACTCCAGTCTTGTATAATGATCATGTCTTTCCGCTACAAGTAATCTATAAATTTTAAATTACTTTCATTATGCATGAAAAATCTAATTTTAATTAAACACGTAACCCCTTAATTGTTTAGTTAGGAATTGACTTACTCAGTATATTTTTTTATACTGATAATCCCGTTATTATTTTTCTTTTACAGAGTATGTCGAGTGATGCATGCTCATGCATTTGGGGGAAATTGTTTCATGAACACTTTTATTTCTTGCATTTCAATACTGTTTAAATCGGGCCTGTTAAACCCGAGTTTTGGCCATGTTGGCCGTAATTACTTTCCGCTGCATTATCCACTCTATTGCGTGCATGGATGATTATGATCTCGTATTTTGAATTTAAGTATTATTATTATTCCGGACTCAAAATTGAAATTTTTTTAAATCTATTAAGTAACCATAAGCCTTGCATCTCCTTGGCAAGCTCGAAATGTCGTGTCTTGCTAGGGATGTGTGGCGGTGGCACCCCGGCCTGGGTTATCAAATCCGGGGTGTTACTGTGATACCCCTAATAATAATATTAATAATAATACATAAATCAATCATTTAAAATAAATAAATGGTTAATAAAGATGCAACAAAGCTACCGTCCATGAATTCCATGGATATTTCCTCTATTTAGTAAAATTGGAACATATGGATTTGTTATGGGATTAAATCCCATGGATATTGGGATAGATTTATTCCAATTATTATGGAATTCAAAACCAACCATTCAACCCTAATGATCTAAGAGTATAAAACCAGCCGTACAACCCTAAAAATCCAAATCTAGTTCCTGCACACCAGTGCCGCTCGTGGGAAAAGGAGTTGAGTGCTATGTCAATTCTTTTCTTGTTCATCTCTCTCGTCTAGGCAATTTTGAGCAGTAAGTTAATTCACTCTTTCCTATATTCTTTTAATCATTCTTCCCAGGATTAGTGTTGGAAGTATTGTGTGAGCAATTTGAAAGTATTGGTCCTGTGTAATGGTCCTGTGTAAGTTAATCCCTATTGTCCTATATTCGTCCAACCCTATATGTTGAATAACTCCCGTATGTGACTATGCCTGTCTCCACTATATTTTAATGTTTTGAAGTCTCTGTGTACTTTCCAATTGGTTGGAGTCATTAAATCAATTTTGAAATCTGCTGTGGTCGGCCTTAGGGAAATTCCTTGGTGGGTCTTGCAAAGTTTTCCTGGTGGACGGTAGTGTATGGACACTATTTAATATAGTCACTTGCAATTACGTTTATGAACTCCAATTTGCAAAACCATCTAGATCAGTACAATAGCCTGCATATCAAGTTTTGAATAGATAAACTTTTATATATATAAGTGGATACAAGTTATTAATTATGTGCAGTTACATCTTATAGAGTTAGTAATTGGAGTTGAAAATCTGTAGTAATACTAAATGTCATCTGGTGGACCTCAACTATGATTGCTCTATTTTATTGTCGCACATGTATAACAGGTGGCGTCTGAAAGTTATCTATTATGCTAAATAATTTTCATGACTAGATGATTTTATTATCTATGTGGGTAAATTAATATTGACGAGTTGATGCTCCTATGCGGTTGAGGGGCAGGACTGTGACGGGTCTGCAGCGACGAAACTCGCCCCCTCTGTCACAAATTTAATTAAATCTAGGTTGACGAACCTTTGACAATGCGGTATTGTGGGTCTAAACCCCTAACCTCGCCCGCGGGCCTAGGTTAGGGCACAAGTGCTATAGGTTTAGACAGATTGTTGCGGATTATGCGGACTATGCGGTTTATGCGGATTATGCGGTTAATGGTGTCCTCGTCAATACTAATTCGCCTTCATATTAAATATGTTTATATTGCGGATGTGTCGTTTCTTTTTGTTGTCCTTGTGGAACTGTGGTTAACTTACCAGTTTATACTGAGTTGTGTGTGCGTTTTTCTCTTTTCAGGATCTGGAAGTGAGTCACCATAAACATGCACATTGGGGGCTGGGATTCAAGTTTTGCATTGGATTTCAATTTTTAGTTAATAAAAATCATCTTTAAATTCATGTTGTCTTTTGTACAATTACTTTTGAAACTATTATGGATTATGGATAATAAAAGTTATGTATTCTTATTAGAGCCTTAGCATCTCTTGGTTGATTTGTGTGTCATAGCCAAGGGATGTGGCGGTAACATCCCCTTTATTTTAGTATTTTAAATTTGGGGGTATTTCAAAGTGGTATCAGAACGGTTCCATTCTTTCGGACCAATATTTTGAGTATATTAATATTTTAGACTTTTTTTAAGGTATGTATTAGATTTTTAAGTTTATAAAAAAATTTATAATATTTAAATTCTTCATATTATTCTTATTATTAATATTTTTTTTCCTAGAATAAATCCAACAAAGTTCTCTCGTGCATACAAATGTTTTTAAAATCTTGCATCAAATTATTTTTTTTTTAAACTTGGGGATGGGTCATATGCATACGTGTGCATTCAATAATATTTATGAATCACTTAATTCGAATTTGTAAGGCTCGCACCCAATTATTTCCTTCCTTGATTGCATATTTAGCCTCTTTAGTTGCTCTGTGCTTCTGAACCTCGATTATCCTTAACGATGCACTATATCTTCAAAATTATTTTGAGAATTATTATGAGGGATACGGTTGTATCCAATTTAAATTCAAAGCTGTTTCCAGTGCCTGTTAGTTCATTATAAATTCATTAGAACTAACAATGCCTGATACAATGCTAAATTTCATCATATTGTCACTCAGAGTTGAATATGCTCATGGGTAGAGTAGATTGTAGCAATCAAACCAATTTTTCTACCCATATAGTAAGTCATGGCATCATAGTCTAGTTGAATATTTAGACTTATCTATATGCATATTTTTATATAAATAAGCTTGTAGGTACACATACAAGCTAGTCAATTTTTTATATCATATTTTTACATGCGGGACATCCAAACTGTGTTCTTAATCTCCAAGGCCTATTGATGACCAGCCTAATTGTTTTAATTCATGTATTGGTGTTTTAGTCATGAATGTGTCTTATCTGGTAAATTATGTTGCCTGTGTGATCAGTAGTGTATTCACTTGACTTGAGTTGTATTACTTCTCCGGTGAGAAAAGAGTAGTTTTGGCAAGTTACTATTACATCTTCTAAATTATTTTGAGGTCTTATTCTACACTTAGTTGCACACTTAGTATCTCAACACTGAAATCATTCTTAATGGTAAACCTACGTTCTCCTATTCAACTTAGACCTCCTTCTTTACCATTGAGTCCATTCGTGTAAAGCTCTAAAGATCCTAAGACACTCAAATCTCTCCCAAGGTCAACATGATTAGTTATGGTCACAATTTCGGTCCGAATTAGGGAGAATGTAACGACATCACAATCACCTCACTTCAGGATATGTCGAAATAACACATAATCACACAATCACACAGTTTGACTATCTCGTAGGCTCAAAGTCAAAGGTCACACTTCCTAGAACCATTGCGTGGATTACAATATCGTTAGACATTAAGCGACTTCGAGGACGAAGTCGATTTTTAAGGAATAATATTAATAATAATACATAAATCAATCATTTAAAATAAATAAATGGTTAATAAAGATGCAACAAAGCTACCGTCCATGAATTCCATGGATATTTCCTCTATTTAGTAAAATTGGAACATATGGAGTTGTTATGGGATTAAATCCCATGGATATTGGGATAGATTTATTCCAATTATTATGGAATTCAAAACCAACCATTCAACCCTAATGATCTAAGAGTATAAAACCAGTCGTACAACCCTAAAAATCCAAATCTAGTTCCTGCACACCAGGGCCGCTCGTGGGAAAACGAGTTGAGTGCTGCGTCAATTCTGTTCTTGTTCATCTCTCTCGTCTAGGCAATTTTGAGCAGTAAGTTAATTTACTCTTTCCTATATTCTTTTAATCATTCTTCCCAGGATTAGTGTTGGATGTATTGTGTGAGCAATTTGAAAGTATTGGTCCTGTGTAAGTTAATCCCTATTGTCCTATATTCGTCCAACCCTATATGTTGAATAACTCCCGTATGTGACTATGCCTGTCTCCACTATATTTTAATGTTTTGGAGTCTCTGTGTACTTTCCAATTGGTTGGAGTCATTAAATCAATTTTGAAATCTGCTGTGGTCAGCCTTAGGGAAATTCCTTGGTGGGTCTTGCAAAGTTTTCCTGGTGGACGGTAGTGTATGGACATTATTTAATATAGTCACTTGCAATTACGTTTATGAACTCCAATTTGCAAAACCATCTAGATCAGTACAATACAATAGCCTGCATATCAAGTTTTGAATAGATAAACTTTTATATATATAAGTGGATACAAGCTATTAATTGCAGTTACATCTTATAGAGTTAGTAATTGGAGTTGAAAATCTGTAGTAATACTAAATGTCATCTGGTGGACCTCAACTATTATTGCTCTATTTTATTGTCGCACATGTATAACAGTTGTGGCATCTGAAAGTTATCTATTATGCTAAATAATTTTCATGACTATATGATTTTATTATCTATGTGGGTAAATTAATATTGACGAGTTGATGCTCCTATGCGGTTGAGGGGCAGGACCGTGACGGGTCTGCAACGACGAAACTCGCCCCCTCTGTCACAAATTTAATTAAATCTAGGTTGACGAACCTTTGACTATGCGGTATTGTGGGTCTAAACCCCTAACCTCGCCTGCCGGCCTAGGTTAGGGCACAGGTGCTATAGGTTTAGACAGATTGTTGCGGATTATGCGGACTATGCGGTTTATGCGGTTAATGGTGTCCTCGTCAATACTAATTCGCCTTCATATTAAATATGTTTATATTGCGGATGTGTCGTTTCTTTTTTTTGTCCTTGTGAAACTGTGGTTAACTTACCAGTTTATACTGAGTTGTGTGTGTGTTTTTCTTTTCTCTTTTCAGGATCTGGAAGTGAGTCACCATGAACATGCACATTGGGGCTGTGATTCAAGTTTTGCATTGGATTTCAATTTTTAGTTAATAAAAATCATCTTTAAATTCATGATGTCTTTTGTACAATTACTTTTGAAACTATTATGGATTATGGATAATAAAAGTTATGTATTCTTATTAGAGCCTTAGCATCTCTTGGTTGATTTGTGTGTCATAGCCAAGGGATGTGGCGGTAACATCCCCTTTATTTTAGTGTTTTAAATTTGGGGGTGTTACAGTTACACATATTTGTAAACATATAATTCGACCAATTACTAAGCAAGAATTTAATTCACATAATTCTAAAGGCACAGATCAATTTAAAAATAATGTAAATAAGACATAGGCATGAATTTTTAAGCATAATTTGATTTAATGAATAATAACATAAATAAATAAATAAATAATTTAAAAACTCAAGTCTTTTAATTCCCGTTATGCCACAATCGAGCTTCTCATCTTTCTCAAGTTTTTCACGATCACAAAGCAATCTCAACAATATTTCATGTAACCGTTGGCCGCAGCCAAATACGCCATACCCAGTACCACTCTAGTACTACTCCGAAGCCTCGGGAAACCCATACGGATACTCCCGAGAGTGTAGGCCCTATCTATCGCCGTTTTGGCTCAATTTTTCATAAGGGGTCACCTTCGTCCATATAGGCACGAAGTGAATAGTTAGAGGGTCACCCTGCAGAGCACTCACCCCCTAATTAGCATACCGAGATCATTCTCAACCTAGTGTAATGGGATTTTCGAAATTTTATTTTATCATTCAAAGAGAATTTCGACCGTTTGTTTAGAAAATCTCAATTTCACCAAGTTTAATACATATCCCGTCACAGTTTATGCCTTTTTTAGGGGTGGGCAAATGGGGCGGGTTAATCGGGTACCCGACCCGAACCCGAAAAATAGTGGGATCGGGTTGGGTACCCGAACCCAAAAAAACCCGAAGTCGGGTATCCAAACCCGAAGTTAGTAGATCGGGTCGGGTATCGGGTTTTACAAATGAACCCGAATTCCCCGATCGGGTACCCGAATTACCCGACTTTTTTTTAAAAAAATACTATTTTATTTTATTTATTAAAAAATGTCTATTTTTTTAAAAGAAATTTCCCACAATTTGGAGACTATTTATTTTTTAGTATTTCTAATTACATAATTCTATGCAAACCAAAAGGGTAAAACCTCAATCCCTCTTTTTTTCGAAATATTATTAGTCAATTCTTATCTTTTATTCGTTAATGAATGAGTATGTTCTCATTCTTATTAATTTGTAAATTGTAAATCATGATGGTGATTATTGAATTTATCAAAGTTTCTTTAATAATTTATTTTTTTTAAAAAAAAGGTTTTTCTTTAATTTTTTAGAAAAAAGAGTGGGTACCCGAAGTGGGTACCCGACCCGATCGGGTACCCGACATGTCGGGTACCCATCAATGTCGGGTAATGGGCGGGTAATTTATTTTTCTACCCGAACCCGATTAACCCGAACCCGACTAACCCGAACCCACCAAACCCGACCCGACGCCCACCCCTAGCCTTTTTAGTTTAAAAATTCATTCTAAAGGCGAACGACTTGAAATTTACACAGTATATCAAAAACATCCTAATAAACAACTTTTATGTTTTGTGTTTCTCGAAATAAAGTGAGGAAGCAAGTCAAAAATCAACTTTTCTACAGAAACACTATGCTGTCAGGATTCTGGTTCGTCACAGTGTTCAAAATCCAATTTTTCGACTCATCAAACCTACTCCAAAAATTCTGAAATTTTACGGACATATACTAGATATGATTATCTACAACTTTTGTTTGCATTGTAAAGTTTATTTTGGACCGGAAATAATAGAAATACGCTGAATCAGTTCGGATCATCACACGATCAGTTTTCAGATTTTCACAGAAAACACAGAGAATACCAGACGCGATTTGGGGCACCAAACATGATGAAAAATTATGAAATTTTTACACAACGTAGATTAAAGTCTTAGGAATAAAATCTTAGTTTTGAGTTTTTCGTTTTAAGCACTCGAGATGGGAGTTTTAGGCGAATTACAGAGATCGCGCGAAGGTGAGATTTTGGAGACAGATTTTAGTTCTTGATTAAAACTTGTAATACGAACGTCCCGAAGCCACCAAAATTGATACGAAAGGCATTGACTTACAGAGTATGCATTCTAGATTGTTTCTGGGATGGTTGGGTGCCTACGGTTTGTTTACGGACGGATCCAATCACCACGTTTTCTTCCTCCTTAGGCCACGAATCGAAAACACAAGAATAAATCATAGTTAGATGGTGTAATTGACTTAAAAAGCAAAGAAAAATCCCAATCTACACCTTACCAATGATCTACAACTCTAAATCTTGCTCTTCACGTCCTCCTACTTCGGATTCGTTCGTCGGAAAGTCCACAACTCAATTCTTTTGGGGTTTTCGGGTTGAATGGAGTTGGGAGAAGGTACGAGATGGTAGGGAGGGTTTCTTGGGGGTAGTTAGGGTTGTAAAATCTGATAAAGGTGCAAGGAATCAGTCAAGGATCGTCCAAGATCTCCTCCCCCGCAAAAAGGTAAGTTTCCAAAGTTACGGACCGAAATCGGGCAAGAAATCCCTTCGATCGCGCACCCTTTCCCGCAGCTGTTGTTGCCGCATGGTAACGGTGCGAGGAGCGCGTGCCTGGGCCGTTGCACCCGGACTGGGCCGTGCGATCCCGTCGGGCCTTTTCTCCTCTCTTTTGGGCTTCTATCCTTCTACGATCTCGGGCTTAATTATTCGGGTCATTCTCGGGTTATAATTTTCTATTTTTAAATTCATTTCGAACTCGAAATTATTTCGTATTCGAAATCTTGAATTCGTCGACTTTGAATTCATCGATTTTGAATTCGTCGACTATTGGCTCCCGTGTAATAATTTATTTAATTAAATTATTTCCGACTTGACGGGTTCTTGAAATTAAAATTCTTCTTGATCTTGAATTTAATTCCATTTCTTTTGGGCTCAATCCATGGAATATCTCCGGGCTTCCTTTCCCTCTTTTATTCCATTTTGAATTTTTGAATTTATCAGCATTTCATTTCCGAGCAATAATTTATTGTGATAAATTATTTTCTTCTTCTCGGAGATATTTCGACCTTGTTCGGATTAAGAAATTTTTTTTGCTCATTCCAAACATGTCTATTCGGTTGAAATGGTAGGGAAAATCTACTCTTAATGGTATCATAATGCTCATTCTCAATTTCCTCATCAATTAGTTGGCGTCATAATGCTAGGATTTGACTTCCAAAATTGTGAAGTAATTAGTGTCATTATCCAAATGTCATGATAATAATATTAAAAATAATAATGATACTAATAATAATAATATATTAATATATACCAAGTGTCCTTTATAAATATAATAATAATAATAATAATGATAATAATAATAATAATAACAACAACAACAACAACAACAACAACAACAACAACGGAGTTCATTCGGGTAATTTCTCTGGTATTACATGAACGATCTTGCTGTGTTCTTGAGAATCTTATAGCGTGGAGTTTTAATTCTCTGTATTATTTGAATCTGAGGAACGGTCTACGAATAATAACTCCCTCCACGTTGTTCAAATATAGCGCACGGAAAGCTAGAATGTTCATAGTTTTAAACCCCAAGATAATTACTGCGAGTTATTTTGGACATATATTTTGCAGACTTAATTCTCAAATCCTTTTTAGGGAAGTAATTCCCTACATTCTGTCTAGCTCTTACTCTATATTTTTGGGACACTCTAGCATTTTACTTAGAGGATTCAGAACCTTCATCTTTTTCTTATACATATATTACTATTCTATATGTTTAGTATTCTGGGATATTTCCTAAATTGAGCAGAGTATTCAGCTTTCCTATAATAAACACACCACTCATAATCATTTAATTGTCATTATAGTCATAAACACATTGAGATTGGGATAAGGATATTAGTTTGCCAAACCATCGTTTAAAAGGGAAAGATGTTTCAAAAATCATCTTTTGTCCTATGAATTAATGAGAGTCTAGAAGAGATAACTTTCGGGGGTCATGGACTGTTATGATAAATAAATCATATCCTATGAGTAGAAAATTATGCATTTATAGAATTTCATTAATCATGAGTTAAGTCATGAGTATTTAGGAATATTTACATGGATTGTCCTGCCAACGCATCTATACAAATGGGCTTTGATTAGCAATTTCATCTTGATATACTTACATGACTATTATTTCTTGTAAATACTTGTTGGAATTATTTTGAGAAGCTTGAATCTCGTAAAACTCTTGGATGATAGATTTAAATACTAGCTTTTAATTTTGTTGTAGAGGACATTCAAGATAGAAGCACGAGATACATCCTTATCAGAATAATAAGAGAACAACAATAAGTTCAGACTAGTTTTAGATTGGTTGGACGTGACCTTGAGTTTCCAATGGCTTAATCTGGATTTGAAAGAAACAGATTAAGTGATATTTGTAAAAGCTTATGCTAAAAGATGAGTCTGACCGATTATATTTTAGTGTTAAGTATCTCATGATTTCAGTACTGATATTGTTATGACTGGATCACAAGTACTCGTCTTGGGAAAGTGATTGAAGGCATAAAGGATTTAGCAAACTTTGATAAAGGAATTATCCAAATTCTTCGAGTTCATGCATTATTCAATCTGCATCAGTCTTATTTCATTTTCTTTGTCTTTTTGTCCACATTAATCATGAATTCATATCTTTTCCATCAATTTACTGCTTATCTTTACTATATTTTTTCTGAAAATTCTTTTATCGCTTTCATTTTAGATATTTCTGCATATTAATTTTCAGCATTAGGTTTTAGATAAAACCCACCAATCATCACATAACCAAGAATATATTAATGTTTTAATGATTAGTGCGCTATAAAAATACTTCTATCGTATAACTCTCTAGTGAACGATCCTGAAAAATTAAATAAATACTGCAAGCTTGATACCGTGCACTTTCGGTATGCAAAAGAATCATGTTCTTGATTTTCTCATTAAAAATCTTGTTATTACAAATGGGAGTAATAAAGAGAGAACCGAGAGTCGTTGTAAGTAAGTTGCAAAGGGTAAAACACACAAACATAGACAATCCTTTAAAAGCTTCAATACCGTGATATCAAAAAATCTATATCGTTACCGTACCAAAATCTTACGGTATGGTGATACCGTACCGAAAATTACGGTATACCAAAAATTTCGGTATTCTCGGTATTTTTCGGTACGGTAAGCACTACAAGAAAAATGAATATTTGCGACGCTTTTTCCCGTGGACTACTCGTTGGTATTGTAAATTTTCCGAGGACTACTCCTCCCTAACATGTCCACGGGCAAACGCGGTCGGTGAAAAAACACTGTGGACAGTAAGGTGGACCACTTTTGCCGATGACAAAACTACAATGGACGCCGACAGAGGCTCGTCGGGGGTGGGTTCAAAATACCGCCGAGGGAGACTCGTCGGAGGTGTGCGCCGTTAGTCGCTGCTGTGGGAAAGGAGGGCGGGAGAGAAGGGCCGGAGGGTGAAAGTGAAAATGTCGCTGTGAGAGAGTGAATTTGGGATTTACATAACCCTAATTTTACAGCCATTTTGTCGTGGACTAATCCACCATAATGGGCCTTGCAAAAAACAAATTCAGGGACCGGAGTTTGGCCTGGTCTATTTTACCAAAGACATCTAATCGTGATTTCGCACGAAAAATTCATCATCTACTAGTCCTCAGTGTTTTAGTCACTATTTTCATCCAAAATTAAATGTGGCCCCACTTTTATACTCACCGAGGATTTCGCGTTGCTAGGGTACTCACTAAATTTGCCGTGGACTTGAACATGGTGTTGTCCATGGCAATTCCTGACCATTTACTCGGGCCACGGTGTTAGTCTACGATAAAAATGATTTTTCTTGTAGCGAAGTGCGATATACGGTATATTCGATATTTTTTTCAGCCCTAGCTGTGGATGAAAACTTGCCCATGTGCACAAATTCATGTTTACTAACTTTATGATTACATGTGGACATTTATAAAAATTATAAATTAATTTCAAAATAGGATTAGCTGGCTTATTTAAATAAATAGGCCAGGCTTAGCACTATATGATAAGCCTATCAAAAGTAATAGCCAGACCCGATAGGCGTTGACCGTTCAAGTCTAAGTCTAGCTTGGCCTAGCCTATTTCGAACCTGACCCGTGGGTGGGCATAAGACCAAATTATAAGAACTAATCTATCAATCCCAACCTGACCCGAAAAAAAAAAAAAAAAAACTATATCATCCCATAAATTTTAAAAAAAATCTAAAACAGTCCCACAAATATCGAATTAGACGAATCCGTCCCACAACTACCTAATCATAGCCGAACCCATCCACGAATCCAGTTTTTTCGCTAATCATCGTCGAACCCGACCCATAACTATCATAATCATCGCCGAACCCATCCATGAACTCGGCGATGATTAGGATAGTTATGGGACGGATTCATCCAATTCGATATTTGTGGGATTATTTTGGAAATTGAAAAAACTTGTGTGACTAAATGGGTTTTGTTTCCCAACCTGACCCGTTTCACTTTCGAATACAACACAAAATGCATTTAACACAAAATGCATTATATAATAATTTTATTTAAATTCTTATTCCAACAATAGAAACATACAATAGGCATACATAAGGATGTAAATGAGTCGGACATAGCAGTGCGACCATTTCACCCTCATATACAAATGCGCAAGTACATGCATAGCTTATAGATTTATAATTTCTTGGCCACAAGAGGACATCCAAATTGTGGTAGCACGGTGAAGGTGGAGTATGGGGCATGAATATATGTTGGCGAAATTTCGAAGGAGAATTCACGCAGAAACATCGCTAGGATGACCTTGGCTTCGAGCAACGAAAGATTCATTCCGAGGCAAATCCTAGGGCCCCAACCGAAAGGTAAGAATGCGTTCCGTCCCTTAGATGCTTTGATCACTCCTTCTGCAAACCTTTCGGGCCTGAATTCATGAGCATCTTCGCCCCAATATTCAGGGTTTCGATGGTACATTAGTGTTGGGAATGTCAGCAGTGCGCCCTTTGGTACAATATAATCGTTTATGGTACTGTCTTCGCCCACCAATCTTGTTGTCTCCATTGACACAGGATATACGCGCAACGTCTCGTTTACGACCATAGTTATCTGTTACAAAAATAATGGTAATGAATTAAGTGATAATATATACTGTAACCATTATATTTAAATGGTCTAATTGCTTATTTATGTCATGGAACAAAAAAATTTCAAAACATACATACATATGTGTCTATGAGCAGCAATACATGGAAGAAAGTAACTTGGGGAGTAGTATCTCTTTTTGATACTATAGCATACTCTCTCTTCATAATTTTGATGTCAGGGTTATAAATTTTCCTCTTTTTTGTACCAGGTTAGGGCAAATAAATAATAATGGCGTTTTAGGAACTTCTCCATCATTTATATTTTAAAAGACATCAAGTATTTTAGGTATTAAGTAGGGTGGAAGCTACAAGCTTAAAATAATTGGGGCACACATACACACACCAAGGATTCTGAATTATATTTTCCACCCAAAATTTATCATCCCTCTACAATCGACCCCATTGGATGTAGACGCACAATCCAAAATTCCCAACGTCGATGCCAAATTTGGAGTTGATCAATTTTTGGCAGACAGATTTGGGGATTTAGGACTAAGACGTCTAATTGGGTAGATTGAGGATCATGATAAAAATACATAAGAGAACTTTATGCCGTTTAAAATAAGATGGAAGTACCTAAACCGTCCATTATCTGTCCAAACCTAGTGTAAAAAAAGTTGAAATTTATAAATGTGTTACAAATTCTGGAGAAAATATAAATTATACCAAAAAGCGATTTTTTTTTTTTTTTCCAATCGAACTTTTTTACTTACGTATTTGAGTTTAGCGACATCATCAGAAGTGATTGTATCTTTGTTGCCCAACACTAGAGAAATCTCTTCTCGAGCTCGATCTTGACATTCTTGATGAAGAGAAAGCGACAATAAGGCCCATGTCACAAGACCAACTGTGGTCGCAAAACCAGCAAAGAAATAAGTTTTTAAATTTCCAATAATTTCCCCAATCATCTTCTCACGCTCTTTGCTAGAAAATGTTCCCTCGTATAAATCCTCCATCAATACATCCAATAAGTCCTTGTAGCCATTCTCATCTACTCGACGCTCTCCACTTTTCCATCTTTCGTTAATTATGGAGGTAAATGTGGCCCGTACAAATTTCACAATTGAGTTGGCTCTTCGATTTATTTTGGTCGGTAAGTACCTAATATAAGATTTATTTGTATATGTAAAACCATATATGGGAGTGTAAGCCATTGAAATTCAAAGGACAAAAAGAGTGCTCATTAGAATCAATTTATAACATGAATGGTATATTATCATAACATAATTGAACAACTCAAAGTAGTAACAAAAAACAAGAAATATTTTTGTATACGACTCACCTTTCACCAGGGAAAGAATAGATTCTGGCATGTAAGCTCGATATATCTGTAAGCTCCTCCAATTTTTCAAAAATCTGTTTTATGTCATTGGTGAGCGGACAACTAAGGAGCACTCTGGCTAATAGCGAGCTCACAAGTGATTTGAGATGATGAGTGACATCGATCACGCTCGTGCCACCTCCCTTCGTTGTCATTTCCCGCCATTCCTTCAAAGTCTCCTCACAACATTTTTGAAGTGCGGGCACCATTGGCTGCATTTCTCAAGCCATTGTAAAAAGACTCGCAAAATTATTATTTTAAGTTTTTGCAAAATTAGATTTTCAACAGCCTGGATTGCAATGGATGGTGTAGCAAATTTGCGTTGCTACTTCTCAATTAAATTCAAAAGTGATTTGGAAATTGTATAACGAACTAAATATGAGTATGGGGTGGATATAGGGGTGATGTCGAGCTTGAGCTTTTTTTTTTCCCCCCCTTTTTGAATTGTTATATGAGTACATATTTTATTATATACAATAACCTAGGTGTGTAAGTAGCGGAAACAAAGGAGGGTAATTAAGGGAAAGTGGGAGGAAATAGATATTGTTTTAAGAAATTTGTTAGATCATGAAAACGGACAATAAATTAATAAAAATATGTATTAAAAATAAAAATATAATAAAAATTTAAAAAATAATAAAAAGTAATAAAAATAAGTCAAGTACTCGATACTTGATTCGACGAGTACTCGATACTTGGCGAGTATCATATATCTAGACTCGAGCTCGAGCTACCTTTAATCTGTCGAGCTTGAAAACTGGGTTGGCCCTTGATCGGGATTTAGACCATTGTTCACCCTCGTGTGTAGGAAGTCCAGCAATGAGCAACCTCAATGTATGATTATATGCTGGGAATGGTTTAATAAATACATTTTTATGGGTAAATACACTTCTCGCAATATTGGGGTCCATTATGA
Source organism: Hygrophila difformis (assembly GCA_030278955.1). NCBI lineage: Eukaryota > Viridiplantae > Streptophyta > Magnoliopsida > Lamiales > Acanthaceae > Hygrophila > Hygrophila difformis. The sequence goes on along the minus strand of JAOANR010000015.1, from coordinate 21,544,660 downwards.
AGATACGCGGCCTTGGTCCCGCCCATGTATAGCAGAAATCCCCTGAAAGTAAATATAGGATCGACAAAGGGTAAACGGTTAAAAACCAATTTTCATATTCAATATGATGCATGGGGCAAATTTATTACTAGTAGAAGTTAGCGAAGAATTGTACTAGTTGTTAATAAGAAAAAGGGTGTACTGTACCATATTTGCGGTAATAGTGGGAGATGTTAGGCATTAGGCGCGGCACGATATCGTCGTGTAAGGAGATGGGTTTGGAGTAAGCTTCCTCGTACATACGGCTGGTCTCTTTGGAATCCCCAATCAGGAATCTATATTCATTCCCCTTCATGCCCTGCTGTCTCAGAAACTTGTCGATTCTTTTAGGCTGAAGCCATACCCAGTTCAGAAACCGGAATATGGCCACACCAAGAACGAGTAGCACTGCACCCATGTAATATTCCCACATTATTTTTGTTCTTTAGGAACTCTTCTTCTATTTTAGTATCTATAGGCACACTGTTGTAATGGGTCTACGTACTCTATATATAGCCGACGCCCAAAGGCACTCTTACCTATACCAAAGATAATGCCCCGGTCCCATATATGCATGATAACGGGAGATATAATTATTTATTTATTTTGTTCAACAATTCCCATACATATATATATATATATATATTCTATACTTATAGAAGATTTGGAAAAAGAAATATAAAAAATATTTATAAATTTATAAAATACCATAGGCTTATTCAATTGAGAGTTTTATAGAGTTTTACGAACTTTAAAATGTCGGGAGATTTAGAAATTGCATAGGCTCCAAGTAGAGTTAGTTGATTTTGTATAGATTCTATTTAGACGACAGGGCCGTCCCTAAGATTTTACGGACCCAGAACAGATAAAATAATAAGCTTCTCTAAATATAAAAACAAACTTTGTATGTGTTCTTAAAAATAATTTTATTCACATCAAGAGAAATGATTTTTTTTGGCAATATAAATTTCCAACTTAAAGAATGAATCAAATTAATAAAAGAACATAGAGCAACAACAATGGAGAGAATAATTTAAGTCGTAATTTGCTAAGAATCCTAGAAAGATTGTTGGGTAGAGGAATTCTCTAGGATGTGTCGTACCTGCAGATTTCTCATTTGTGAATTTCTCAAGAGCGTTTGTGAATTTCTCACGAGCATCGAGATGTGAATTTCTAATGGATGCTAATTAGATTTTTAAACTATTTTTCCCTTTCATTTTGCTTTCTAAAATTGAAAAGTTGCTTTCTAAAATTGAAAAGTTGCTTTATTGAATTAGAAGATAGAGGGTTTAGGAAAAAATTGAGGAAAACAACAATTATTTTGCTAATTTAAAATAAAATTATTTTTTTTTCCTTCCACCACTAATTTGAAATTGAGAAACTTGCTTCATTTAATTACAGGATGGTGAGTTTACGAAAAAAATTGGGAAAAACAACAATTTTTTCCAAATTAAAAAAAAAAAAAAAAAAGATGTAGGATTTGGAATTTTTTTCCATTAATTAATTTTTGTAAAAAATATAAAAACAATATTTATTTAAAGAAATTTAAGAAAATGGGAGAGTCAACCCTTTAATGCCCACCAGATCTTCGAGGGATTAGTCTTGAGTCAAATGTGACTTGGGATACCCGGTACACGCCAAAAAAGAAAAAAGAAAATGGACCCTATATTAAATCCGGGCCTGCATACAGTTTGGCTTATATAGAGTCTGTAAAAATCTTTAATTATTTAGAGAGATTTTGTATATTTATATCTTTTAAGAGAATCTATTAAAATATATAGAGAATTAAAATCGGGTTCGGATATGGTGCAATCATGAAATCCGCAGCACATCAAGGCATCATTCACAACCGTTCATTTACATCCAAGGGTTGTAAAAGGAGAAGGGTAAAGTTGTTCAAAAAATATATAATGGCCTCGTCGCTGAAATACATATAAGGTTGTAAATGGTATATCGCTGAACTACACACAACTCATCGCTGGAATATTTTAAATCACGGAATTGGAGTTGCAACTTTTACGAAGTTACTGAAATTCACATCATCCGATCGCTGAAAAATACTATAGCACGTCGCTGAAAATATATTATAATACGTCGCTGAACTACATAGAAGTCGTCGCTGAAATATGTTAAATGAAAGAATTAGAGTTGCAACTTTACGAAGTCGCTGAAATGCACATTATCAAGTCGCTGAAAATTACTATAGCACGTCGCTGAAATATACTATTATACGTTGCTGAAATACACGGAGGCCGTCGCTGAAAACACTTTGCATGTCGCTGAAATATATTATAGCTTGTCGCTATTAATCAACATATCGCTGAAATGTACTAAACTATATTTGGGAGGAATATATCAAATTTAATATTTTACCCTTCAAGTTGATCTCAACCATTAGTTTACAAATTAAATGAACGGCTGTGATGTGCCGCAGCACATCAAGTCGCAGCACCCTAGCGGATCCCATTAAAATCTACTGACGGCTGAATACATCAAAATTTTTAAATACCTTTTAAAATCTGTATTGAATACTTGTAAAATCTTATAGGCTTTTTAAAATCCGTATTGAATACCTCAAAATTTTTTTAAAAAAGAAAAATCTAAATTGAATACAATCAAAGTTTAAACGTCAAAAAATCCTATTGAGTCTTGATTGAATACACCCACTTAGAGTTGGTGGTTTTTGACAGCATTGGTTAGCTAAGGACATTTTCATTTAATGAGTGGCTTTAATTTGCTATTTTAGACAATTAGGGTCCTTCCCGCTCGAACATATTTTTACATTCCTTTAATACATTATTTAATTAGTGTAAATTATATTACTATATTTTTTGTAATTGACGAGAATAATTATGTATTTTAGTTATAATTTTATTCCCATTTATAAACACGTGATATGTGTGGAAAACATTGTGATGTTTACCTTTATAAACCCGTGATATGTGGGGACAACATTGTGATGTTTACCTTCTTTGTCTGTGTCTATTTAAGTAATTAGCGGATAGCGGGTTCAGAGCACATTGTGAGACAATTATTTCTCCTCATCCGATATCTACTAGTAGATCCACAAGCTCCAAAATATATGCTATGTCAAAAAGCGATAGTCAAAATTCCCCACCGATTAACTCCTTACCGCGGCGGAATTCGTTCTCTCTCGTTGGAGTGCGGCAGCTCATCAATGGCGTCTTGTGGTTTTCAAGGTTAAGTGTGGCGATAATAATACCCTTATGGTGTGGAGAGTCTCAAAGTTAAAATTAGTTGTAACTTTGAACTGGAGCTGCTTAATTATTGGTAGTTAGAGTTTTAGGAGTTGTAGTTTTTAATTGAAGTTGGAGTTTTTAATTTTATATAAATTATTATTTTTTGATGTAACTATAGTTTTTAAAAAAATTAAAAAGAATTAATTAAATTGGAAAATATATTTGAAGTCCCAAAAGCTGCTGTAACACCCGATTTTTCAGGCAATGGAAAGATAGTGTGTTACCTAGATATTGTCGGCTCGAACGGGTAGGGTGACCCCACAAACCAACACGATCTGTTTCCAGTGCATTCTATGAAACTTTCTAAGAGGTCACCTATCATATAATAATGATATAATAATAATTTTTTAAAAATTAAATTAATAATCATCATACAATAATTATAATCGGCAACCAGATGCTTCGACCGGCATTGAATGCCGGACCGCTCGTTGAAGATAAAAGTACATCGAACCCAATGAAGTTTCCCAGAAATAATTTCTATTTTCATAAATAATTATGTTTAAATATTTTATATTGTGTAGTAATAACATATTTATAAAATTTACTCAGTTGAAAATTTCAGGGTATAATTATAAATTAGTTTGACTTGTAAATAAGATTCCCAAATAAACTAATTAAACACAAAAATCTTAAAATATATATATATAAAAAAAAAGATTTCTAGCAATTTTATTTTCACTTATTTTCCCTGCAATCATAGATTCTTAATAATGATATTCCCATGGGTAACGTGACATCTCTCGATCTATCTGAACGTGCCATAAGAAGTTTGTGTGAATAATTAATGTGTTCAATATGATTTTTGTATTTGGGCTATTGAACGAATGCCTTTTTACCCCCAAAAAAGAATAATAAAGAAAAAAGATTGAACTTACGTTGACCTCCCACGTAAAAAAAAAAAAAAATGTGGTACTCCCATAGCTTAGTAGTATAAAAAAGAGTCACCGGAGCGATATGGGTACGGGGTACCTAGCCTTAGGTATGTTTCTGCTACTTGATTTCGTGGAGTTCAAAAGGACATATATATACATAAAGAGAAGATATATTTAATAGTATATCATGTTTCTCTGTAACATGATAAATGTTTGGCACGATACAGGGAACCCCATCGTCGTGTATGCCCGTGGGTTTGGAAACGGCATACTGGTAAATTCGGACAGTTTCCTTGGAGTCCCCAAACAAGAAATGGTAAGGACTGTTGGGTTCTGTGTTTTGACGGAAGTTCAACACCAATGATTGAACCACCATTGCAGCAGGCAACATGTGCAAAACGGATGAAGCTTGAGAGAGTACCAGCCATATCCAGCTCAAACAGCTCTTTCTTTATTTGGGAAGATTGTATGCTAACATTCCCCAGATCAGAAAAGGGAAACACGTCTCATATTAATATATATTATATTACTGGACCAACACTATGCACTACTTACATTCTTTATTTTATTTAAATCAAAGATTTGGAGAAACTATTTTCACAGTTTACACCATTCAATAAAAATTAATAATTAGTGCAGTACATTTCTTTTCCGTGTTAAACAAATAGCAAAATACTAATGTTCACCGAACATTAGTACCGATGCCGCCACCGAATAAACTGATGGAGTAGTCTTCTCAAACAATTCTGGCAATTGCAGATGGTGTGTGTTCTCGAACACCACCCTTATCCCCATGGTGATCTTCGCAGAAATCATCATCCTCTCGTGGACAACACAGCACATCGTTATCCTCGAGTGCCAACGAGGTCTCATCACCTTCAATTGGAACTTTGTGGAGGTCAAACATCCCTACTATGCTGGTCTGCAAGTTCGTGCTTTGGTCGGACACCATTGACTTTGGATATGATTGATATTTGGAAGCCAATACACCAATTTAGGGTTTCATAGTAATGTTTATGCACAATCCCACGGTTTTTCATTCAACATTTAATGGGATTTAATCACATAAATGGCAGCTCCCCACACAATCCGTGATTGCTGCAATGATTGCCAGAAAGTGGGATTTTCTTACCTTAAATGCGTTCCATCATATTTCTGGTATTTTTGCACCCAACATCTTATCAGCGCATAATATACATAAGTCCAACACTATCAGTAGGGGCTGAATTCATTTATTCAGCCCCATAACCGAACCGATTGCTAGATAATATTATCCTAAAAATTTTGTTGTTGAATCTTATTACTTGCAATGAAATGTTAAAGTGTCCCTGGAAGTCTTCTATCACATAGGCTTGTATTTAATGAATTTATTAGTCTAGTAAATAAAGCAAATGAAGATATCATTTTGAGAAAATGCTACAGGGTAGTATATGATTACTTGTATTTTATTTTATTAGAACTCTTATAATCCTCTTAGCAAACGTGATTATGAGCATTTGATTAATGATCATTTTCTATTTGACTATATTTGTTGGTTTTTTTTTTTGGATACATAGTGACGCCAACGCGTCGGCAAAAGAAAAAATTAAAAAAGAAAATAGGGGGGAGGGATGAGGAAAACCAAAAGAAACATCTTATCTGTCCCTAACAAAACACACTCCCGCCATATCCGCCGAGAGCAAAGGCCGCACATCATTAGGAGGGAAAGCCCAGGTGGTGAAGAATTCCTCTCCATTGGATCCACGTTTGGCAAGTGAGTCCGCAACTGCATTTCCTTCACGCAAAATATGGTTCCAACGCAAGCCAGGGTGTGCCTCCAAACCCTCTTTGATCTGAAGAATCAACGGAGCAAGCCAATGGTCCCTATGAACGCCCTCTCTAATCATCCTCAATGCTTCCAACGAGTCCGAGAAACAACTTGCTTGCTCAATATTCAAGCTTGCAAGTAATTTCACTCCATTCCATATTCCATGAAGCTCTGCCACCAGGTTAGTACTAGTGCCGATATAACCCGAAAACCCTCGAATCCAATTCCCCTCTATACCACGGATGACTCCTCCAAACCCCGCGGCCCCTGGGTTCCCACGCGAACTGCCATCAACATGAAGAAGTATGTGAATGCTATCTGGCGGCCTCCAAGAAACAAGTCTGGGGATAGCAACTCGAGGGCAACGATGGAAAGCCCGGGCGTAGACGACACCAAGATGGCGAGCACGACGCACCACCTCATCAACTCTTATCGTCTCCCCATTCATACAAATCCCATTCCTCATAGTCCAAATACACCAAAGTGTAGCCCAGTGTAAACTCGTCCAAATCTTCCCCAAAGCTCGAAGAACCTGATCAGGTCGATCCGCATCATCGTCCCAGACGTTCTCCACATCAATGCCAATGCCATTCCACAACCGGACAGAAAGAGGGCAACGAAAAAAGATGTGCCGGGTCGTTTCTTGGCCCGACTCACACATGCAACACCGAGCCGAGGACGCCATGCCCCTAGCACATCTCAAAGCATTGGTCGGCAAGGAATTATGAGAAGCAAGCCAAAGGAAAATTCTCACCTTCTCCGGTACTGCCAATCGCCATACCCACACCTTAAGTGGATCCATATTCTCATGACGTCTCCCCAGCAGCCAGTAATAATCTGACTTCACTGTATAATGCCCCGCGGATGTCCCCAGCCATCGCCATGTGTCACCTAGAGTACCATGCATGTTGATCGGCCCATGTGTGCGAAACTCCTGCAGAATCTCTTCCGAAAGAGGCGTTATAATATTCTCCAATGTCCAACGCCCGTTGTCAAAGACATCTCGAACTCGAAGATGCACATCATCATTATGAATTTCTGAGATCCTAGATGCCAAGGTGCCTCCAAGAAGCCATGGCAAAAACCACAGATTATTCATTCCCATTCCGATCCTGATGCAAAAACCATCCTCTAATAATTTAGAAGCTTTGAATAAAGCCCTGTAGGACGGAGAAGTACTAACACGCGATGGGATCAAGCCTCCCACACAGCCATATTTAGCCGAGAGCAAGCGAGTCCATGGCTTATCCGCTCCACAAACCAAATCCATGACTGGCTTGCCTAGCAAAGCAACATTCATGTCTCTACAAGTCCTCACCCCAAGACCACCCATCTTCTTAGGCAAAGACGCTTTCTTCCAGCTAACTAAGTGAATGCCATGCCCCCTCTCATCCTTCCAAATAAAACGATTGATGTATCGATCAATAGCCAGACATACAGACGATGGCAACCAATAGATTTGCGCAATATAGGACGAAATGGTTGAAAGAACGGACCGTGCAAGTGTGATCCGCCCCGCTTTATTTAACAACTTCCTCTTCCACCCACTGCATTTAGAGTGAACTTTATCAATGATAAACTCGAATTGAGGCCGACCAGCATGACCTGTGATCATCGGAAACCCCAGATAGCGACCAATGTCATTAGAAAATCGGACTCCCAGAACCAACGTTATTTGCTCGCACAAACTAGCTGGAACCGACTCCGAGGCATAGGCATGAGACTTTTGCATATTAATCTTCAACCCAGAATGAGCTGCAAAGCTAGCTAACACCACTTCCATAAAATGTACACTAGCCATCTTAGTTTTCGAAAATAAAAGGAGATCGTCAGCAAACATAAGATGCGACAGTGGGGCGGCAGTCCTAGCAATAGTGACCGGCTTCCATGAACCCTCATTAACGGTAGCATCAATAGTACGCGAGAGCTTCTCCATTACTATTATGAATAAGTAAGGCGAAAGCGGGTCTCCTTGGCGAATACCCTTAGCCGGGGTGATAGGCGACAAAGCAGAACCATTCCAAAGAATGGAGTAAACTGGGGATTTCACGCAAAACATGATGATGCGTAGCAACTTAGGTGGAATCCGCATATCCTGGAGACAACCTTCCAAGAAATCCCATTGCACATTGTCGTACGCTTTCTCCAAATCCACCTTAAGTAAGAAATTCTCTGCGGTTTCTGTTACGAAATGAAGTGATGACTTCATGAAGTATAATCCCATTCTCAACAGTACTACGCCCAGGGAGAAAGGCCGCCTGACAAGGACCAATATAGGTCTTAAGCAATGGTCGCAGACGGTTGACAATCACCTTTGTCAAGGCTTTATACACGACATTACAAAGACTAATGAGCCGAAATTGTTTAATGTCTTTCGGAGCCTCAACCTTCGGGATTAAACACAGGAAGGTTTCCGCTATCTTCTCATTAAAACAGCCCAGTTCAAAGCTTGTAGCTATGAACTGCCATAGTTCGTGCCCCACTTGGTCCCAGTACGTTTTATAGAAAATGGCCGGGAAGCCATCGGGGCCGGGCGCAGAAAAACTCGACATGCTAGCAACCACTGTCTTGACCTCCTCAAAGGTAATAGGGCCATCTAAATCAGTCCCCGACTCCAGGGCAGGTAATGGGGCAAGATGTCTATGATCACAAGGTGGCCGAAGTTGAAGTCCGAATAAGGAGCTGAAATGCATACGAGCATGCTGTTGGAGAACAGTATGCTCCGTTATCCATCTCCGATTTATCTCAAGGCCACTAATGGTGCTTCTTTGTCTGCGAACTTTTGTCTTGGCCTGAAAAATTTAGTATTTCGATCTCCAAATATTAGTGTCTTATCCCTGGCCTTCTGAAACCATAATATTTCCTCCTGCTTGAGAACTTCATCCAACTCAAGAAATAATTGATGTTCCAGCCTAACCATGCAAGCCGAATCGATCCCAACTAAAACCCTCCGAATTCCAGCAAGTCTTCATAGCAAGTTCCTCTTACGACGGCTAATATTGCAAACACAGTAGTATTGAACTGAATAGAGGATTCCTTCACCTGATGCAACCTTTGCTGGATGGCCTGTCCTCCTTCTGACCACGCACTGTTCACAACCGAAGCATATGAAGGGTGCGTCGTCCATGCAAACTCCCATCGGAAAGGTCGTTCGGAATTATTTTCAGTCCACTTATGACATCGCACAAGAAGAGCAGAATGATCAGAAGCTCTTCGTGGAAGGACTTCCGCACATCCAGTAGGGAAGGTCGCCATCCAATCACTATTAGCCACCGCCCTATCAAGTCGTTTACAAGCCCATGTACCACCCGTCGTGTTCTTTTGCCAAGTAAACCCATCGCCCATAGTATGTAGTGTATTCAAGCCACAATCATCCAACATGTCGCGGAATACATCAGCATGCCTCGGATTATAATTCAATCCCACAGTTTCGGTTGACGTGAGGATCTCATTCCAATCTCCTAGCGCGAGCCAAGGCCCCTGGATTCGAGAATGAGAAGCTCTCATATTTTCCCAATCCTGTCCTCTAAGTCTATGCAAAGGGTTGGCATAGATAACTGTAAACCACCAGGATACCGATCCCACCGAAACAATACAGGAGACCATCCTAGGAAGAACGACTCTACAATCATAGCAGAAAGGGAGTCCAACACGCACCAATAACCACAAACCACCTGCTCGCCCATGGCACTCCTCTATATGTAGCACATCATAATCAAGTTGATAAAAGAAAACCCTAAGCCGATTAAAATGCCCTCGAAGGACATCGGCAATGTGGCGTTGTGTACTATTATTCATGGCACCACGGACATTCCATGAAATAATAGAAAAATCCTTGAAACTAATCATAATAAAATACTATGGGAAAAAAACCAACTCACTGCTGCATGGCCGACGGGCCATCAGGTGGATCACCAATTGGGGTCTTGTCCTCTCCCTCAACAGATTTAGAGGGTGGAGTATTAGCTACCATGACTGCATCCGGCAGTGCGCCTGCCTCCAGCCTTGCCGATATCCCGGACGACACAACAACCTCCTTAGAACCATCATTGAGTAGATGTGTGAACTTAGCGGGGAAGATTTTGGCAAGGTCAAAAGAGTAACTCTTTTCAACACTGTGGGGTGTCATCTTGTTCGACCGACTGCGTTTAACACCATGGGATGTATCCCGGGGGGATTTCCCCGCCTTGTTAGTTGGACCAACTGTGAAAACCATCATTGAGTTGGAGACTTCCGCAGCAGACGGCCCACTCTTAGAGCCCACAGTCAGCTCTAGGCCTTGGTGTGATTTTTGCGGAGCAGATATTGGGGTGCCAATCTTCAAACCCATTGTCTTATGAGTGACCTGTTGTGGTGGTCCAGCAGGTGTCTGGGCCTTAGCCTTTTCAGCATTGGGCCTTCGGGGTTTCCTAGGTTTCACAACCATCCACTCCCCAACCCCAATATCCGCGGTTCCTTCCTCCCCAAGAGATGGAGATTCACGTTCCATAATAGTAGGGATATGATTTCATATTGATTTAGTTACCTTGTTTGGAATTGGGCCAGAGGTTTCTTGATCACGGCCTGTATGCACCGGGCCAGGGGCAGTATCCGGCGAAGGCGGGGGTGGTGCATGCACCGGCTTATCGCCACAACGGTCTTGGAGATGGCCATAGCAACCACACGTCATGCATACCAAGTTGAGACCTTCATAAGCTACCTGTACCAAATCACCCTCTACGTCCAATGTCCCCATGAGAGGTTGATCAAGTTTAATTTTCACGCAAACCCTCGCATAGCGCCCACGAGACAATGCAAGCGTATTCCGATCAAATCTGAGAGGAGTGCCCAACGCGGATGCAATAGCATGGAGCGTACTTTCTTTGTAGAAAGCCTGCTTGACTCCAATAAGTCGGACCCAAGTTTGAATGGTGTCGACCTTCGTGGTTGCCGGGTGGAATTCAGGCGTCCACCGGAGAATAGCAAGACAATGGTTGAAGAGTAGCCACGGTCCCCCCGTCAGCACTTTCTCGCGATCCTCATGCTTCGCGAACTTGGCCAAAAAACATCCAAAGCCGATATCTAGGAGATCAAATTGTCCTTCTAGTTTCCATATTCGACGGAGTCCATCTTTCATGGCGAGGTAGCCCACCGTAGACCCAAGTACCTTCACAACCAAGGTATCATGCCAATGTTCATACAATGATTCAAGCAAGGATTTTTCAAATCGGATACGCGGGATCCGCGGATTAGGCCCATCACGATCAATATGCGCCAAGTTTGCCTTGAGTAAGTCCTGAAATTCCTCCTGTGGAGGGGAGGCATCAGTCTGTCCCGCCATAGCAGCATCAAGGAACGAACGCGGAGGGGCATCAGGATTCCCTGGAGGGCCGTCATTGGGCGATGGTGGGTCAGGGGGAAGGGGGCAACGGGAGAAGAAGCGGGACGCATCTTTTTTCTAGAAAACTTTGACTGTAGTTTGTTGGTTTTGATACACTACTCTTGTAATAATTTTTAGGGGTATCATTTTTGCCCTCTGTCATATGATTGATATGCTAGGTTTATCCCAACAAATGTTCTTATTGAATTATAATTAATGGAGTTGTATTATGATGGAATTAATGATTTTGTTAACCCGATGGGGGTGATACGATGCTGACGAATGATCGAGCAACCTTCACTGGTGTTGTTGAGTCCCGATGGCCCGGGGGTGAATTATTGACTGTTATGCCTATTGGCCCGATGGGGCGTGTGATATGATATTCAGCTACGGCTGGCGCGATTGCGGATCCCTGTGGGGATGGTGTATGTTACCCTGTAAAGGGTTGAAGTTGATGATATCCCCACCCGTGGGTTCATACCGCACGGGTTTAAGGTGACGGCTAGGCATATTCATCTGCATTGCATATAGGGTAGATAAGTGTGTGTTAGGCCATGCATCAAATACATCACTTTACTCAAGTCGCTGAATTGTATAGGACTTGTCGCTGAATTGCATAGGTCATGTTGCTGAATTGTATAGACTCCGTCGCTGAGATGTGTCAAAATGCAAAGAACTATATTGTTAAAAAGTATAAAACTCTGTCGCATAAATGAATATAATAATGTCGCTGCATTAAAGTATAGGCCATGTTGCTGGATTGTGAAGACTCCGTCACTGAGATGCATTTAAAATTGCAATGAACTTCAAACTTCTCTAACTTCAAACGTCGCTGAGATGAATACTATAATGTCGCTGAATTATATATGCCATGTCGGTGAATTGTATTACCTCCATCGCTGAATTATGTATGTCATGCGCTGAATTATATAGTCTATATTGCGAATACAACAGATTAAATACCTAAAAAGTAAAATTATGAAACTAACCCTACAAATTATTTCAACCATTTGATCATGAAATTGATCAACGGTTGCGGATATTGTCCGCACGTTCGCACGGATGCCATGTCCCCACCATATCAAAGGTGAATTCTTTTTGTTGTTCTTATTACTATTGTTGCCTAACGCCCCCAATGCTTTTTTCCCCCTAAATCCGTATCACTATGTATACCCCCAATTACTAACTTTAAGTTGTCTGCCCAAGGTTTTCAAATCTAAGGACCACTCAAATAAAATTACTAATGTGCATAACAACACAAATAGTCGACTTTTCTGTTCTTGTTTCATTATTTAAAAAATTTATATTATGTTTGACTAATTCTAAACTCGATATTGTTGAAATGTAGTATTAAGTTGATCCAATCTCCGTAGGCATCTTGACTTGCACCTAGCAAACGACTTTTAAGTTATACCCAATTTATAAGTGTAGATTAGGGAGCTGAGAGAGCGGTTATTGCAATTTAATGCTTCCATATATAGTTTTATGTCTGAATTTGGAACCCAACCTTTGACATTGCTATTGTCTACCTTTCTTTGTATTCATAATGCTACACGAAAACAGCGTAAACTACATTGTCCACACTCCACATATAATGCTTGGCTTTCTTTCTTCTTTTCTTATTTATTTTTATTTTTTTTTTTTTTTTTAAAAAAAGGTCAATTGGTGGCCTTTTCAATGGCCAAGGCTAGTAGTTGTATACTTAAAAAATTAATTCTATTTGTGTGGCATAGGCTTCTATCATCCACTTTGTTGATGCTTCAAGCATCAATTGTTAAAAAATTACGGTATGGTATGTGCATATACTATATATAAAAGAAAAATTGTTATAGTGGTCAAAATTTTTTTGATATAATTCGGCTACTAAAGAGGTTAGCGACCAAATTTGCGATCGAAATTTGTTAGCAACCACATTTTAGCGATCAAAATTTGTAAGCAATTACAATTTCAGCGACAGAATTCGGATTTTTTTCTAGTAGTATTCTTCGATGTATTAATACGAAAGGATTGTATATCTATATATACACATATATATAGGTGTATATATATATGAACAATAGCCTAAGAGTCAGGTCCCCTAACTCTCAACTTTTAGGTTGAGGTTCGATTCCCCACCCGGCCCTCTATCATTCTCCTTTAACTTTTGTTAATTTGTATAGCTGGCTTCCACAACCTTTTTTTTTTATTTTATTTAGGAAAAGGAGTATATTATTATGACCATAAGGGGGTGTTTTGTACAGTGAATTGGGCCTAGGTAAAAGGAATTGAGCCCAATTCCCTTGTTTGGTTGAATTTGAGAATAGAAGACCGAGAATCAAAGTAATTCTCAGTTGAGTCCAATTCTCTAGTTTTGATTCTCTCCAAAATACAGAGAATTGACGCGATTTGCATCTTGAATTCTCTATCGCGATCTCTGCTCTGTCTTTGCTCTGGAAACCGTAGCCCCTTCTACTTCTTCCCCCTTTTCTATCGGCATCGCTTCTTCTTCTCTCTGAAACCCTATTGCCTCCTGTTTGCGTCCGAACGAAACAGAAAAATCCATCATTCTCGTGCTTTGTTCACATCGTTCAGAATTTTAACAGAGTGAGTCGTCTTGCTTGCCCTACCCTCCTTGGCTCCCTCGCTTTCTTAGTTCTCCGCCTTTATTCGATTCTGCAATTCATCATCAAGTATTGGGAATTTTCAGGTAACCTTATAAATATATGAATATACGATTTTGTTGTTTCTTCGTCCCAGGTTAAGTTCCTGTTTTTTATTTGTTTTTGGAGATGAGAATTCTTGGATCTGTTATCCAACATTCTTATTTGAGTTGTGGCCATTTTCTGCCGAAGGAATGGAAAGGCAATTGAATACGAGTAATTAAATAATTACTCAAGTGTAATTTAATTGGTCCATATGTTAATTTCAATCTCAAATTAACATTTGATTGTTTGATCATATGGATTCAGGGATGTTGAGAACAAGCTACAGTGTGATATGTTTGTGTGTGTGTACATATATATATTTGGTTGAAAATATTAACACCCGAAAGATATCATGGAGACAGAAATTGAATGTGTAAAGCTGTGGTTTTGTGTAATCAGTGCACTCTGAAAAGTTAACTTGTAGCTTGTTCTCAACACTGAATGATTGAAATGGTGTTAAATTTGATGAGAATTCTTCTCCTAACACTTTTTTTTCCTCCTTTAAATTGAACCAAATAGATTCCAATTTCAGTGGATATGGCTAAAGACAGTACTGGCAAGTAAAATGAACTGATATAGCATAGTACAAATGACACTTGTATGTATTCTGCTGTCCAAGAGAGCTATGGTTCATTTCACAGTATTGTTAAATCCTTGGTTCATAGCAGTCACGAGAAGCAATATGTATCTGTAGATGCTCCTTGAGCTCTCATGGGTGTACACTCTTTACCTGCATAATCATCTTATTTGTTTGCCAGGGTTATGTATCTGTAGGTACCTTCCTGTTGTAACTGCTATTTTGCTTCTTGTAAACGATTATGGTTTGTTAATATGATTTAGTAAAAAAGTTGTTTCATACTTGATGTTTTGGAGCTGGATAATAAACCAGAGGACTGGGATCAAGTTGTCATTCTTTTCTAGGATATGTTGGAAGTGGTGACCCGAGATTTAATGGATGACGATGTGTCCAAGTAATAGTTCTTTATGTTTCAATTGTTTGATTGTTGTTGCAAGGCCTTGGAATGGTGTTCTTTTTTCGTTTATCTTATTTGAGCAGCTTGTTGCAATTGTTCGATTGTTGTTGCAAGGCCTTGGAGTGAAGTTCTTTTTTCGTTTATCTTCTTTGAGCAGCTTGTTGGATTCAGTTCATGGTGCATCGGGCAATGATGGAAAGGTTCCTCTTGATCATAAGTAGTTGCATCAGCTGGTGCAATCAGATTCTCTACTCCTGAAACATAAGCTTGGGAAGAGAAGGAAAAGCTTATTGAAGCTTGGGAAGAGAAGGAAAAACTGATAGTAGAGTTCTAAAAGCCTGGATACATTTTTATATATATATGTATATGTACTTTTCATTTATTATAAAACCTTCCATTTTATGTATATGATTTTTTTTTAAAAGAACATTGATCACATATTTTATTATGGATTATTTGTGTTTATTTTTGTATGTTTTTTTTAATTAGTTAAATTACCTATTGTTATAAAAAAAAATTATGGTTGGGACAAAAAAATTTAATATAAAACTTACATTTCAATTCTCTATCTATAAGAACCAAACAAGAGAAATGATTCTCTTCTACATTTCTCTGTTCAATTCTCTGTATTACCAAACAGGAGAATCAATTTTCTTTTTCTAACTCAATTCTCTTTCTCTGCAATTCCATTCTCTGGCATCAATTCTCTGCAATTCCATTCTCTATACCAAACGCACCCTAACAGTTTACATTATTCCTTGTGCCTCTACACAGTCCACAACCACAGACTTTTGGAACAAGATATTACATCAATACATGATCTCCCAGACAAAATATTACATTCACTACTACCAGCAGGATGATGTCCTGAATGTACTCAAAATGCACTTGCAAAACCAATATCACTCCATGGCCACCCTGCCTACTGCATTGCGATCCTGTATGTTTAGTACCACTCCTCTATCTTTTTCTCTCCAGCAGCACCTAACCGCGCCCAGTTACCTGCCATATGGTTACATTCACGTAATATATTTTGTACTCTCACTATAACCGGCTACATCATCTCTCGAAACCGCCATGGCGTCGTCTCCGGATTGAGCATCCATTTCACCACGTTGGACGAATCACACTCAAAACTGATTTTACACAAAGGAAAACCTTGATCCCGGATTAACGCTTTACAAACCCGAGTAAGTGCTATAATCTCTGCCTCAGTTGAGTCAGTGAAACCAATGAAGTCTGAAAGGATGAAAATAACATCATCTCTTTTGTTATGTATAACTCTACAACCCCTTTCTTAGCCTGCTGGAAGAAAAAAAAAAAAAAAAAAAAACTGTTAAAAGCTGCATTTAAAACACACTGTTAGTTACTTATTACGTTGATTTGCTTAATGAATTTGATGTATTGGTCAATGGTCAATGGTCGGTGGTGAACTTTGACTTTGAATTTTGTTGTTATCACTAACTAGCTCCTGTGCAGATGATGTAGTTCTATGGTTGTTGAAACTACGCTAGAACGACCTAAGCAGTTACAGTCAGACATGTGCGACAGTTTCTTGACCTGTGCGCGTGTCTAACCGACCCAGGAGAGTCTAATTCGTGCTTCTGAGTTTATATACTTCTGTTTAGACTTTCTGTAAATAGTTTTGGTATTATCGAGTTGTAATTTTCACTTTTGAGAGATTTTGTGAGTCAGTTATTCTCTAACTTTTCATAGATTGATTCTTGGAGAGATTAGAAAATCCCTTGATGAGTTTTCTGCACTTTTAGAAGATCATTTGTTTTTCATCAAGGTCTGCGCTGAATATGCTTCGACGAATTCGTTTGGAAGAAATTTGTTTTCTCTATTCGTGTTGCAAAGTCGTCTTGGCGAAGAGACTTTGAAGGAATCTGAAGGAGAGGATTCGGGTTATCTGCTACACTTGATTTCCAAGACTTGAGGATCAGAACAATCGAAGGTTACCTGTTTGGCCTGACTATCCGAGGATCGGTGTTGTGGGGGAGTCCAGACAACGATCAATCTGCAGACTGTAAGTCGTGTGAGATAGAGTCAGTTCCTTGATTGTTTGATTGTTTTAGTCTTAGTTTTCTTGAGTTATAGTATTAGAAGCCTGGATTGGAATCCCCTAGACGTAGATCCGTTGGATCGAACTGGGTTACAAAATTCTTGTGTTCATTACTTTCCGCTAAACACTCTGTGCACACACCACTCGTTATTCAGTAGTCTAGACCACGGCTCGACGGCGTTAGTTTTATCAAGATTTCACAGAATCTGGGACCAACAATTGGTATCAGAGCGGCAGACTCTGATATAGTAGAGGCGATCTGAAAAACTTGACAAGATGATTAGAGAAGGCGCATCACTTTCAAGACCACCTTTGTTCGATGGCACGAATTATAGATACTTGAGAACTCGGATGAAAATTCTTCTAATGGCCTTTGGAGATAAAGTATGGGATGCAGTCGAGACAGCCTGGCAACCACCAACTCGACCGCGAGCTGCAGCTGAAGGTTCCACGGATCCACCTGGTAGTCGGCCAGCAACCAAGGCTGAATACACACAAGCCGAGAAAGATGCCAAGAAAGGAAACTATACGGCCCTTAATGCAATTTTTAGCGCTATGGATGAGACGCAGTTTCAACTAGTCACCAACCACACGTTAGCTCACGATGCATGGAGAACGCCAGAGGTGATGTACGAAGGTTCTGAGAATGTTCGAGCTACCAAATTACAACGAGTTGAGACCATGTTCGAGAATTTGAAGATGAAGAAATATGAGTCCATCTCAGTCTACTGTTGAAGATTCAAGGATGTGGTAAATCAAGCTTACTCATTGGGTTTGATTTATGATAATCAAAAGCTCGTTCGAAAGATGTTGAGGACTCTCACCAAGAAGTATGCTCCCAAGGTTGCTACATTGGAAGAATTGGATAAGTTGAATACTATTACTTTTGATGGCTTAGTTGGAATTCTTCAAACTTATGAGATGAACCATCTCGAAGAAGAATCATCAAGGAGTATCGCTCTCAATGTAGAAGAAGAAGATTCTGGAAACTCCTCTGAAGATGATGTATCTTACATTTCCAGAAAAGTGGTAAAGATGTTGCAAGACAGACGTACTAAGAAATTCTACAAACAGCAAGGTCGCAGTTCCAACGATGTTCCGACGATGGATAGACCACCTCGTAGAGACTTCAAATGAAAGGATAGCAGCAAAGTTGATCATTTCAACAACAAGAAGAAGGACTATGACAAGCCGGACAAGTTTGCCTCAGTGATTTGCTATGAATGTGGAGGTCAAGGACATGTTCGATCTGAATATGCCACAGCCGAAAGAAAGGAAATGAGAGAAAAGAAGGCACTGCAGGCTACTCTAAGTGATCATGACGATGAAAGAACCACTGAAGGACAGAATTCAGATTCTGATGAAGTCGTTGCATTCACTCTAAGAGAAACAAGACCTACTATAGAAGGTATTGTCAAGTCAATATGTTTTTCACCTAACAATGATACTTATGATTCAGTGAAAGCGATAATGAGTACGACCAATTACTAGCTGACTACAATGAACTCAAAGAGGATTTCGAAGTTACTGTTCGAGAGAACAAGAAGTTGTTAGGACAACTGACAGACGTCGGGATTGCATATGATCTTGAAGTTGAGAAAAATGAAGTCATGCAGAAGGAGAACAACATTCTTAAAGGCAGAATCCATGACATGGAGAAAGAGCTTGATGATCTCAATGCAAAGAACAATGAACTTCAAAATGTATCTAAAGGTAAAAATCAACTTGATGAAGTTTTATCTTTGGAAAAACGTGTTGGCGATCAAAGAGGTTTAGGCTATAAGAAGCAAAGCACTCCTAGCAAAACAAAGTTTATAAGTGGAGGCTTCCTTAGTTCAACTACTGATGCACCACCTAAAGAGTTGGTTGGAGAATCGTCCAGACGACAGAAGGACTGCCTGTACTGCAATTTGCCTGGACACACTGCTGAAACATGCATGCACATTCTAAGAGGTCTCATGAACGGAAGACCAGTCGTATGGCCTGATCAAGAGCTTCGAAAGAAATTCAAAATGCAGAAGGTATGGATACCTAAAAATAAAATGAATAATGAAGATTCTGCTTGTTTTGTAGTTCTTTCTGTGCAGGAACAACATCGAAACGAAAAATGGTATTTTGATTCAGGATGTTCAAGGCATATGACGGGAAGAAAAGATGTCTTAGACAACTTTGTTGAGAAAGATTGCGTAGCCGTCATGTATGATGATGGTTGGTACTAGAAGCAAAATTGCGGGTTATGGTAAATCTAAGGATGGTATTCTTTCTAAACTCTCTAGAATTTTCTATGTAAATGATCATACTACTAACCTTATCTATTAGTCAACTTTGTGATGAAGATCTAGAGGTTAAGTTTACTAAACACAGATGCATAGTTTATAATGATCAAAAGGAGATTATTATGATGGGAGGCCGTAGCAAGAATAATTGTTACATCTTGAAGGATGACATTCCACGGATTCTACTGACCAAAGATGATCAGAGTAACTCGAATGCTGTTCGCGGGTTGCCGCAACTACATAAGAATGACCAAACCATCTGCAGAGATTGCGCCAAAGGAAAGCAAATCAGATCGAGACATAAGAAGACCGATGAGATCAAATCAAAAGAATGCCTTGATCTGATTCACATGGATCTTATGGGTCCAACCGAAGTGGAGAGCTTAAATGGTAAAAGGTATATTTTAGTATGTGTTGATGATTTCTCTAGATATTGTTGGGTTTTCTTTCTTAGGTCTGTAACACCCCGGATTTGATAACCCAGGCCGGGATGTCACCGCCGCATTTCCCTAGTAAGACGCGGCTTCCCGAGCTCGCTAAGGAAATGCAAGGCTTGTGGGTATGAAATAGATTTAAAACATTTCAAGATTTAGTCCGGAAATTTATAATACTTAGTACGATAGTAGAAATTATCACGTGCGGAAAATAAATAAAGTAAGTGCAGCGGAAAGTAAAATCACGGCCAACATGGCCAAATCCTCGGGTTTAACAGACCCGGTAAAAACAGTACGATGCAGAAATTCAAAATGTCCATAAATAATTCCCCCAAGTGCATGCGTATGCGTCACTCGACATACTCTGTAAAAGAAAAATGACAACGGTTGTCAGTATAAAAATATACTGAGTAAGTTAATCCCTAACTAACAAATAAAAGGGGTTACAAGTGTTTAAACTAAAGATTTCGCTTACCGTACGGGGATTTAAAAATACATGATTTATTTGCAGCGGAAAATCATGATTTAAGAACTTAATTTAAAAAGCGAAATTTAAAGCATAAATTAAGATGCGTAAATTTTAAATGCATAATTAAAGACATGATAAATACGATTTAAGCATAATGAAACACTCACACGAGTCTTTTACTTTTCATCCCGTAAACTAAGAAGAGGACACCATACCGGGAGATCACTAACGAGGCAATCTCAACATAGGACCACTAACGAGGCAGTCCAAACAATGGGAGACCACTAACGAGGCAGTCTCAAAGATAGTAGGACCACTAACGAGGCGATCCACAAAGATAGTAGGACCACTAACGAGGCGATCCACAAATACAGCGCGCGAGATCACTAACGAGGCAATCTCAGATAGTAAGGAGACCACTAACGAGGCAGTCTCAAAGATAATGATAGTATGAAGATCGGCTCAGCCTAGTGAACGGGATTTTTCGAAAGTTCGTATTTCAAAGTTATCAAATGATCGATATCGCGTTTTCATAGTTCGAGTTTTCTCAAGTTCGAAAAATCCTATTCGAGGCAGTTTACGCCTTTCTTAATTTAAAATTCGTCCTTTCTCCAAAAATTCTGAAATTTTTACAGTAATTCAAAAACACACATACGAACAACTTTCATGTTTTAAGTTTTTGGAAATAAGGTTCCGAAGTGAGTTGAAATTTGAGTTTATGGCAAAGAATAATTTATGTCTTAAAAACTGTTTTCGTCACAGGTTCGTGCAACGCCGATTAAAAATTCATTTCAAAACCAATCGATGTGAAATTTTTACAGTAGCTACACGACACATTAAGGAACAACTTTCATGTTTTAAGTTTTGGGAAATAATGAATTCTTGGTACTCAAAAATCGAGTGCAACACACTGCATACTCATGGCCCTTAAAACGAATTCAAAACAGTTCTAAAAACTTGGCCGTTTGACATATCAAATGAACACCAAAATTCGTGAAATTTTGTAGGCATAATCTAGACACAATTATCTACAACTTTTGTTTAGAAATGCAAAGTTAAATCATTCGAAAAATGGGTGAAAAACATGCATCAAGTTGAATGAAGGAATCTGTCACAGAATTAAATGGTTCGGTTCGATACAGAAACTTCATGGCGAAAATTGGGATAGCAAAACTTAATGTCAACGGCTGATATTTGGCCACAAGATAGATAAAGGTGTTAGGAACAACTTTTATGTTGAAAAGTTTTCGGTTTGAATTCCCGAAGGTCGAGTTTTTGGCGAGTCTTTAAAATTGGACGAAAATAGGGTTTTTGAAAACCGATTTTTGTTACAAGCCTATATCTCGAGATTTAAACAACAAACAACCACGAAAATTTGTGAGTAAGGTTTTAACTTACTTAGAATGATGATAGGGTCGCTGGATTGGGTTTCCGGACGTCCTAGGGTCACGACGAACGGCCAACTTCTCCGATCGCTTTTCGTTCGTTTTCCGATGTGAAATCGTAGTAAGGAAATAGTGTTAGAATTCGAGTTTCGGAGACTCATGGACTGATGGAATGCTATATTAAGACTTACCAAGGTTCTAGGAAGTCGTGGCTCAGTACCGTTCACCTCGTCGTCGCCGGAATGTTCGTCGGAAAGCTTCGTCGGGAGAGTTTGGCTTGGAGAGGGAGTTTGTGAGTATGGTGGGGATGGTTTTCTGTGGGATTAGGGCTTTTGAGGCTCCCCAGCCGCCCCTAAGCCTTCCTTAAGGCTGGAATTTGGTTTCCCTCGAAGGGAATTGTATTTTAGGCAAGAAAATCACCCCCGAATGGAAAGATTACACCTTCAGCCCCTCTGGCGCGGAGGTGGCGCGCACCCACCCCTATGGTCGCGCGGAGCACGCGTGCCAGGCCTGGCGTCGCGACGCCCTTGGCCGCGCGGTGGCCGCGCGGCGGCGCGCGGACAGCGCGGGCCGGCCGGACCGGCCGGTTCGGCGATCCGCGTGTTCCGTCGGGTCTTCCCTCGCTTTCCCCTATCGGTTTTCTACGTGTTAGCTCGATTCCCTGGGTCGTCTTCGTTGCGGAATCTCCTCCTTAATCTTGTTACGAGTCCGGCTTATCGCTCGCAACATTTCCGGGTCCTACTTAGCCTAGTCTAAATTGGTTCCAACATCTCCTATCGTCCTTGTGGTCTAATTCGTGATGTATTTTGTGATTTATTTCGTGACTGAACTTAGAAATTAGTTCTAAGCTGCCTACGTACCCTGTGAAGGGATCAAGTCATGACGTAGTTCAAAACAATTTGAATTTGTTTTTCCTCGGGTGTTACAAGGTCAAAAGATGAGACTTTTGAGTACTTTGAGGCTCCAAGTAAGAGACTTATGAATGAGAAGCAAAGGAAGATCACACGAATCCGAACCGATCATGGCAAGGAATTTGAAAACCAGTCGTTCGATCGTTACTATGACGACCACGGGAATTACTCATGAGTACTCAGCCCCCAAAACACCACAGCAAAATGGTGTTGCTGAAAGAAAGAACCGAACTTTACAAGAGATGGCAAGATCGATGCTTCACACCAGTTCAATGAGCAAAAGTTTTTGGGCAGAAGCTATTAACACAGCCTGTCACATCATCAACCGAGTACTGTTGAGACCACACTCCAACTGCACACCTTATCAACTTTGGAATGGTAAAACTCCCACGGTAAAATACTTTCATGTTTTTGGTTGCAAATGCTATGTTTTAAAGGATAGAAATCAATTGCATAAGTTTGATTATAAATCATGGGATGGATATTTCATTAATTATTCTAACAATTCTAAAGCATATCGTGTCTATCTTACTAGTGATAAGAAGGTTATAGAATCTACTAATGTTCTCTTTGAAGATCTTGATCTTTTAGAAAATAGGTTAGATGATGATGAATTGCCTTCTAATCACAATCGTGAGTCTACTAATGATGTAGAGCAGATTGTTAATGAGAAAAATCATATCAGTTCTGATGTATCAGATAAGGATGCTGATACAGATACTGTCGTCGAGACTACAGCAGAACCATGCTCTGAAGTTCAGAAAAAGAGAAAAGGTTCTAGAGTACATAAACATCATTCAACTCAGGATATTATTGGAGATCCACAAGGTCAGAGACAGACTAGGCGTAAAGAGATCAATTTCAAGGATCTAGCTAGTTACAATTGTTTTGTCTCTATGGTTGAACCGAAGAATACTTCTGAAGCTTTGAAAGATGAGTATTGGATTGCTGCAATGCAAGACGAGCTACTGCAATTTGAGAGGAACGCAGTCTGGGAGTTGACGGAACTACCCCAGAACGCCAATATTAATGGAACGAAATGGGATTACAGGAATAAGACGGATGAGAAAGGCAATGTGATAAGGAATAAAGCAAGGCTAGTAGCACAAGGATATACCCAAATTGAAGGTTTGGATTATGGTGAAACATTTGCTCCCGTGGCAAGGATGGAGGCCGTAAGGATACTACTTGCATTGGCATGTTCTTTGAACTTGAAGCTGTACCAAATGGATATTAAGACAGCCTTCCTTAATGGCAAAATCAAGGAAGAGATCTATGTTGCACAACCAATTGGATTTGAGGATCCGAAGTATCCAAATCATGTTTATCGTTTCAAAGGCGCTTTATATGGTTTGAAACAAGCACCACGAGCCTGGTATGAAAGATTGTCAAAGCATTTAGTCGACAATGGTTTCAAGAGAGGAAATGCAGACAAGACATTGTTCGTTAAGCGTCAGAACGACCACTTAACTGTTGCTCAAGTTTATGTTGACGATATTATTTTTGGATCAACATCAACCAAACTCAGAAAGGAATTTATTGATGCTATGAAATCAGAGTTTGAGATGTCTATGATGGGTGAATTACACTACTTTTTGGGATTACAGGTTAAGCAAGAGGATGATGGTATTTTTCTGTGTCAGGAGAAGTATGCTAGAAACATGTTGAAGAAGTTTGACATGGATAATTGCAAGGTAGTCAGAACTCCGTTAGGACAACAGGAGAAACTGAGCAAAGATGAGAATGGAAAATCTATTGATCAAAAGATATATAGGAGCATGATTGGAAGTCTACTATACATCACTGCTTCAAGACCAGATATTTCATTTAGTGTAGGTGTATGTGCAAGGTTCCAATCCGATCCTAAGGAATCTCACATGAAAGCAGTAAAGTGGATCATGAGATATATTAAGGAGACAAAGAATATTGGAATCTGGTTTTCAAAAAGGTTATCACTTGACTTGATTGGATTTACAGATTCTGACTGGGCAGGTTGTTGTGACGACAGGAGATCTACCACTGGCGGCTGCTTCTACTTGGAAAAAATCTCGTAAGCTGGTATTCCAGAAAGCAAAATATCATAGCTCTATCCACAGCCGAAGCAGAATACATTGCTGCCACATGTTGCTGTTCTCAACTTCTTTGGATGAAGCAACTACTCGAGGACTACGGTATTCATAAGGATAATTTTTTAGTTTTCTGTGATAATACTAGTGCAATTAATATTTCTAAAAATCATGTTTTACATAGTAGGAGTAAACATATTGATATTTGTTATCATTTTATTCGAGATCTTGTTGAGGATAATGTTTGCAGGATTGAGCATATAGCATCGTTAGAACAATGGGCGGACATCCTTACAAAAGCTTTAGATGGAGAAAAATTTGAAGGCCTAAGAAGCACCTTGGGTCTTTCTTACCACAATTAAATTACCTATGGACTCGGGCCTGACCATTTTACTTGTTGAGAATCTTTTACAGGCCCAATTCAAATTTAAATGGGGAAGACTCTATCCGGATAGTCATCTTTAATCACGGCAGTCGAGGTGACGTCATAGCAGTGGCTGTAACCGTTGCAACTCCATCAGTCACGTTGCATGTCTTCAAAACTGTCGCACGACTCTTTATTTTCCGGCTACCTCCTCTATTTAAGCAAACTGGAGGTCCTACTGCGGTTGAAACCACTCCGTAACCACGAAGGAAATCAACCAGAAAGCGAAAGGAGCCCACTCCCCAGCCAACTCCGGTAGCCACAACTTCGAAGAAACCACGGAAAGAAGCACGACAACCCCCTGCTGCTTTGAAAGCTGAAGATGCCTATAGTCTCAAGTACTACACTCGAGAAATGAGGGAATTTTCCATGGAGGTTCTCAAAGGCAAGGAGTTTAAGCCCGAAGAGATTTTCAAGCACAACCATTACGATGTTCTCGGTTTCTCGGACCACCTGCAGGAAAGGCATTTGATATTTTGGGCTAAGGGTCTCACGCACTACTCACCTAGTCATGTTCGCGAGTTCTACGCAAATCTACATCCTGAAATCCTTAATCCACACTCTGCCTGGTTCGGTAAGATTTATATACGCGGACAATTTCATGATCTAACCCCTGCTGTGATTCTCAAGTTGTTATAGCTGCCACCAAACGACGACATGAGTGACTGCTTAGATCTATTGCCGGAAGACACCCTCACTACTGCACTGGCCATTTCTAATCAGAAGGTCAAATGTTTTGGCCGTAATAAGTTCAGCGTTGTACGACTTACATTGAAGTACTACTGCCTGTACCAGTTCTGTAGTGCCAATGTCCTTCCGACGATGAATCAGTCTCAAGTCAGCACTTCCATGGGTAAACTCGTTCTTTGTGTTGATAAACATATGGGTTTAATCAATTTTGGCTATTTTCTTCTCAAGCAAATGCGAGGATATACTTTTGGGAGAATCAAGAAGACGGCCAATCTACCCTATCCAGCACTCATCACCGAATTCCTCCTATCTATTGGTGTGATGATCAAAGACAACATATGGTTGCTCTAAAGGAGTACAAACCACCTCCAAACTTGACAATGACTTTAAGAATGGTCTTCCTCTGACTGGCCCTGCCCTTGTACACCAGCTGAAGCAAAGGATACTTCGTCAGAACCAGAGGCTAACTACCTGGAGCCAGGAAGCAATGGCTATAAAAAAGGAGAATCTCAAAATCCTTCATATGCTTCCATTATCTTTTGATGCAGCTGACTTGCAGGATGATGATGAGGACATTGCTCTTGATGACGAAGAGTGATAATCCATCATGGGGGAGACTTGGTGTTGATGCTGAAATCTGACTGATGTTTTATGGTAGTCATGACAACTGGGTAACGATATTTCTAAACTTTGATTATTATTTTGGAATGGTTATTGATGGACAGTATTTGTGGATGATTGATGAATGTTTTAGTTTTTGATTGGATGATTTCTGAACTGAATTACTTGAGGTCTGTAATAGTTGTTAGGTAATTCTGATGACTGCTGAACTACGTAGTTTTTATTTGCTCTAATGTTTCTATATCTGCACTGTGATTATGCTCTGAATGTTGTTTCTGATTCGTTTTGATTACTCTTTGACATCCTATTTGTGAATCACATTATTTTGCTCTGATATGATCTCTTATACTCTTTGGACTTAGATAGTTTCAACACCATTTGGTGATGGAATTATCATCTCCACAAGAGTGGGGGAGATTGTTGTTATCACTAACTAGCTCATGTGCAGATGATGTAGTTCTATGGTGGTTGAAACTACGCTAGAACGACCTAAGCAGTTACAGTCAGACATGTGCGACAGTTTCTTGACCTGTGCGCGTGTCTAATCGACCCATGAGAGTCTAATTCGTGCTTCTGAGTTTATATACTTATGTTTAGACTTTCTGTAAATAGTTTTGGTATTATTGAGTTGTAATTTTCACTTTTGAGAGATTTTGTGAGCCAGTTATTCTCTAGCTTTTCATAGATTGATTCTTGGAGTGATTAGAAAATCCCATGATGAGTTTTCTGCACTTTTAGAAGATCATTTGTTTTTCATCAAGGTCTGCGCTGAATCTGCTTCGACGAATTCGTTTGTTGAAGAAATTAGTTTTCTCTATTCGTGTTGCAAAGTCGTCTTGGCGAAGAGACTTTGAAGGAATCTGAAGGAGAAGATTCGGGTTATCTGCTACACCTGATTTCCAAGACTTGAGGATCAGAATAATCGAAGGTTACCTGTTTGGCCTGACTGTCCGAGGATCGGTGTTGTGGGGGAGTCCAGACAACGATCAATCTGCAGACTGTAAGTCGTGTGAGATAGAGTCAGTTCCTTGATTGTTTGATTGTTTTAGTCTTAGTTTTCTTGAGTGATAGTATTAGAAGCCTGGATTGGAATCCCCCAGACGTAGATCCGTTGGATCGAACTGGGTTACCAAATTCTTGTGTTCATTACTTTCCGCTAAACACTATGTGCACACACCACTCGTTATTCGGTAGTCTAGACCACGGCTCGGCGACGTTAGTTTTATCAAGATTTCACCTAATCTGAGACCAACAAATTTCATAGAAGCGAGTTATTTTAATTTGTTCGGCCTGGTTTTCATATTCGGCGAGCAATATTCACCAGTGTCATCCTATTAATAAGAATCGTGGTAGCTCTACTCTTCACAAGGATTGCTCCTATGAAGCGCTCAATAGTTGATTATTTTATAAATGTAATAATGTATAATATATTTTTTCTTTTAAAATATACAAATATGTATATATATTAGAATAAATCTCATTTTATAAATTTTGAAAAAAGTGCAAGCATCAATATATTTTTTGAGATAGTTCAATTTAAATATAAATAGGATTATTAACCGATACAAAAGTCGTTCAGCCAAGAACTGATACAGGAGTCGAATTATATGATATGTTAAAAGTGTCATCATAAAATTACACCCGCGGGTTATAAATATCATAAAATACATTTGGAACATCATTCTTACATTTATCATCACAAAACTTATTTTAACACTTCATATTTTAACCGGTTATAAATATCATAAAATAGTTTTGTAATGATAAACGTAAGAATGATGTTCCAAATGTATTTTACGACCATACATTTGGAACTGCATATTCTAGCCTGAAGGGTTAGGGGCCGTTTGGAATGGCTTATTTTGAAGTGTTTTTGGCTTTTGCTTCTGCCAAAAGCACTTTTGAAGGAAAATGAGTGTTTGTTTTGGCTTTTGGGAAAAAGCAAAAGCACCTCGAAAAGCTGCAAAAGTGCTTCTGGGAGAAGCAGCCCTGGGGGTGCTTCTCCGAAAAGCAGAAGCCAAAAGCACCTAGTAATGTGTGCAGAGTCATAAATGCCCCTATTAATTTATTTTAATTACACTATAAATATATACTATTATATATAAATAGCATATCCTTTTTGGTAATTTACACATTTCAAAAGCACTTTTCACATTTACATATCCAAACACACTTTTGAAAAAAAACTGCTTTTCAAACATTCCATCCAAACACAAAAGTTACATGCTTCTGCTTTTGGCTTTCACTTCTGCTTCTGTTTTTGGCTTCTGCTTTTTTCAAAAGCCAATCTAAAAGGCCCTAAAAGCTAGTTAGGTAGCGTTCAAACTGAGTGGTCCCAATTTCATGAAAAGTTACTGGATACACTGAACCTGAATTACTATATTTCATGGCGCAGAAAACGTTTTTGGCATTCATCATAAAGAAACAAAATTCATTTATGGCACTTGCATTGGTGTGGACAAAAATGGTTTTCGACAAATGCAATTATTAAATATCTGAAATTGAAATAGAAGGAAAACGTTTAAATCATTTTTAGAGTTGCTTGTGTTTTTTATTTTTTTATTTTTTTTTTCAAGAATTATTGAGGCCATGGTATTCACGTTGGCAACCGTGACTATTCTCCTTTGCTGGCTTGTATGCACTTAGAGCGGTAAACGAGCCGAATCGAACCGAACTTCAAGTGTTTGAGCTCAGTTCGTTAAGCTTAACGAACGAACACGAACCGAGCCAAAAATCTTAACGAGCCAATTTTCATGTTTGAGCTCTGTTCGTTTAACCCTACGAACGAGCTAATAACAAACGAACACGAGCCTAATCGAGCTCAGTTAACGAACCATTTATTTTATTAATAAATTTATTTGTTTTAGAATTAAATTAGGTGTGAAAATGTAATGTATATTGTAATATAGTAATTTATTAGAGAAATGTGAAATTAATAAAAATGAAAAATGGAAAGAACAACTAGATAAAATGTTTATTTTTTATAATATATATCACATTAAAAAAGAATTCCGAATTGTTCGCGAACTTAACGAACGAACACACAAACCAAATTATGTGTTTGAGCTCGGTTCGTTTAACTTACCGAACGAGCTGTTAACGAACGAACACGTGTCGAACCGAGCTCAGCTCACGAACTGTTTGTTCTATTTACAGCTGTATATGCACTTTGATTTGAAGTGTGGGACAACGAACTGACCCAAAATTTTAAAGGTACTTTATACTCCTCGGGTTAATTTTAAATACACTATAAGGTATAACCAAACGCAGGAGGCGACACCTGATTGACGTTTGGTTAATTTAGGGTGGAGGAGCTACTACCGCTGCGCCACACCCCTTGGGTTACTTGATAAAGCCATCATCTAAATTACGGTTTGTTGAGCTAGTTATTTAGAGATAAAGTTCTACTATATTTAGTGTTTTTTTTTTTTTTTTTTTTGTGTGTGTGTGTGTTGAGGTCCAATAGTTATATTGACGGAAAAAGACTCTAATATTTCATAATTTTGTTCGTTTTTCCAAATCATCCCATAATAAATGAAGTACCCCAATCCATCCAGTATCTATGTTAATTTTCGCCCAATCCATCACACCCACCCCTAATGACAATTAAAGCTAACGTGGCAGCGGATGGTGCTGCCACATCAACCACATTAGGGCACTAATTGTAACACCCCGAAATTCATCATCATAAGATTTCAAAATGTTACCGCCACACTTGTCATTCAGGCTCGCCCTTTGACTAACTTAATTGACAAGTGCTACGGCTAAATATCTTCACATATAAATTTTTGAAATATGGACTTTAAAAATAATTGCCAATTTTATAAAATATAGGCATAAGAAAATTTAAAGTACTTTATACCAGAGTCATTGTTCTTTCTCACGCGGAAGCATAAACTAAAGGCAATAAATAGGACATTAATAATTAAAAGTACGTAGTTCCTTAAAGCAACAATCTTTTTGATTAAAGGTAATCCCATCCCCAAATGCTCATGTCATGAGATGCAGTTCACATGTCAGCTCTAATATCTGTAAAAAGATAACGCAGTTCACCTAATCTTTGTTCAACCAATCCCAGGCCTTGTTTTTATAAAAGGATAAACAAATAAATTCCATTAAAGAAAGGCCTGGAATTTGCTATGAGAATGAAATTGTTAAATGGAATAAGATACAATAATTGACATAAAAGGATAAACAAATAAATTCCATATCTTCATCTTTTTTTTTTGGCAATTTATTAAAAAATACCTCTCACCCATACTTTATATTTGTTTTTAATTTGAATTTTTTATTAAAATAATATAAAATGATCTGATAATATTTACAGTAAGCATGGTCCAGTTTTCTGGGAAAAAGTGAGGTGAGGGATTCACCTAATCTTATTCAACCAATCCCAGGCCTTGTTTATAGATGAGATCCATTGAAGATAGTGTCGGCCGTTGTCTTCTTATGGGTGGCCTATTGCTTTGTGTCCAATAAAGTTAAATACAGCCGGACGTCTGCTGGTGCCATAGTGATGTATTGCACGTGATAAAATAATGTGTGGGCTTAGAAAGTGATGTGTCTAAATAATAGATTTTCTTTTGCATAAACTTTATCAATCACTTTTTTATATTCAAACATCACTCCACATACATTGTGATTACTTTTAGATGCACCGACCACCATAATAGCAGATGCCGGCAGTGGCGGACGCAGAGTGTTAGAACCGGGGGCCAAGTTATGATTTTCTTTTTCCTCACAATATATAAAATAATAAAAAAATATCATATAGAAAATTCATTATAAATATTTTATTTTAATATTATGTACGACAATTGTAAACTACGAATTGATATATTTTTTTGGAAACGTTATAAAACCTTTTAATTTTTAATGTAAGATGCTAAGGAGTCATTAAACAAAATCATCTCCCATTTTGTTACAAAAATCTCTCTTAATAAACTTCAATGTGGAAAAAAAAATCTTTAACAATCTTTAAACCGTAGCAGTCGTACTAGGTAAGATCAATGTTAATTATATCATAAGCCGGTAAAAATTCTCTCTTTAGTCCATTTACAACTTTATATAGTAAGTCAAGTTTATTATTTTATTTATTAAGATTGAAAAACATATGTGTTTATGTTAAAAAAAATCCATCAAAAAAGAAATATGTTATCTTCTTTTCCCCTTCATCTTATCCATTGCGTAAATAACAAAAACATGCATTATACTATGTTAAATTCACACAACCACATAAAAAATTAATGGCAAAGTTTGAGCTCGGAGGGGCGAAGTTACTTAAAAATGTTTTCTGTCACAAAGTAAATGCACATAGCTATATAAAAAATTAGTGGCAAACTTTGAACTCAGGGGGCGACTGCACCCCCCCCCCCCCCCCCACCAAGCCCCTTCTTCGGTCCGCCACCGGATGCAGCAGCAAACACCTAAACCGCTTCCTATTGTGTCGACTTTAATTATTCTTTCAGTACAAGATGGGCTGTTGGAAGGCCTTCATGTTTTCCTTCAGAGGCAATAAAGACTCTCTAAATAGGGGAAAATCCACGGTCCCATAGGATTTTCTCTCATTCATTTTTGGTATCATATTTATGAAATTTTTACTTTTGGTCCCATTAGATGATTATTTTTTTCCATTTTCGGTCCATTGGTATTTTTTTTTTCAAAATTTATTCTTATGGGGTCAATGTGTTATTTTTAAAAATTTCTTTATTTTTAATTATTAATTCCTCTGTCTCATTATTTTTGTTATGGATAGTTTTTGTTATGGACCTATCCGGCACGTATGCCGATACACATTTTAAACGGTTATTAACTTAAATTGTGTACAACAAAAAGTAATAAAAATTTGATTGTCTAAAACTACAAGATTAGATGCATCTAACAATATCTCACTTGATTATGTTTTTCTTACATAGCTATGATACAAATTTGAATCAAAGTTAAACAGTGAATATTGCCAAAAAACCATTGATAACAAAAATACTGAGACGGAGGTAGTATTATTTAGTAAATATTATTTTCTAGTTAATTTATAAATAATAGTATTATTTGTTACAAATAAATAAATAAATTTGAATTAGTTAAATGGGTTTTGGATTATTAATTGAATTGTGGACATTTTGCAAATAAAGAAATTTCTAAAAACTGCACAATAACCCCATACAACAAATTTTATTGAAAAATAGACCGATTGACCAAAAGTGAAAAAATAATTATTTAATGGGACAAAAAATGAAAATTTCGTAAATGTAGCACCAAAAGTGGGTGAGAAAAAATGCTATGAGACCAAAAGTGTATTTTTCCCCGAGATAATAACTAAAATAGGCTACGAGAATGAGGTTCTTCCACTTTTGGGCCACGATCTTTTGATTTAGGAAAATAGACCATCAGAAGAATTTTGAGCCTAAATTTAGGCCAATTGCCCGGATTTGGGCCACGATGGCGTAAAAGTGGAAATGTCTCATTCTGATGGACTGTCTTAGTTTTTATTTTATTTTTATTTTAATGTAAGTAAAATAAATAATACACATTCCGTCTCATTATTTATGTCTCACTTTCTTCTTCTTTTCCGTTCCAATATTTTTGTTTTATTTTCATTTTAAGAAATAGTTAAATGTTAATTGTGAAATCTACCTCATCACATCATATTAATAAATAAATATATTAGAATTTTAAATCCACTACCATTAATAATTTTAATCCAACCTACAACTACACATCAGTACGTCACACCTAAATAAATCAATAAAAAAAATTTAAACTCGCTACAATCACTTTATATAAATTCTTTATCAATCTTTAACTTAAACATTAATATATCCTTGCATTTAATACTAACTATTCCCACATAAAGTAGCGTGTCCGAAAATTTTGTGATACTAATAATAAATCATGTTTTTTTTTTACTTTATCATTCATTTAAAATTGTACTCCCTCCGTCGCGCGAAATATGACACGTTTCTTTTGGGCATGCGAAATATGACACGTTTCTTTGTTTATTCTTTAACTTTGACTTAATATTATGGTAATGATTTAATTAGAAAAAAAATATTTAAGTGTGATCTTGTTTGAATCGTCTAGGCGTCTAGTTTTAGAATATAAAGTATATAAACTTGTTTGAATCGTCTAGGCGTCTAGTTTTAGAATATAAAGTATATTTTATATAATTTCTATTTGTACATATTTTGAAATATGAAGAATTAAAGAAATGTAAGGGATTTGTGTAGAAAAATAAAAGTGTATTGAGAGTTGTGCAGAAAAGTTAAGTAATTACTTTTAATGGAATTTTAGAAAAATTATAATCATATTTATATTAATTTATTTATCTAAAAAGGGAAATGTGTCAAATTTCGTGGGACAGCTAAAAAGGAATACGTGTCACATTTCGCAGGACGGAGGGAGTATTTGTTTTATTTTATTTCTTATTTTATAATATATTTGAATTAATATTTACTTAACGAATTTTATTCGTGACCCGATTATATGTAATATATACATATAAATATATAATAATATGTTTATAGTTTTTATTTATAAATAACGTAGAATTGCGGGAATCCATTATCTCAATCCTATCCGATGTTCTATTTTCAGGTATAGGGTAGGGTAAATGTAGTTAAGATTTTGGGTAGTGAGTGTATGTGGTCAAGCCATAACCATACCCTACCCGACCCGTTTGGATCCCTATATGATAGGATAGTTGGCATTTAATGTAGCGGTATATTAGTGTATATGTAACACCCCGGTTTTGGTCACCCAGGTCGGAATGCTACTGCCACACTTTTTTAAATAAGACACGACCAGATCGAGCTCATTTAAAAAAATGCTAAGGCTTTAAGTTGTACCAATACTCTAAAAATATTTAAAAACTATTCAATCGATGCCCGAGTTTAAAATGAAATCCAACGTCTAACATGCATAGAGTGTAGTAGTGCGGAAGCAAAACAGAGCCAAAACACACGGCCAAAACCATGGTCCAAAATTCCAAAGTTCAATGCAAAAATTAAATAAAGCGCGACAAGTCTTCATAAGAAATAAATCTCATCCTGCGTGCAAGCTTACTCTTCAAAGTCTGAAAGAAAAATGGAGAATACAACAAATTAGTACAAACGGTACTGCGTAAGTTAATATACAACACAACGGATTTTAAATGTTTTAGAGAAGCATATAAAAATAGGATTTTTAATTTAAAAAGGCGGATAAATAATTCGTGGAAGTTCTTACACATGCCAAACGAATATTTTACCATTGTTCGTTATGATCGATGACACCATATATGCCCTTTGAGTAACACCCACAAGGACTCCAATTCATAATAAGGATCCTAGGGACATACCCTTGGGATAAACCTCTGGGACTCGTACCGACGAGAGTTGTGAAAGCAATGACCCTATACAGACCGCTCCGGAGCCCTAGATAACCCATACGGATACATCTAGGAGTATAGACTCTTGCAATCACCAAAAACCATATAATCCATATTTTGCCATTTTGGCTATGAGAGGGGGCAGCCCAATGAGTCCACCTAGTGCACTTACCCTCAAGAACAATAATAGCATCCCACTAGATCACAACTTCCAAAGTTTAAAAACTTATAGTTTTAATTCAACCACTTTATTCATGCCATATCCAAAATCGAGTTTTAACCGACAACACAATTAAAACATATTTCCAGATTTATGGATTCAAAACAAGAGTAAAATTTGACTCAAATAAT
Source organism: Hygrophila difformis (assembly GCA_030278955.1). NCBI lineage: Eukaryota > Viridiplantae > Streptophyta > Magnoliopsida > Lamiales > Acanthaceae > Hygrophila > Hygrophila difformis. The sequence continues at coordinate 21,509,626 of JAOANR010000015.1, read as the reverse complement.
GCCATAAAAGCACAACATGGATTTCACAATTTGAGGCATGAAATTGAAACAAGAGTAGTGATCTGTTTTGCATTTGGAAATGTAGTAAACGATTTTTAAAAATTCCGAATAATTTACAGTAGCTAGAGAACACCAAAATGAATATTTTTCATAGAAATTACCATCTTGAAATTCGGACTCCTTATAGGCCAAATAAGGAAATTTTAGAAAACCCTGATTTAATATTCTAAGAGCTTCAGCGTTTTCGACCACAGTGAAAAGAAAAATCCATAACTTTTTCAAGAGAGTTCCTAAAATCGTAAAAATTGACGGAGACATTTTAGACACATTTTGGAACAAATCTCAAGAAGACCTTGACAACAAATACCAATCATAGAATGATCTAAAAAGCACCACAAAATCGGACTTCATTAAAATCGAATCTGACAGCAACTATGGAACAGAATACCAGATCGAATTTGGGGTACCAAATGAACTCTAGAAATTATGAAAATTTACAGATCTCATCTCAAAATGACAGGAACAATTTTCATTTGGGAAAGTTTCCTCAAAAATGTAATGCCCCGAAAATTCAAATCTGATTTTCGCAAGCATTACCGCCGTACTAACTATCATAAACTAGTGGCCAGCTAATTTAAAACAGCTAGTACAAGGCTGAGTAAACCTAAAGTGCTCATCTGATTAATCCAGTTTAATGCAGTGGCTAAGAATAAATTAAAACACATAGGCACATGAAAAAAAGTCTCACAGTAATAGTAAAATAACAGTTCCAACAACACATCCAGGCTACAAGTCTCACAAAACAGCAATTAGGCAGCATGCTAATATCTCAAAGAGGGTGACCAGCCCGAAGCAGTAAAGCACCAAGGCCACAGGCCGACGGAATGTAAATCCTAAGCCAAAACCAAGTACCAAGCAATAATAAAGCAATAGAGTATCCCATAAATATAATAAGATATGAAGATAGCTCCTATCTATGTGATCTCTCAACCCAACCCAATCATACTCTAGCACCTCCAGCAGGATCTATAAAACAGACAAAAGCAAAGGAAGTCAGTACAACGTACTGAGCAAGGGAAATATGTGCAGGGGAAAAAATAAAGGGGAGATATATAAATAATATACTAAGCAAGGGAAGCATATAATAATCATCACACCACTTCATAACGATATTTAGCCACAACATACAAGAAACATAAATCAAATAAATAAATCATCACACCGTCCCATACCGGTGCTTCAACCACAACATACAATTTATGCAAGTGATGCATGGCCTAACATACACCTATCTACCCTATATGCAGATGCAATGAATATGCCTAGCCGGCAACCTAAATACCCGGGCGGTATGAACCCACGAATCAGGATATCATCAACTCCAACCCGTTACAGGTAACATACATCATCCTCGCAGGGATCCGGAATCGCGCTAGCCGTAGCTGAATATCATATCTCGCCCCATAGGGCCAACATGCATAACAGCCAATAACAGACATTACAACCAATCATCCACCGCGAAGGGCCACAGGCATAACAACCAATAATTCACCCCGTAGGGCCACCAGGACTCAACAACACCTGTGAAGGCTGCCCGATCCATCATAGCCACGCCGATCGGGCATTTCCGTCAATTCCATATCATGCAATGCATTAAATTATAAATAGGCGAAATGTTTAAAGCGATACATCAAGCATATTCAATACACATTAAAAAGATCAAAATGATTCCCCTGCCATCCTACTGTAGACGTTGGGGAAGATAAATAATACTTGAATCAAACTTGAATCAAAGGTAATATACATTACTCACAATTTAGACAAATTGAGTAATAGCAACTAAATAAAAATAATAGCATTACAATAACCTCTTATCTTGTTGACTTTGTTTTGAGCAATTCTCCACCATATTTCATTTGCATAATAATAATAATAATAATAATAATAATAATAATAATAATAATAATAATAACAATAATGATAATGATAATAATGATAATAAGGAAAGACTACTATATTTATTCATTCTCTTCCGAAATGAAAATATATGTATATATACATATACGAAGCATGCCCTATACCAATTCCTTTCTCATTTCAGTGTATTGAATGAGTCACAAATTAATCAATCAATACTTGAATTATAGTAGTGATCTTGCACTAAAGACAAACAAGAGAAAGGTACAAGTGTTGTCTAGGATTCTTTCCTACACTCTCACTGTGTAGCATCAATACATTTCCTTCCTCAAAGATAGAGTAGGTGGCTCATATACAGTCCCGCCATTGCATATACCAATTCAGACATCCCTTAGACAGAGGGAGAGTTCACACAGTCGCAAATTATTCAAGCAACAACAAATCCATGAAACACCCATAAATTATCAATATATGTAGTGCAAAATTAACCCTTGCTTAGAAACCCCAATCATATACCTTCAAACCCTTATTATTCAAGTTATTCAATACTTGAATGCTATCTACCAAATCTCAGTTGCACCAATAATTAACCAAACCAATCACCCACTAATTAGGTCAACAAGTAATCAAAACAACAATATACCAATTTAATCCATCAAGACTCTATCTACTAAAGACCCAACAATTAGTAAATCCAATTAATTAACATCAAGGTCAAATATCCCAAAATTACCAAAATATACCGAATGGGTCATATTCTCCAACTTTGTTCTACAATATCTCAACAACTAGTTAACCAATGTATTCAAGATTTCTCCCAAACTTGAAAACTCAATAGTTAGATAATCGACGATGAATCCACTTCTAAAATCTCCCGACCCCCACACATATATATAATATTCAACAATTTCATTACAACTGACAAATCCCCAATCTTCTAATTTAACCAACAATGCAACCAAATTCCAAATTAAACACCAATAGCTATAATCCTCATTCCCTATCATAATTTAATTCTCAATCCTCCACAATCTCCAATCATCAATACATATCGATTCAATTCCACATAAATATAACAATTAAGAACCTTCCAACATGTTCAACATTTATCCAATAATTAGAAATCATCCAAATTATAGAAACCCCAACATGTTCTACAATTCCCAAAGTTAATCACTAGCACACAATATCAAACAACTCGAATATGCAGCTAAGCAAGCATTAACATAATAATCAAAATATTATTTCCCAACCTTAAACCATATTTCAGAACCCCTAACTGCTAATTATAAGAATTTCTACAATCAAGGTCAAATTCAATAAACTCCAACCTCCACGTTACACTCCCAATCAACAATCTAAATTAAAGGATATCAAATACCCAATTAATTCATCAATCCACAAATTACTAACTTCCGAATCAATTCAAAAGAGACGATGGATAAAAAAAAAAGGGAAAGAAGAACAAGAAGAGGGCTGGGAGAAAGAAAAATGGAGAAGCAAAGATCGTTCACCACAGGGCTGCTCTGGCCGGTGGACGACATTACTACTGGCAGTATCGACGCACAACAGTGCGTCGCTAGTAGAAGGTAGAGCGCATCAGCGCGATGCTGCGTTACCCGGCATCCCAACACTGCGACGCCACCGTCCCTGCCATGGCCGTCCGGCCTATGCTCCATCGTTGATCGCCAGTCGCCGACGACTACTCTCCAATTCCGTCAAGAAGAAAAGGAAAGAGGGATTGGAGGAAGAAAGGAATAGGAAGAGGGAAAACACAAATTAACTACACATAAATCCCTTGCCTGAAAATTGAAGAGAATCCAAGCTTCCATACTCCAATATGGCCGCGGGGCGAAACGGGCCCGCGGGGCGAAACGGGCCGGCCCGCGTGGGCCCCGCAATTTTGCGGGCTTGAACCGGGCGGGTCTAAATGGGGCGGGCTCAAAATGCCTAGGTCCGACCCGCCCCACACGCGGGCTACGGGTTTTGCGGGCCGGCCCGTGGGCTTTTTAGAAAAATATTATTAAATTTATTTTTTAATGTAAAAAACATAAAATTGTGAATATTTTTTACTGTATAAACTAAAAACAAGATATAAAGATTTATAAATGAAATTAAAATTATAAATAGTTAAAGTGCGTATTTTATGGCATAATTATTTACTTTAATAACGTTTGTTGAATAATTCTTTAAAACTGAATTTATTCTAATTTGTAATATTAAATGGGTGTATTATATTTCAAAAATATAGTATTGTACAAGACAAAAAATTTATAATTAATGACTGAGTTGATAAAAATATTGTGTCTGACGGTCGAAGTCTTTAGGAGGTTAATCTGTTTTAGCAGTGATTTTATAATTTAAAAGTAAGATAATTAACAATCAAACTATAACAATTTACAAGTATTCATAAATTTTAATAAATAAAATAAAAAGGAATTTATACTTAAATAATCTAATATGAATAATATAAAGAAGCAGAGAAATATTAGAAGATATCGACTATTTGTATAACAATTTGAAATTTAATGCGTAAACAAAATTTTGATTTATGTTTGATACTTTGATGACATAATGAGTCAGTGTTAGACATTGAATAATTTACTAAATAAATTAATCAATATTCAAAATTTAGTAAAAAAAAAAAAAAAATCAGGGCAAAGCCCGCGGGTCGGCCCGCCCCGCCGCGAGCCCAACCCGCAAAAGCCCGCCCCGCCGCGGGGCTAAGCCCGTTTAGGCCCGCATCTAAACGGGCCTTAAATTCTTAAGCCCGCCCCGCATATTTTGCCTTGCGGGGCGGGCCGGCCCAACGGGCTCGGCCCACATTGACACCTCTAGCTGCCTTCTTCCTCTTCCCGAGGCCGGCTCCACCATCTCACGCTAATCTGTGTCTTTCTTTTTCTTTTTTTTTTTTGTTCTCCAACTCAAAATCACGATAAAGAAGAAAGAAAGGGAAATAGGTTTGTGTTGGGCCATATGTAGAGTTAATGAATCATGGGCCTAAGTTAAAAGGGTAATGGAATTATTGATATTTGGATTATAAATATTTGGGTCATTACAAAAAAAAATGATCGGATCTAAGCCAAAAACATGATGCAACAGAAACTAGTCACAAAGAATTCATGATGATAAATTCACATGGTTATGGAGATGGACTTATATCTCGATTTCTACTCAACCAAAACTTCTAAAACTCGACATGTATGATATTAACTTACTTTTGGTCGGATTAGAATAAAAAATCTCCTCTTTGAAATCCTTGGAAACGTCCAACACGGCCTCAACGAACCAACACTCCTCCAAGTGGAGGCATCTAATCCGAGTCTAGGACTAAGGAAAATGAATGAAATCCTTACTTACCTAAGGAATGATTGATTTGGAAGTGCCAAACTCGACCAAAGCCTCTGCAAACCAAGGAACAACACACAACGTGTGGGAAATTGTCAAAAGTTTTACGGTGCCGTTGCCGGGGAGGATGCAACGCCGTTTTATTAAGAGAATTACATTCCTGATTGCTCATAGATAGCTTATACATATATATCTCCGAACCATTACTAACCTGAGGATTGTACAGGTACTGTCATTACTAAAACAACTGTTTTATACAACGGAGGAAGAACACACAACCTGAGCTCCCGTTCAATCAAGAAATCGAAATAACAGCTAGACGTCTAAGGGTGCAGGCTAGACTTAGAAAGGAATGGGAACGACAGGCACTAACTTCACCAAGCACAAGCAGTGACATTTCAGACATGGCACAAAACCCTGTCAATCCACCCAACCTACCTCATAACGATCCACCCCCACTCCATAACCTCCCCATAAATGAAGAGGTTGAAGACGAAGATCTGTTGGACCCTCCTGCAAATTCTGTTCAACGAGGAGGAAATCCACCGGATCTTGGTCAAAACCTCAATCCACCACCACCTATAAACAACCAAAATAACCGAAATTTCCAAAACAATCCCAATTTCCATAACCCTCAGTTCAACCAGAACCAATTTCCACCCAATCCAAATGACCCAAATGATCCCCGAAATTACTACCAGAATTTCAACCAGCAGCCACAATATCAAGAAGGACCTATGAACAATCAGTAGCCAGCAGTAGCTACATGCAGCCAATTATAGAACCCTACCTAAACATACCAGGGAGGGCACCTATTGTTGCCAGAAATTTCGAACTAAAGCTAGCGTTGATCAACCTAGTACAGAATAGTCAGTTTTCTGGAGCAAACCATGAAGACTCACATGATCACTTGATGACATTCCTGGAGCTCTGCAATACCATCAAAAATCAAGGGGTTGCTCCAAACACTATTCGGATGATGCTATTCCCATTCTCACTTGCTAGCAGAGCCAAAACTTGGTACAAGTCATTGCCCGTTAATCAAAGGAGTACCTGGGAAGACATGGTTCGAAATTTTCTGCTGAAATACTTCCCAGAGTCGAAAATGGACGAAGGAAGGTCAAATATTGCCAAATTCAAGTTGAAGCCAGATGAGTCTCTGTATGATGCCAAGGAAAGATTTATGAATCTGTTGAGGAGATGCCCAGAGCATGGATTCCAAGAATGGGAGCAGCTCTGAAAGTTCTACAGTGGAGTAGCGCCATCATGGCGATACATGTTGTATGCTGCAGGAGGAAGACATTTACTACATATGCCCATGAATGAAGCATGGGCAAAGATTGAAACAATGTCTGTAAACAGGTCTATTTTAAATGATGAGAATGTAGAATACCCCCCCTCCCCGTGGTTTATGTGCTGTAAGTACTCCTGGGAAATCTGAACTGGATAAGCTGAAAGATCAAGTAGTTGTGTTAGCATTGCATCAGGAAGCAGGCAGCTCCCCTCAGGTGTAGACATCAGATGCAGTTTATGGCCTATGTCAGGGATCACATCATACTGACGCATGCCAGCAGATCATAGCAGAGACCTGCAACTATGCCGGGGGATTTTCCAAACCGTCACCCCAACTTGTCATATTCTAACAACAATGCTTTGAACACACATATGTTGACCCAACTAGCTCAATTCAATCAGAAACAAAATTTCCAGCCACAGAACCAACAGTTCAATCAACCCAGGCCCCAAAATTTTCAGCCATAGATACAACAGAAACCCCCCCCCCCCCCCCCCATAATCAGAACTTCCAAAACCAAAATAAGAATTTTCAGGTCAGCCTCAGTTCAATGCCCAATCCCAACCAAAACCAGAACTAGAATCAGAATCAGCAAAAGCCACCATCCAGGCTGGAGAACATCATGACCGATTTTATCACAAGCCAAAAGCAGATAAATAATCAGTTGCAAGCTTCCATAAGGAATGTGGAAACTCAGGTCAGACAGATGGCCAAAGAAATACAAAAAAGGGATCAAGGCACGCTGCCGAGCAGCTCGGAAAAGAACCCTCAGTGTAAAGCAATAACACTGAAATCTGGTAAAGTTTTGGAAGGCCCGAAAGGCAAGGAAAATTTGGAAAGGAGAACAGAAAAGGTAGATACTGAGGAGAAAGGAGTTGATGCTGCACAAGATCAAACGGGAAATGGTAATGGTGAAGGTACAACTTCTGTTCCTTTGCCTAAAAAACATGATAATAAATATATGCCAAGGGTCCCATACCTAGCAAGGTTAAAGAATAAAGAACAAGATTTCAAGTTTGCAAAATTTTTGGAAAGATTGAAAGCAGTTGAAATTACAATTCCGCTTATCGAAATGATTTTTGAAATGCCTACCTATGCTAAGTTTTTGAAAGAACTGGTTTCAGAAAAAAAAAAAAAGGTTGAGCAAGAGGAATTGGTAGCTTTGAATAGCACATGCAGCGCCATTATCCAGAGGAAAATCCCCAAGAAGAAGGAAGATCCATGATTCTATACATTGCCTATTCAAATCGGGCAAATGGATGGAGGGAAGGGCTTGTGCGATTTGGGTTCTAGTATAAATGTAATGCCGCTTTCAATGGCGAAATGAACTAAGGCTCGGAAACATTGAGCCAGTCAAGATGAGGCTACAACTGGCGGATCGTTCAATTACCCAACCCACCGGAATTCTGAAAGATGTAATCATCAAGGCAGGGAATACTCTGTTCCCTGCCGACTTTGTGATCTTGGACATGGAGGAGGATCCCGACATGCCGTTAATTCTGGGAAGACCCTTCTAAGCAACTGGAGGAGCACTTATCGATGCAAAAGCAGGTCAAGTCAAGCTCAGAGTTGATGGAAAGGAGTTGGTCTTCGACATGGCGCAGCTACAGAAATTCCCACACGATGGATCGTGTTATTCTTTTAATGTAATAGATAGGAGTGAGGAAGGAGAGATTGAGAGCAGTGACTCTGACATTGGTTTGGTAAGTTTGGACAAAGATTCAAAGCAGGTACTGGCGCCTGCCGGTGCAGAGCTGAAGGAACAGTGTAGCGCTATACAATTCGAGGATCCCGAATCAGGGAACCTTAAAGAGTACAATGGCGCTAACTTCACCATGGAAGGAGGCGAAGGCACCAAAGTGGAGGATGAGGACCTTGTACTGACGCAAGGTCCTGAAGGTAAATATGATCTCTCACCATCCATTTCTCGCAAACTGCTTCCCTCCGTTGAATGTCCACCAGAGCTTGAACTTAAAACATTACCGGATCATCTCAAATATGCGTTTCTTGCTGAACCTATAAAATTACTAGTAATTGTATCGGCTACGCTCACGCAAGAGCAAGAAAATGCTCTGGTGGTCGTTCTTAGGAAATATGTACATGCAATTGGATGGACCATTTCTGATATAAAAGGAATAAGCCCTTCTATTTGCATGCACAAGATTTTAATGGAAGAGGAGTTTAAACCTTCCCGTCAACCACAAAGGCGATTGACCCCCACATGCAAGAAGTGGTAAGGAAAGAAGTTATCAAGCTCTTAGATACTGGTATAATCTATCCTATATTTGACAGAAAATGGGTTAGCCAGTGCAGGTCGTACCGAAGCGTGGTGGGATGTGCATAACAACGAATGAGCAAGGAGAAGAGGTTGCTACAAGGCCAGTTACCGGATGGAGGGTCTGCATTGACTACCGGAAGCTGAATGAGGCCACATGAAAGGACCATTTTCCATTGCCTTTTATCGATCAAATGCTTGAGAGGTTGGCGGGAGAGAGATTTTTATTGTTTTTTGAATGGTTACTCTGGATACAATCAAATTGTTATTGCAAGCGAAGATCATGAAAAAACAACTTTCACTTGTCTGTATGGCACTTTTGCCTACAGACGTATGCCATTTGGTCTTTGCAATGCACCAGTTATATTTTCAACGTTGCATGATGTCGATTTTCTCCAAATTTATCTTTCATGAATGACTTCTCTGTATATGGAGATACTTTTGAGGATTGTTTGACCAATCTTTCTCAAATTTTAAAGAGATGTGAGGACACTAACCTAGTTTTAAATTGGGAAAAATGCCATTTTATGGTAACATAAGGGATAGTGTTAGGTCACCGCATTTCCAAAGTAGGTATCGAAGTGGACAAAGCCAAAGTCTCCATCATCTCTAATCTCCCTCTTCTGAACTCAATAAAGTCAGTTAGGAGCTTCTAAGGGCACGCTGGTTCTTACCGGAGATTCATTAAGGACTTTTCCAAAATTGCCAAGCCGCTCACTAATCTGCTTTGTAAAGAAAATTCTTTTGTAATAAATGAAGCGTGTATACAAGCCTTTGACACGCTCAAAAAGATGTTAGCTTCTGCTCCAATAGTACAACCACCCGATTGGTCAATACCATTCGAGGTGATGTTTGATGCAAGTGATCTCGCAGTAGGTGCAGTCCTTGGACAACATAAGGATGGGAGACATTGCGTAATTCATTACGCAAGTCACGCCCTGAATGAGGCCCAAGTAAACTACACTACTACGGAAAAAGAAATGTACGCTGTGGTCTTTGCGTTTCACAAGTTCAGACAGTACCTCATCAGTACAAAGACCATGGTATACACAGATCACAACGCACTCAGATATTTGTTCAGCAAGCAAACACAAAGCCTCGATTAATCAGGTGGGTGCTATTGCTGCAGGAGTTTGACATAGTAATAAAGGATAGGCGAAGGCGAGACAATGGTGCTGCTGACCATTTATCTCGCTTAGAAAATGATAAAAATGAAAAAACCGTAAATGAGGATTTTCCGGACGAACAACTGTTCGCATTGCACTTACACGATCAAGCTTGTCCATGGTTTTCCGACATTGCTAACTTCTTGGCATGCGGAATAACCCCACCATTCCAGAATTATCATCAAAAGAGTAAGTTCAACTGGGATGTAGCAAACTACTTCTGGGAAGAACCATTTATCTTTAAGCACTGCGCCGATTCAATAATCAGGCGATGTGTGACTGAGCATGAGGCTTATCAAATCTTGAAAAAGTGTCTCGAATCAGAGTATGGAGGTCACCATGGTCCCACTCGAACGACCCATAAGGTCCTTGAGTGTGGATTCTATTGGCCTCACATCTATGAGGACTGCAAGATGTTTGTTAAGGCCTGCGACAGGTGCCAAAGATTAGGAAACATTTCTAAGAGAGATGAAATGCCTGAGCAAGGAATTCTCACCCTTGAGATTTTCGATGCTCGGGGCATTGACTTCATGGGACTGTTTCCACAATCTGGTGGAAACCAGTATATCTTGGTAGCTGTCGACTATGTGTTCAAATGGGTCGAGGCAATCGTATTACCAACCAATGATGGTAGCTAAGTCATCAAGTTCCTCAAGGACAATATTTTTAACAGATTTGGCATACCTACGGTGATAATATCTGATGGAGGAACTCACTTTGTTAGCAAATCCTTTGAAAACTTAATGAGTAAAACTGGAATCCTCCATAAGATAGGCACGCCTTATCATCCCCAAACCAGTGGTCAGGTCGAGGTATCAAATCGCGAGATCAAACATATACTCCAAGCCACGGCTGGGATAACCCAAAAGGACTGGGCTAGAAAGCTCAATGATGCTCGATGGGCATATCGCACCTGTAATACCCGAGAATTTTCCAACATAAAATAAAAAAATAATTAAATAAATACAATAAATAAAATAAATACAATAATTAAATAAATAAATTCAGCAAATAAAGAAATAAAGATAAGGAAATGAGAAATGAGATTTAACTTAAAAAGGAATTAAAGGAATTTAATTAAATAAAAAGAACTATTAAAGGTAAATAAATTGTACAACGAAACCCGACACCAATGAACTCGAGAATTCGAGTCCAAACATAAATTATACGGGGTTCCTACTTCCGTAAACCCGAAGATACCCCGGAAATCGGAATACGGGAGCATAGAGGGATAGAAGTCCGAAAGAGAGGAGGAGAGGCACGACGGATCGCACCACCCGCCCGGACCGAAGTCCAGGCGAGTGCCGCACGGTGGCCGCGCGGTCAAAGGGGAATCGCCGCGCCACGGCCGCGCCGTTGGACAGATTCGCCCGTGCGAGATTTTCTCGCCCGAATCCGGATTTTCCGACTTCGGTTGAACACCATTCGGCTCAAGACTCTTAGGGGTAGACCTTGGGCATCCCTAGGTCTTGTTTAACTATAAATAAGCCCTCTTAAGAGCTCCGAACACTTTTCCAAAATCCTACAACTCTCTATACGTCCGAAAACCCTCATTCCGGAGTCGTCGGAGGCATGAAACCAAGGCGAGACTGACTTAGACGAAATCAGAGTCTCCTAGACGTCGTGGTAAGTTCCAATCCATTCGTCTCTTACGTTTTGATTCGAAAATGAATCCTAACCTTCTTATTTTTCTTTCTACGCCCCGAATCGGATCTAGAACGTAGAACCCGACAAACAGAGAGGATAGACGGAGGACTGGAAACCATGCCTTCGAAATAGACGATCCGGATATCTACAAATCTGTAAGTTAATACTTACATGGTTTTGGGAGTAATTAAAACACGAAACCTAAAAGCTTAATCGAATCCTTCGTAAATCTGCCAATGTATGTTTTCTACTGGCGCAACAGTTTTGACGAATTTTTCCAAACCTTAAAACGACTTCAAACGGAAAAACTTAAAACACGAAAAACGTTCCTAAGGCTTAGATCTATCTACTGTATAATTTTCTGTATTTTTAGAGACGATTTGATATGTGAAAACCAACCGAAACCGAACTGCTTGAAATTGGATCTTGAAAATTTTGACAGAACTTAGGTCCGATCTTGATCACGTTTTTTACATTAGTTCTAAACCGATTTAGATCTTTGGCTGAACATGATAGTTGTAGATAAATGTCTTAAGAAAGTCTCTGTAAAATTTCATTAAATTTGGAGTTGATTTGCTATGTTAGATCTTGATAATCTTGAAATGCTGTATACGAAACTCGGACATATTAATGTTATGGCGAAAATTGACGTTTTTGACCTATTGCGGTAACTCGGATTGAAAAAGTTAAAACACAAAAGTTGTTCATCTCGATGTTTCTGAGTCAGTGGTAAAAGTTCAGAATTTTTGGAATTAAATTCGATTTTTACTGAATTTTAGAGTAAACTGTGGTTGACCGAGTCAAATCTTGAAATCTTGTTGAAACGGTGAAACTAGGCTTTAAGGTTTAAACGAGTAGAAGACTCTTTGAAATAATTATATGAAATATGGAAAATTAGGAAATCCCCTTTACAAACTTGATCTTTAAAATTAGGGGGTGAGTGCTCTGCAAGGTGCCCTCCTAACGATTCACTTCGTGCCTATATGGACGATGGTGACCCCGCGCAAAATATTTCAGATATATTGCCAAAACGGCATGAGATATATGGCCTACACTCTCGTGAATATCCTTATGGGTTTCTCGAGGCTCCGGAGTGGTACTGGGTATGGCAGATACGGCTGCGGCCGCCGGTTTCTGGCTAAATTGACGAGATTGCGATGCAATCGTGAAATACTTGAAATACTATATTGGGAGTAATGGGGATAGTTAAATATTTTAATTGTTGTTCTTTAAATTATTAAATGCTTTATTCAAATTAATCATGGCTTCATTTAAATTATCTATGAATATTATCATGCTTTTATGTAAATATTAAATTAATGCTTTTAAACCCTACGATCATGCAAGTGTTAACTTACTCAGCAAGTTGTGCTGACCAAACCATTCTATTTCCCTTTTTCCTTACAGAGTATGTGGAATGATCATGAGCACGTTCATGCATGGGGGAACCATATTTTTGCAAACTTTATTATTTAAATTCTTGCATTAGACATTAGAATAAACGGACCTGTTTAACCCGTGTTTTGACCATGTTGGTCGTATTTACATTTCCGCTGCAACATTATACTTAATTACTATTTCCGATGCGCTATGATATTATTATTTTCGAGATTATATTGTATGGGCTGTTTGCAAATATTTTCAATGCTTTTAAATACTGAAATACCTTGCCTTGCATCTCTTTAGTAAGCCGGAGAAACCGTGTCTTACTAGGGAGGTGTGGCGGTGACATCCCGACTTGGGTGACCAAAAACCGGGGTGTTACAAGTTGGTATCAAAGCCCGGCTATTTTTAAACTATTATCTTTAAACCATTATTATTTTTAAAGTACTATTAATATTTTGACTATTATTTTAAATTTTAAAGTATTATTTCCATGGAAAATTTTTATTTTAAACCCATGGAAAGAAAAATATATATATAGTGCATTAAAATATTTTTGGGAGGAAATCATCATTTGCATATGCATATTGCATCTCTTTTATGTAAAGTACCTAGAATCTTGGCGAATTTCAACTTAGAATCTTGGCGAATTTCAACTTAGAATCTTTGCGAAGTTTAACTTAGAACCTCGGCGAAGTTTAACTTAGAATCTTGGCGAACGTTAACTTAGATCTTTTGCTTGCGCTAGATGGCTAGTCAAGATATGATGCAGTTGATGATCAAAATGATGAACGTTCACCTTGATTCCCAATAAACCATAGAACAAATGAAATACCGTATGGCTCAACTGGAGGCCAATTTGCACCACATGGGCAACTTGAGAGAGGCGGATCACCACCGCATAAACCAACTCGAACGCCAAGCCCAAACCCTCACTACACAATACCTAATACTGAAGGAACACATCGATGCCCATGGGCAAGACTTGAACACTATCTTTGACGATCTACTGCCGCCAAGTTCGGAGGAGGAAGACCCGGAGGAGGATCCCGCTACCCCACCGGAGGATGTCTTGAGATGCTAGGAATTCTATTTATAGTAGGTACTATTTTGCTAGGGAAATATTTCTACTTTTGTACTAAAATTTCTTTTGAGGAAATAAAATGCCCGATTTATTTATAATAAATGGAAAAAAAAACCGGACAGACCTGTCCGTACAAAAAAAAATCGAAATAAAATAATAAATTAAAATAAAACCCAGAAGCGTACGACGCTTCTTAGCTCGATCGAGCACCACGTGCGAAATTACGAAGCACATGCATATTTATAGAAATTGTTTAAACTATAGTTCACAAGTCCTAATCCACCCTATTTGTACCAGAATGGCACCCAGAGGAAGAGGAAGAGGAAGAACTCAACCCGCTCCCCAAACCACCACTGAAACACCTACCAAAATACCTCCAAATGTCACGGAACCGGCCCAACCTGTAGAGGAACAACCCCAAGATGCGCAGGACGCCCCCGCACCGAACAATGTGGGCGATCGTCTTCGGACGATAGAGGAGGTTTTGATTGCGCTAGGAAACGCGCAAGTCAACCAGGGCCTAGCTGCGGCGGTACCTCCGCCCCAAGCTCGCCGTAACTATCTGGCTATGGTGAATCCCTACCAGCCACCCCACTATGCTGGTGAGGAGGATCCAGCCAAACTGGAAGAATGGATCCGAACCTTCGACAAGCTGCTGGGAGTAGTCAAATGTCCGGAAGGAGAGAGGGTGCATGTCGCTTCGTACTACTTGGGAGGCGAAGCGAACGATTGGTGGCAGGCAACTCAAGCCAAGCTGACTGAAGATGACGAGCCCTACTCTTGGGCGGAAATGATGGAACTACTCAGGGATCGATTCTATCCCTTGAGTACTAAAGCTGCCATGTACGAAGAATTCCTTTCACTGAAGCAAGGAGGCCAAACCGTACAAGAATACTACACACGATTCAAGGAGCTAGTGAGGTTCGCACCAAGACTCGTACCCACGGATGCAGAGAAAGCACAGAAGTTCGAGATGGGACTGAACCTGTCTGTTCGCGAGGTGATCGCGGGGGTACACTACCCCGATTTGCAAGCTGTGTATGACCGCGCTGTGGCATTAGCCCGTGTGCAGCAACTGAAGAGAAGGGTGAGGGGGGAGTCCAGTAGGGGTCCCCAAGACAAGAGAAACCGGGACTCGAGAAGCGAGAACAACACTGGAAGGAACGAACAGCGGAGAGGGTCGAATAGGCCTCAACAAGCCAACAATGGGAGAAGGTTTAACCAAGAAGAACCCGTACCACCCTGCCCAAGGTGTGGACGACCCCATCTGACGAGGGGATGCCCTAAACAGGGCGCCTGCTTCCGATGTGGTCGAATGGGTCACATGCGTCGGGAGTGCCGAACTTGGCTTGAAAACATAACGAAAAGGGAAGACCTGGTCACGGGGCAGGAACAGCCTCTGAACCAAAATGGGCGGAACGGGAATAACAAGGGGTATAGACCCCCTCAAAACCAATTTAGGCCGCCGAATCAGAACCAGAACCAACGACCTCCGCCACCGCAGAATCAAAACCAACAGCAAAACCAGCAGCAGAATGCGAATCAGCAGGGCAATCAAGGACGCCATGTGGGGAGGCTCAATGTGGTTAACCAAGCGGACGTGCCTGTGCAAGGAGAAGTGATGGCAGGTACATTTCACGTTTTGAATACACCCCTTAGAGTTCTATTTGATTCTGGAGCTAGTTGTTCGATCATAGCATCAAGGATAGTGCCTGAGTTAGATCTACCTAAGTGCGAGAGAATTAGCTTAGGAATTCAATTGCCTTCTGGAGAAGTAGTATCTTGCTCTAAACGATATAACGGAATTCCTATAGTGATAAAGAACGTAGAATTCTTCGCGAACTTAGTAGAATTTAACTTAAGAGACTTTGACATCATACTGGGGATGGATTGGTTATCCCAGTATAAAGCGGTGATCGAATGCCAAAAACAAAAGATCACATTGTCAAAAAGTAGGGGAAAGAGAGTTATCTTCTACTCTCAGCCCCCTAAGAAGAGTAACAAAATCGTTAGTGCACTTAAACTAAGTAACTTGATGCGAAAGGGGTATGAGCTATATGCGTGCTACGTGCACAACCTTGAGGCGGAAGAGAACAAGGTTGATAGCATACCAGTGGTAAGAGAATACCCGGACGTGTTTCCTGAAGACATCTCGGGAATGCCACCTGAGAGAGATCTTGAGTTCACTATAGATCTCATTCCGGGCACAGAGCCTGTCTCAAAAGCTCCGTACCGGTTGGCACCACTGGAAATGAAGGAGTTAAAAGACCAACTCGAGGAGCTGTTAGGAAAGGGGTATATAAGGCCGAGTACTTCCCCCTGGGGAGCACCGGTTTTATTTGTTAAGAAGAAAGACGGAGGATTACGTCTTTGCATAGATTACCGAGGATTAAACCAAGTGACCATCAAGAATAAATACCCTTTGCCGAGAATTGATGATCTATTTGATCAACTGAAGGGAGCTTCAGTATTCTCGAAGATCGACTTACGATCTGGGTATCACCAGTTGAGAATTGCCGAGAAAGACATTCCAAAGACGGCGTTTCGAACTCGATATGGTCACTATGAGTTCACAGTGTTATCCTTTAGGTTAACAAATGCTCCGGCAATGTTCATGAACCTCATGGACAATGTATTTCGAGAGCTGTTAGATCAGTGCGTAGTGGTGTTCATTGATGACATCCTGATCTACTCGAAAAACGAGGAGGAGCATGCCCAGCACTTGCACCAAGTGTTAGGGACCTTGCGAAAGAATCAGCTATACGGCAAACTGTCCAAATGCGATTTTTGGTTGAAGGAGGTAGCATTTCTAGGACATATAGTATCCGCTGATGGAGTTTCAGTGGATCCGGCAAAAGTCTCTGCCGTAACTGAGTGGGCAACTCCAAAGAGCCAAACTGAGATAAGGAGTTTCCTTGGGTTAGCCGGGTACTATAGACGGTTCGTGAAGGATTTTTTGAAAATCGCAAGACCTTTGACCCAGCTACTTAAGAAGGGAGTAAAATACGTATGGACAGAGGCTTGTGAGACAACATTTCAAGAGCTGAAGAAACGACTCACAACCACACCCGTATTAACACTACCATCAGAGAATGGTGACTTCGAAGTTTACAGCGATGCTTCGAAGGAAGGTCTAGGTTGTGTCTTGATGCAAGACTCGAGAGTCGTAGCATATGCATCACGCCAACTGAAACCTCACGAGGAGAATCATCCGACACATGACCTGGAGTTGGCAGCGGTCGTTTTCGCTCTAAAGATATGGAGACATTATCTTTATGGGCGGAAGTGTCGAATGTTCACCGACCACAAGAGCTTGAAAAATATATTCACTCAGAAGGAGTTGAATTTGAGACAGCGAAGGTGGTTGGAACTTATTAAAGACTACGATTTAGAGATAGCATACCACGAGGGGAAGGTAAATGTGGTAGCCGATGCCCTAAGTCGGAAAACCCAACGCGTGACAAACTCGTTGGTAATTCCGCCGGCATTGTACATGGAGTTAGCAAGATTGGAGTTAGAACTTGTGCATCCTGGCACAGTGAGTGAAACGATCAACGCCATGGTCGTAGAAACTCCAATATTGGACGAGATTAAGCTCGCCCAACCGGGCGATGCGAAACTCGAGAAGATAAGGGGGTATATTGAAACTTTTGACAAATGTCCCACACGAGTATTTTCTTAAAATAGAAAACAAGAATTAATCCCGGTTTTGATTTTATTTAATGAAAATTGATTTATGAGGATGGAGTTGGGATTAGGGATATATTTATAGGTTGTCACGTTTTTATTTACTCGTGTTAAGAAACTGTGCCCCCGAAAGCGCACGGAGTCAAAAATTGCAATATTTATAGTAAGTACCGGATCGTTCACTGGAGGATGTGCGATGGAAGCAGGGCCCACATCATTTTATAAGATTTTCCACTCGGTTACTCGATTCAAGTTTGTATTTTGACTATCAACTACTTGACAAAATTTAAACTATGCTATGAAAGCGATTAAAATAAAGCAGATAATGGATTGGGTAATTGAAATAAAGCGATTAAACTATGAAGGTAAAACATTTGATGTAAATAGGGTAATTGAAGAAGTTCGTTGGAAAGTCAATCTGTGGTGGAAATGTGATTCGAATGGGATGATAATGGATTGGGATGGTGCCATGGGAGTCCGGATCAACCAACCCGACCCGTCTGACAGACGACCCAATCCGGATATGTGGAACAGGCTGATAAATAATTCAAGCAGACAGGAAAATGCTTGGAGTAATCCGGATCAAAATTCTAGTGGGCTTACACTTATTGGACTACAAATAATTAAATGGACAAAGGGAGTGAAGAGCCCAATTCTCACAAGCCCAATCTGCATCCTCTTCATGGGCCGAGCCATCTCCTCGTGCAGCCCATTCCATGACCCAACAGAAAATCCCACAAGCCCAATTCTCCTTCACATGGCCCAAGCTGTAGCCGACCCATTCCCATGCAGAACCGGCCCACCACTATTCAGCCCAGACGGATGCCGCTCCAGCCCACGCCCATGTCGATTCCAAGGGCTGGCTCCGATCATCTTCTCGGCGTCGCCTCGAGCTCCGGCCAGCCACCAACGTCGACAAGGCAACTCCTGCAACTGGATCATCTCCGTCCCTCAGAGTTGTATCTTCATCGCCGGCGACCTTGTCATCCCTTCCATCACCTCCATCATTTCCGTCGTCTCCATCATCCCAAACCGGCAGCAGCTCTCCCTCTCCGATGTCCTTCGTCGATGCCAACGAGCTGCCCCCATCTCCGGCGAGCATCGCCATCAACAGTCTCCTCCGGCCTTCAATGGAACCACGGACAGCCCCGGGCTATCGACTAGCTTCTCCGACCCATCGCAAGCGCCCTCTCCGGTCACCGACCTCGGTGGACAAAACCCCAGAATTATTATCCCTATGCCGGCCAGGATGCGCGCTTCCCTCTTCACTATTGGAACTTACGGACAGACCTCGGCCATGCCTCCGATCACCATCTTCATTATTCCGGCCACCCCGAAAAGCGAAGCTACGGCAAAGAGGAAAACCCCGATTCGCCGCTATCTTCTCCGGCAAAGCATTCTTCGACTCCGATCACCATGTCCGAACTCCAGACGACCTCCAGCAACCTCTGTTATGCCTTGGTCCGTCTCCGACCATCCTCCACCACTGTCAGCACCCATCGTCCCCATCGGAAGAAGGCTCCGGCAGAAGCTCCCATCGACTATGACGCCAACTACGCTATCCTCTATCCCATCCTACGACGTCAAGCTCCATCACGCTCGAGAGTTCAGCATCGTCCTGTCGCCGAGGGTTCAGCGTCGTAGCATCGCCGAGAGCTCAGCGTCGTCCTTCAGTTGCTCAGCGTCGTCCTTCTTTTTGCACAGCGTCGTCCTTCAAGTAAAAATAAAAAGAAAGTGGTCAAGTGACCAAAAAAGGTGAAAGAAAAGAAAACAGAGACCAAAACAAGTAAAAAAAAAGAAGAAATAAGAAAAGAGTGACTGTTATGGACATAAATTCCATGGACAGATTTTTTTGAATCATTTTCTTGTATATCACCGATAAAAAGCAATAAAAAATCAAGAACACTCATTATTTGTGTGTTCTCAAAATTTGTCTATACTAGAAAGCAATAAACTATGACAATGGCTACTCTAAAATGGTTGAAAACCACTGTTTACAAGCTTATCTACCACTAAAACTAACAGAAATTAACTTACATTACATAAATTAAGCTAAACTAGCTATCTAGAATTTTTGGGAGCAACCCAGCAGCACTTAGGCATATTTTTTAATTTTTTTTTGTGAGCTTCCCATTAACAGCACTTGGCATTGTTCAAAAATGGGAGCTACTGTTCATTCAAACGGAAGCAGCTATTTATAAGTGGGTAATAAAACCCTAGGCCCATTAGGCCCAATAACTGAGTGGGAAAGGACGGGTCTTCGAGGTCCGGGGAGAAAAGACGAAAGTATTTGCACTGCGGGACTTCCGGTCCCAGCCCTTCCAACTGATTTATGCACATGGGGAAATTGGAGAATTGGGGCATTTACGACGTTAAACACTGCTTCTTTCTCCCCTACGACGCTATCATCTGTCTCACGCCGTAGCTCCTTATATGGCGTCGTAGCTGCTTTTCTCCCTCTTCTCTTGCGTCGTAGCAGCTTATTTCTAGCGCAGTATAGCATCGTAATGCTCTGGTTCAGCGTCGTAGCCCTTTATTATGTGGTGTAGCGTCGTAGTGCTCTTCTTTACTCCTCTCTTTTCCTTTTTCTCTTTCCTCTTTCTCGACAGATTTTCCTTTCTTTCTTCTTCCATTTTCTTTTGCTCTTCCTCCATTATCTTTCGTTTCTTCTCTGTTTCTTCTTTCCAGTTTTCTTCTTTACATTTTCGTTTCCAGTTTTCCAATTTCTCTTCTTCTTCTTTCTCGTTAGTTTCCTCATCTTTCTTCTTCTATTCTTCCTTCCCCCATTTTACTCGGCCGGAGATGGACAGGGGAAGAGGTGACGTCGCTCCGGTGGTGGCGGAGCTGCGGCAGGAGCTTCGATGGAGGAGATGAGGGCTGAGGACGACGCCGGAGGTTGCTAGATGAGGTTGTGGAGTGGTGGCGAGTCTGTGACTAAAGCGCCGGAGTTGCAGCGGCTTCATTTCCAATTTGAGGGGAATGATTTTGGGGATTTGAAGTTGAATCGGGGCTCCGGGTTGCTGGATTGGTGGCCGAATGGTGGCATGAAGGTGGTGGAACAGGGGAAGCGGCGGTGGCTGCGTTCGATTTTGTTGGTGGTGGGTTGTCGGAAATGGAGTGTGGAAGGCGGAGGGTTTCGCCGGAGAAGGAGGTCGGAGAGGGAGGTGGAGTGGCCGGAAATGGATGTTGATGGTGGTGGAAGTTGGGGCTGACGAAGGTGGTGATGGCCAGCGGCCGAGGATGGTGGCGGAGTTTGCGGTGGTGGCCGGAGGGATGGCCGGCGGCGGTGGCGGCGCCGCCGGCGGGAAAGGGTGATTAGGGTTAGGGTTTTGGGTGAATGGATTAGGGTTGGGCTTGGGTGGTATTGGGCTTGTGGAATGTTGGGCTAAATCCTTTCTGTTGGGCCAAATTCATATTGGACTGGACTTAAAAACTCTTGGGCCACCTGAAATTAATTAAAATGGATCAATGGACCAATAATTTTTTAATTAAAGCAGAAAAATAAAAATAAACATAAAATTATAAATATATACATTAAAATATAAAATAATATAAATATGCATATTTATTCCACTTGATTATTTCGTTTGTGTTCCGTTAAATGGACTCGTGTTCCACCGAACAGATACTACCAAACCATAATTATCAAACGTGGGGTTTTTAATATTTTTATCATGTTTTTGGATTTTTTAACATAAATTTAATAAAAATAATAGTATTTTTGTGTTTTTCAATAACAGCTTATTATTTATACAAACTTGCATAAATCCGTTAAATTCAACTGCTTTCTTAATAAATAAGGCCGGAATGCGATCAAATGCCCATGTTTAGACACGGAAATAGATTGAAAATAATGGTCAATTTTGGCCATTATCATATATTGCCGAAGGAAAGGCAATAGGATTTGTTGTCCATGAGGATGGAAGCATTCGTTTCAAAGGAAGATGGTGCGTGCCCCTTAAATGTGCCGAGTTGAAGCGAATGTTGATGGAGGAAGGGCATAACACCCCATATTCAGTGCATCCCGGAGGCGACAAACTTTACAAAGATCTGAAGAAGATCTATTGGTGGCCGGGAATGAAGAAGGAAGTGGCAGACTTCGTGGCGAAATGTCTCACCTGCTAAAAGGTTAAGGCAGTGCGACATAAACCCCTAGGACTAATGCAACCACTAGAGATTCCAAGTTGGAAGTGGGATAGCATCTCAATGGATTTTGTCTCGGGATTACCCCGATCACCTAAAGGCATGAACAAGATTTGGGTGATTGTGGATAGGCTAACGAAGACAACCATATTTATCCCGATGGAGGACACGTGGACTATGGATCAATTGGCACGAGCCTACATTGATAATGTGGTACGATGACATGGAGTACCACATGACGTCATTTCCGATAGAGACAGTAGATTTGTCTCTCACTTTTGGACGGAGTTACAAAAAGCTCTCGGTACTCAAATCAAAATGAGCACCGCATTCCACCCAATGACGGATGGTCAAACCGAGAGAACAATCCAAACACTAGAAGACATGCTGAGAGCATGCGTGTTGGAATTTAAGGGAAATTGGGAATCCCATTTACCCTTAATCGAATTCTCTTATAATAATAGCTACCATGCTAGCATTGGCATGGCACCTTTCGAGGCGTTGTATGGACGAAAGTGCCGAAGCCCGTTGAGCTGGGAAGAAAACGATAAGTCCGTGGTAGTGGGACCACAACTTATCGAAGACATGACTCAACAAATCAAAGTGATTCAAGGAAAAATGAAAGCCGCTCAAGACCGTCAGAAGAGTTACGCTGACGTGAGACGACGAGACCTAGAATTTCAAGTGGGAGATAGGGTCATGCTAAAGATATCACCCATGAAGGGGGTGATGCGCTTTGGCAAGCGAGGAAAGTTGAGTCCTCGATACATAGGACCTTACGAGATTCTAGAACGAGTCGGAAATTTAGCCTACCGACTGGCTTTACCGCCACAATTAGATCGAGTTCATAATGTCTTCCATGTCTCAACACTAAAGAAGTATGTGCCGGACCCAACACATGTACTTCAACCGGAGATAATTGAGCTCGATGAAGATTTGACTTATGAAGAAGTCCCAGTGCGTATTCTCGACACTAAGGAACGAGTAACGAGGACCAAAACCATCAAAATGATCAAGGTTCTTTGGTCGAACCACGAAAGTGAGACGGCAACTTGGGAGGTAGAATCCGACATGAGAGAACGCTACCCGACATTGTTCCAAACCGATACCGACACAGTTATGGGGACATAACTGCAATCTTAAGGGGGAGAGGATGTCATACTACCTATTTTTCGTGCATTTTTGTAAACTTTTGAACTACGTTATGGCTTGATCACTTCTCAGGGTACGTAGGCAGCTTAGAAGTTTTAATTCTAAGTTCAGTCACAACATAATAAAACAAACAAAAGACCTTAGCACGAGAAAAGCCGAAACACAACTTCGAGGACAAAGTTGATTCTTAAGGAGAGTAGACTGTAATACCCGAGAATTTTCCAACATAAAATAAAACAATAATTAAATAAATACAATAAGTAAAATAAATACAATAATTAAATAAATAAATTCAGCAAATAAAGAAATAAAGATAAGGAAATGAGTAATGAGATTTAACTTAAAAAGGAATTAAAGGAATTTAATTAAACAAAAAGAACTATTAAAGGTAAATAAATTGTACACCGAAACCCGACACCAATGAACTCGAGAATTAGAGTCCAAACATAAATTATACGGGGTTCCTACTTCCGTAAACCCGAAGATACCCCGGAAATCGGAATACGGGAGCATAGAGGGATAGAAGTCCGAAAGAGAGGAGGAAAGGCACGACGGATCGCACGACTCGCCCGGACCGAAGTCCAGGTGAGTGCCGCGCGGTGGCCGCGCGGTCAAAGGGGAATCCCCGCGCCACGGCCGCGCCGTTGGACAGATTCGCCCGTGCGAGATTTTCTTGCCCGAATCTTGATTTTCCGACTTCGGTTGAACACCATTCGGCTCAAGACTCTTAGGGGCAGACCTTGGGCGTCCCTAGGTCTTCTTTAACTATAAATAAGCCCTCTTAAGAGCTCCGAACACTTTTCCAAAACCCTACAACACTCTATACGTCCGAAAACCCTAATTCCGGAGTCGTCGGAGGCACGAAACCAAGGCGAGACTGATTTGGACGAAATCAGAGTCTCCTAGACGTCGTGGTAAGTTATGATCCATTTGTCTCTTACGTTTTGATTTGAAAACGAATCCTAACCTTCTTATTTTTCTTTCTACGCCCCGAATCGGATCTAGAACGTAGAACCCGACAAACGGAGAGGATAGACGGAGGACTGGAAGCCACACCTTCGAAATAGACGATCTCGGATATCTACAAATCTGTAAGTTAATACTTACATGGTTTTGGGAGTAATTAAAACACGAAACCTAAAAGCTTAATCGAATCCTTCGTAAATCTGCCAATGTATGTTTTCTACCGGTGCAACAGTTTTGACGAATTTTTTTGAACCTTAAAACGACTTCAAACGGAAAAACTTAAAACACAAAAAACGTTCCTAAGGCTTAGATCTATCTACTGTAAAATTTTCAGTTAGAGACGATTTAATATGTATAAACCAACCGAAACCGAACTGCTTGAAATTGGATCTTGAAATTCTTGACAGAACTTAGGTCCAATCTTGATCACATTTTTGACATTAGTTCTAGACCGATTTAGATCTTTGGCCGAACATGAAAGTTGTAGATAAATGTCTTAAGAAGGTTTCTATAAAATTTAAATTTGGAGTTGATTTGCTATGTTAGATCTTGATAATCTTGAACTGCTGTATACGAAACTCGGACAGATTAATGTTATGGCGAAAATTGACGTTTTTGACCTATTTCGGTAACTCGGATTGAAAAAGTTAAAACATGAAAGTTGTTCATCGCGATGTTTCTGAGTCAGTGGTAAAATTTTAGAATTTTTGGAATTAAATTCAATTTTTACTGAATTTTAGAGTAAACTGTGGTTGACCGAGTCAAATCTTGAAATCTTGTTGAAATGGTGAAACTAGGCTTTAAGGTTTAAACGAGTAGAAGACTCTTTGAAATAATTATATGAAATATGGAAAATTAGGAAATCCCCTTTACAAACTTGATCTTTAAAATTAGGGGGTGAGTGCTCTGCAGGGTGCCCTCCTAACGATTCACTTCGTGCCTATATGGACGATGGTGACCCCGCGCGAAATATTTGAGATATATTGCCAAAACGGCATGAGATATGTGGCCTACACTCTTGTGAATATCCTTATGGGTTTCTCGAGGCTCCAGAGTGGTACTGGGTATGGCAGATACGGCTGCGGCCGCCGGTTTCCGGCTAAATTGACGAGATTGCGATACAATCGTGAAATACTTGAAATACTATCTTGGGAGTAATGGGGATAGTTAAATATTTTAATTATTGTTCTTTAAATTATTAACTGCTTTATTTAAATTAATTATGGCTTCATTTAAATTATCTATGAATATTATCATGCTTTTATGTAAATATTAAATTAATGGCTTTTAAACCCTACGATCATGCATGTGTTAACTTACTCAGCAAGTTGTGCTGACCAAACCATTCTATTTCCCTTTTTCCTTACAGAGTATGTGGAATGATCATGAGCACGTTCATGCATGGGGGAACCATATTTTTGCAAACTTTATTATTTGAATTCTTGCATTAGACATTAGAATAAACGGGCCTGTTTAACCCGTGTTTTGACCATGTTGGTCGTATTTACATTTCCGCTGCAACATTATACTTAAATACTATTTTCGCTAAGCTATGATATTATTATTTTCGAGATTATATTGTATGGGCTGTTTGCTAATATTTTCAATGCTTTTAAATACTGAAATACCTAGCCTTGCATCTCTTTAGTAAGCCGGAGAAACCGTGTCTTACTAGGGAGGTGTGGCGGTGACATCCCGACCTGGGTGACCAAAAACCGGGGTGTTACAGCACCGCATTCAAGACTCTCATTGGGATGTCTCCATACAGACTTGTCTTCAGAAAAGCCTGTCATTTGCCCGTAGAGTTAGAGCACAAAGCTTACTAGGCCGTCAAAACGCTTAATTTTGATCTAAGAGTTGCTCAGGGTAAGCATAAGTTGGACCTCAATGAAATTGAGGAAATACGAGCGCAAGCCTATGAAAGCTCCAGGATTTATAAAGAGCGGACTCAGAAGTTACACGATCGCCGGATCAAGTCCAGGCAGTTCTATATCGGTCAAAATGTTATGTTATTTAATTCTAGGTTGAAGCTGTTCCCCGGAAAGTTGAAATCCAGATGGGAAGGGCCATATGAAGTGTTAGAAGTGTTCAAAAGCAGAGCAGTGAGAATCAGAACTGGAAAAGGTGACATCGTGGTAAATGGGCACAGGCTGAAGTAATACATCAGACAGTTCGCGCCAGAAAAAGAAGTCCAGACAGTGGCAGAGTCGGCTTATATATAATAATAATAGCAGCAATTTTGAAAATAATTATAATTTTGATTTTGTGTATATATATTATTTTATTTTGCTTTAAGACAGAAAGTATCCAAAAATCAACTAAACATTATAGTACTAAGACTCTAGATGTGAGGATATTGATATTTGGAGAAAATCTAATAAGGTCAATTTATCTGTCTTGCAGGAATTCCAGAACCACCAAAAAGTAACAGGAGAAAAATAAAGCAGAAAACCAGGTTCCCGGTTGGATTAATTATATGAAATTAAGAAAATGTTCTCTGAATTTAAAGAAATTTAAATCTGGAATAATTTTTACAATAAGTGGAATTGATCCAACCTATTTTTATGCAAGTAGGCTATTTTAATTTAAATGTAACACCCCGGATTTGATAACCCAGGCCGGGATGCCACCGCCACACCTCCCTAGCAAGACACGAATTCTCCGAGCTTGCTAAAGAGATGCAATGCTATGGGTATTAAAAAGAGTTTAAAAACAAGTCCGGAATTATTTAAAAATAATAATATAATGTCATCCACACATGATAGCAATAATAAGTTGCAGCGGAAATTAAAATAAGGCCAACATGGCCAAAACTCAGGTTAAACAGGCCCGATATGCATGTCTCATAAAAGGATAAAATAATGTTCCAAAGAGTTGCCCCAAATGCATATGCTTATGCATTCTCGCCACACTCTGAAGAGAAAAGGAAAGCAACAGTCTTATCAGTATTATAAAATACTGAGTAAATCAATACTAACATAACAATAAAGGGGTTTAATTTTAATAAATAAAATCATGATTTAGTATTGCATATAAAAACATTTTATTTGCTAATTTAAAAGTAAGAATTTAAATTGCAACATTTAGAGGCACATCAAATTGCATAAATAATGAATTAAGCATGGGCATGTATTTAAAACATAATAATAATGACATAAATAAATAAAATCTAAGTCTTTTTAATTTTCCCCGTTACACCACCATTTCAACAATATTTCATTTAGCCGGCGATCCGGCGGCTGCAGCCAATTTCGTAATTTTTCATTTAGCCAGTAGCCCGGCGACCGCAGCCTATCCGCCATACCCAGTACCACTCCTGAGTCTCGGGAAACCCATACGGATATTCCCGCGAGTGTAGGCCCAAATACATTGCCGTTTTGGCATAATTTTTTCATTCAAGCTTCTCTCGTCCATTATAGGCACGCAGAGAAAAGGCTAGAGGGGCACCCTGCAGAGCACTCACCCCTACCTATGTAACCGATATCGTATTAACTTTAGTGTAACAGAAATTTCGAAAATATAGCTTTATCAAATAACGAGGTTTCGATCGTTTGTTTAGAAATTTCAAAATCTCATAAGTTAAAACCATTCGTTGTCACAGTTTACGCCTTTTTAGTCTAAAAATTCGATTCGAGGGCGATTGATCTGAAATTTTCACAATATATCAAAAACATCCTAACAAACAACTTTTATGTTTCAAGTTTTTCGGAATAAAGAGGGGAAGCATGTCAAAAATCAAGTTTTCTACACAAACAATATGCTGTCAGGATTCAGGATTCAGGTTCGACACAACGTTCAAAATCCTATTTTTCGACTCATCAAATGGACTCTAAATGTAATACCCGAGAATTTTCCAACATAAAATAAATAAATAAATAAATGAATAAATACAATAAATATATAAATACAATAAATAAATAAAAATAGACGAGATGAGAAAGGAAATTAATTAAAGAAATTTAATTAAACAAAAGAAATTAAAATTAAATAAGTCGTTACACGGGAACCCGATATTAATGAACTCGAGAATTCGAGCCAAAACGTAAATTTAGATCCGAAGGAAATGACAATACAAAATAGGTGTAACACCCCGGATTTGATCACCCAGGCCAGGGCATTACCGCCACACCTTCCCAAGCAAGACGCGAATCATTTCGAGCTCACTTGAGAAGATGCTAAGGCTAAGTTGTACCAATACTTAAAAATAATTTAAAAACCATTCAACAAGTGCCCGAAGGTTTAAATCAGAGTTAAGTCTAACATACATAATTTAAAACAGTGCGGAAGCTAAAGGCCAAACACGGCCAAACATGAGTTTGGAGTTCGTAAAAGAATTTAAAAACAATTGCGACAAGTCTTCGGAAAATTCCCATCCCAAATGTAAATGACATGCGCTAATCTTCAACATCTGGAAAAAAAAAATAGAGACAACGTATCTATCAGTACAACGGTACTGAGTAAGTTAATGTATAGCATAACAAATTTTAAAGTTTTTAGAAGAGAGATTTAAAGATAGAATTTGTAATTTAAAAAGGAAGGTCGAGTAAAAATAATTCCGTAAGATTCTTACACTTTGCCATACGAATAATATATCATTGTTCATTTTTATCGAGAAAAAAACCATTCTTGGGGAATCAAACCCAGAAGAGCTCAAACATAATTCTTTTACCAATGTTTCCATATGATCGAGGACATCATTGTTTCCAAAACTCAAATACCTTCGTTTACCATTGTTCATTATGATCGAGGACATCATTGTTTCCAGAACTCAAATACCTTCGTTTACCATTGTTCATTATGATCGAGGACACCTCGTCCTTGGGGAATGTAATACCCGTAAATTTTAGAATATAAAAATAGGAATTAATCCAATAGGAGAGAAGGTTTCGTTTCCGAAAACCCGTAGACGCGGAAATGCACGGAAGTCAAAGGACGACGAATTAGAACCCGACGGACCAAAACCGACGGTCTTAGGATTTCAAGCATGAAATCGAAGTGATACGAAATAAATTTATGACGAGAAGCATAATCCGGAAATGACCCGGAAAAATCGAGCGCGAAAACGGGGAAGGATAGAAGTCCGAAAGAGAGGAAAAAAGACCCGACGGATCGGATCGCACGGACCCGCCCGGACCGCAGTCCAGGCGAGTCTCGCGCGCTGGCCGGGCGGGGTTTGGCTAAAAGGCGCGCCAACCCCGCGTGGTCCTACAGGTTTTGGCAACTTGCGCGTTTTCGGCGATTTCTTACCATAATTCGACCTCCCGACTTTGGAAAGCGGATTTTGGCCGAAGGGGGAAGCCTTTAGGCGACCTAGGGCAGCCTCTCCCCCATTCTCATCAGTCACCAATCACTCTCAAACCCTCACAACTCTCTCCAAAGCCAAAACACTTTCCGGCGACTTCCCGACGACTTTCCGATCACTTCCCGGCAACGAAAACCGACGAAGGAGGCGTTGAATACAAGATTCCTTGTATTCAAATCTGTGGTAAGTCGTTCTTAGAGTTCTATTTAAGTTTTTGAACCCGAAAACTTGATCTAACATTGGATTTCTTCGTCCGATTCGAAATCGTGGCCAAAGTCGGAAGCTTGACGTTGAGGAGATCCGTTCGTAGGATTTTGGACGAGCCAGCGACCTTAGGACGACCCAAACCTCTCTATCACTGTAAGTTGAGCCTTCCATATCAATACGGGTGATTTCGGGGCGTCCGGTATAGGTGTAATGTAACGAAACGTAAAAAAAAAATCGAACTTAAAAACCCCATCTTGCGCAGTTTCTGTAATCGGCCTAAAACTCATATTTCGAGGATTCAATCCGAGAAACTCAAAACTAGACTTTTAATCCTAACACATAAATCTAGGTTGTGTAAAAATTTCAGCCATTTTCGTTAACATTTGCTATTTTAAATCGCATCGAAAAGAAACTGTTTTGACAAAACGTGTGGAAATCTGTCTATGAACATGTTCGAACTTAGTGCATTTATTTCTATAATTTCTAGTCCGATTTGATCTTTACAATCTAAATGAAAGTTGTAGATAATCATGTCTAGTATGTGCATATTAAATTTCAGAATTTTTGGAGTCCATTTGATATGTTAAAAAGTCGAGATTTTGAACTGTGTCAAACCTGAGTTCGGACAGATTTCTGATTGCATAGTAAAATCGATTTTTGACATGTTTCCTCAACTTATTTCGAAAAAGTTAAAACACGAAAGTTGTTCGTTAGGGTGTTTTGCATGGAGTGTGAAGATTTCAGAATTTTCAGGCTTGAAACGGATTTTTAAATGAGAAAGGCGCAAACTGTGACGCCAAGATACTTTTAAATCGAAGCGTTTTGAAATTTCGAAACAAACGGTCAAAGATTTGAAACACGATACATCTACACTTTTGAAAAACCCCGATACATTAAATCTAAATGATACATGAGATACTTGGTGGAGGGTGAGTGCTCTGCAGGGTGCCCCTCTAGCCTTTTCTCTTCGGGCCTATAATGGACGAGAGAATTTGATGAAATATTACGCCAGTTGGCGGGAGATACATGGCCTACTCTCTCGGGTTGTCCGTATGGATTTCTCGAGGCTCCGGAGTGTTACTGGGTATGGCAGATACGGCTGCGGCCGCCGGATCACCGGCTATACAAGATACTTACGACACGGCTGCGGCCGCCGGATCACCGGCTATACAAAACACTGAGAAATGGTTTCGTAACGGGGGAAATAAAAGATTTAATGTTTTTAAGTATTTATTTATTTTTGCATGTCTTAAAATTATGCATTTAAATTATGTCTTTAAATTTCATGGCATGACTAAATTATTATTGTAGATTAGATGCATGTTTAAGTACACAATTAAAATTATTATTTCCTTTAAATTTTGTGAATGCCTGCTAGGAGTGAAATTTTAAATTATCTAATTAAATCCCTTTATTGCTATGTTAGGATCGACTTACTCAGTATTTTATATACTGATAAAATTGTTGTATTCTCTTTTTTATTTCAGAGTACGGAGATGATGCATAGCATGTGCATTGGGGATGGATTATTAAACATTGTTTGTTTGCTTTTTACGATACTTGCATAACGGGCATGTAAATCCCGAGTTTTGGCCATGTCGGCCCATTTACATTTTTCCGCTGCAAAATATATTTACTACTATATGTGTGGATGACACTTATTAATTTTACATAGATTCCGGACTTGTTTTAAATCTTTTTGCAATACCTATAGCCTTGCATCTCTTTGGCAAGCTCGGAGAGTCCGTGTCTTGCTAGAGAGATGTGGCGGTGACATCCCGGCCTGGGTTATCAAATCTGAGGTGTTACAAGTTGGTATCAGAGCCCGGAATATTTTTAAGCTACTATTATTATTATTTTAAAATACTTTGAACTAAGTATTATTTTTAAATTTATTATCATCATTATTATTTTAAAGACTACTAGTATTATTATTTTGAGCCCAAAATTTGAGCTCAAAAATTTTCTTACCTAAGTAATATAATATTTTGAGCCCAAAAGGGGGTTAAATTATTTTGACCCAATATTTATAATTATTTAAACCCAACCATTTCGGCCCAAATACCTATGCTTTTATTCCTTAAGTCCAAACTATTATTTTGGCCAATATAGAGGCCCAACTTTTTAACCCATGATTAAATTTAAAAATGCACTAAGATTAATTTTTGGGGGGATTGCATGTGCATATTCATATAGATTTAAAATTCCTGCATATCCTAACTTTTATTCGAAACCTACTCTAACTCTAACCTCCTTGTTGACATTAGATGGCCGAACCCAACGCGAACATGACTAATCTGATGATGAAACTGACCAACGCATACCTCGAATCCCAACAGCATGTCAATCACTACAAGGCTCGAGTGGGGCACCTAGAGAATAACGTGGACTATTTCAGACATCTTAGGGAAGCTGACCATCAGGAAATAACCCAACTCAAGGCCCAAGTCGCCAAACTCCAAACCCAAGTGGTCACACTCCAAAACAAGGACAACGAACGGATGATGCAATTAGGACACTTAGCAGCTGAGCTGCTAGGCCTAGAGGCTGACATATTTCCTCCGAGCCCGAGCCCGGTGGGGACACCCATTGCTATTGACGTATCCAGCGACGAGGACGATCCCATCGAGGATGTACCTACCCATACCCTCTAGACTTGGAGCCCATACAGATGCACCACTATCTATATTCTTTTTTTTCTTTTCAAACTAGTACCAACACTACTATTTCATTCCTGTTACGAATGCTTATAAGCAGCTGAAAAATTTTCTCTTGAGTAATAAATCTACAAGCATTTATTTTATACAATTATATTTAAAGCATTCCTTACATTTTAATTAAATTATTTCTCTTCGAATACCCTACTAAAACCCGATCAAACAGACGAACAAGTTAATAATAATCAATGACCTATAGATAACAACTAAACAAAAATACAAGTAGTAAATATATATAAATATACTTTGTATAGAGATAATTATCGGACAAGGGTATCTCCAACCCTAAAACCCTAAACCCTAAACCCTGAACCCTAGGGTCCAAAAAAAAAAAAAACCCTGAACAGGTTACTGTTCACGAAAAAAAAATAATAATAATAATAATAATAATAAACAAAACAAAAACGAAGCAGTAAGTAGAACCAACCCCGAATAACAACAAACAATACGTTAAACCCCAACAACCTATACTAACAGGTTCCAACAGAACTGATACCTGTCGATATCGCCATTTATTTAGTCAAATTATTTCCTAAGTATTACATAATACTTCAACAAAAGAATCTAAACTCTCTTGTTCTTGCAACAGCATGGCACCGAGAGGAAGAGCACGCGCTCAGCCCACTACTCCAAACACCAACGAAACCCCTATGCAACCAGAAATGCCCATACCCGGCGAAGGGGTACACGCTCAAGAGGAGCCGGCAAACCCCATGCCAAACAACATGGACGCGCGCCTACGGACTCTAGAAGAGGTTCTCATCGCGATAGGGAACGCGCATGTGAACCAAGGCCAGGCCGCTGCGGTACCTCCACCCGAGGCCCGCATTAACTACCTAGCTATGGTGAACTCGTATCGTCCGCCGAACTACGCCGGAGAAGAGGACCCGGCCAAACTTGAAGAATGGATCCGAACCTTCGACAAGCTACTAAACGCGGTGAAGTGCCCAATTGGCGAGAAGGTGCCTGTGGCATCGTACTATCTCGGAGGGGAGGCGGATGACTGGTGGCGTGCCATGCAAGATAAGCTAGCTGAGGACGAAGAACCCTATTCTTGGGAAGAATTCATGAGTCTGATCAGGGATCGCTTTTATCCCATGAGCACAAAGTCCGCCATGTACGAGGAATTCTTATCTCTGAAGCAAGGAGGGCAAACAGTCCAAGAATATTACACCCGTTTCAAGGAGTTGGTGCGTTTCGCACCGAGACTCGTGCCGACAGACGTGGAGAAGGCCCAGAAATTTGAAATGGGGCTAAACGTGGCTATACGAGAGGTGATCACTGGCGTCCCATACCCAGACCTGCAATCGGTGTATGATCGTGCGGTAGCTGTTGCAAGGGTGCAACAACTAAAAAGGAAAGTGAGTGGAGAACCCAGCCGAGGATCTCAGGGACAGGATAAGAGGGGTAGAGACAACCGTTCCGGAAACAATGCTGTAGGGAACAACTTTCGGGGAGATCTGAACAGACCCCCTCAAAACAACAACAGAGGATATGACGATAGAACCCTTTTCCGGGGTAACCCGGTACCACCTTGCCCGAGATGCGGCAGGCCTCATTTGGCCATAGGGTGCCCCTAACAGGGCGCCTGCTACAGGTGTGGTCGCAACGGCCACATGGCGAATGAGTGCCGCACTCGACTGGAAAACATCACCAAGAGAGAGGATTTAGGCACGGGGCCAACTCAGCCTCGCAACCAGGATGGACGGAATGGAAACAACCAGGGGTATAGACCCCCTCAGAACCAGAATCTCAATCAGAATCAACGTCCCCCACAGAATCCAAATCAGCAACAGAATCAGAACCTGAACCGGGATCAGCAAGGCAACCCGGGACGTCCAATGGGGCGATTGAATGTCATCAATGAGGCAGATGTGCCTATGCAAGGGGACGTAATGGGAGGTACGTTCCATGTCTTGAGTACACCCTTAGAGTTCTGTTTGACTCAGGAGCTAGTTGTTCGATAATATCATCTAGAGTCTTACCTGAACTAGATCTACCTAAGTGCGAACTGATTAACTTAGGGATTCAACTTCCATCGGGAGAGGTAGTATCATGCTCTAAGCGATATAACGGAATTCCGATAGTTATAAAGAACGTAGAGTTTTTCGCGAACTTAGTAGAATTCGAACTACAGGATTTTGACGTCATACTAGGAATGGATTGGCTAACCCAATATAAAGCCGTGATCGATTGCCAAAAACAAAAGATCACGTTGTCAAAGAGTCGGGGAAGGAGAGTCATCTTCTACTCCCAACCCCCTAAGAAGTCTACCAAGATAGTTAATGCCATGAAGCTATGTAGCTTAATGCGTAAGGGTTACGCGTTATATGCTTGCTACATTCATAACCTTGAGGCCAAAGAGGTCAAGGTGGATAACATTCCGGTGGTGAGAGAATACCCAGATGTATTCCCGGAAGACGTTCCCGGCATGCCGCCTGAGAGAGATCTGGAATTCACTATAGATCTTATTCCGGGAACGGAGCCTGTCTCGAAGGCTCCTTACCGCATGGTGCCGCTGGAAATGAAGGAACTAAAAGAACAACTCGAGGAGTTGCTAGAAAAGGGCTACATAAGGCCGAGCACGTCCCCATGGGGAGCCCCGGTCTTATTCGTGAAGAAGAAAGATGGAGGTCTACGACTATGCATCGATTATAGAGGACTTAACCAAGTCACGGTCAAGAACAAGTACCCGTTGCCAAGAATCGAGGATTTGTTCGACCAACTGAAGGGAGCCTCAGTATTTTCAAAGATCGACCTACGATCCGGATATCACCAGTTAAGGATCGCCGAAAAGGATATCCCAAAGACGGCATTCAGAACTCGCTACGGGCATTACGAATTCACGGTGCTGTCATTCGGGCTGACGAACGCCCCAGCGATGTTCATGAATCTCATGAATAACGTGTTTCGAGAACTATTAGATCAATGTGTGGTGGTGTTCATAGATGACATCCTGATCTACTCGAAAAGCGAAGAAGAGCATTCCGAACACTTACACAAAGTGTTAGGGATCTTACGAGCCAATCAGCTGTATGGAAAGCTGTCCAAATGCGACTTCTGGCTAAAAGAAGTGGCATTTCTGGGACATATCGTATCCGCCAGTGGAGTGGCAGTAGACCCAGCAAAGATTTCGGCAGTGACCGAATGGGTGCCACCGAAGAATCCAACCGAGATAAGAAGTTTTCTCGGATTGGCAGGGTACTACCGGAGGTTTGTAAAGGATTTCTCAAGGATCGCTCGCCCATTGACGCAGCTGTTAAAGAAAGGGGTGAAATACGACTGGACCAGTGAGTGTGATTCCGCATTCCAAGAATTGAAGAAACGGCTTACTACAACACCGGTGTTGACATTACCATCGGAAGATGGAGACTTCGAGGTGTACAGCGACGCCTCGTAGGAAGGATTGGGATGCGTGCTAATGCAAGATCAAAGGGTTATAGCATATGCATCACGTCAACTAAAGCCACACGAAGAGAACTACCCGACGCACGACTTGGAGCTAGCCGCAGTCGTGTTCGCTCTAAAGATATGGAGGCATTACCTCTATGGGCGAAAGTGTCGGATGTTCACCGACCAAAAGAGCCTCAAGTATATATTCACGCAAAAAGAGCTGAATTTGAGGCAAAGAAGGTGGTTGGAACTGATTAAGGATTACGACCTGGAAATCGCGTACCACGAAGGAAAGGCCAACGTCGTGGCCGATGCCTTGAGTCGAAAGACTCAACACGTGGTGAACTCACTCGTGGTACCGGCCGAGTTGTACAGAGACTTGGCGAAATTAAGTCTGGAGTTGGTACACTCCGGCGAAGTAAGTGAGGTCGTCAACACGATGGTAGTAGGATCTACCATACTTGATGAGATACGACTAGCACAACAGGGTGATGAAAAGTTGGAGGAAATTAGGAAGAGCATTGCTGAAGGAAAGGCAATGGATTTTAAAATCCATGAGGACGGAAGCATCCGCTTCAAAGGAAGGTGGTGCATACCACGAAAATGCGAGGACCTGAAGCTAAGAGTAATGGAGGAAGGCCATAATACCCCATATTCGGTCCACCCCGGAGGCGAGAAGCTATACAAGGACATAAAGAAGAACTATTGGTGGCCGAACATGAAGAGAGAAATAGCCGAGTTTGTGGCGAAATGCCTTACCTGCCAGAAGGTCAAGGCCGTACGGCAGAAACCCTTAGGATTAATGCAGCCATTGGAAATCCCAAGTTGGAATGGGAAAGCATTTCAATGGACTTCGTTTCGGGGTTACCACGTTCACCGAAGGGGATGAATAAAATCTGGGTGATCGTGGATTGGTTGACAAAAGCTGCCATATTTATCCCCATGAAGGATACCTGGTCCATGGACCAATTGGCAAGGGCATATGTCGACAACGTGGTACGACGACATGGAGTACCACACGACATCATCTCGGACAGAGACAGTAGATTCGTCTCACATTTTTGGACAAAACTACAAGAAGCCCTCGGTACGAGGATAAAGATGAGCACCGCGTTCCATCCCATGACGGATGGACAAACGGAAAGGACGATCCAAACTTTGGAAGACATGCTGAGGGCATGCGTATTAGAGTTTAAGGGAAGTTGGGAAAATCACTTACCCTTGATCGAATTTTCCTACAACAACAGCTACCATGCTAGCATCGGCATGGCACCTTTCGAGGCACTGTATGGACGCAAATGCCGAAGCCCATTGAGCTGGGAAGAGGGCGAGAGGACTATGGTAATTGGACCGCAACTTGTTGAGGATATGGCTCAACAAGTCAAAATAATCCAAGGAAAGATGAGAGCCGCGCAAGACCGGCAAAAGAGCTATGCCGACGTGAGACGGCAAGATTTGGAATTCCAAATAGGAGATAAGGTCATGTTAAAGGTATCACCGATGAAGGGTGTGATGCGCTTTGGCAAGCGGGGAAAATTAAGCCCACGGTACATAGGACCCTACGAGATCCTAGAAAGAGTGGGGAATCTTGCATACCGATTGGCATTACCGCCACAATTTGCTCGTGTCCACGACGTGTTCCACGTCTCGCAACTGAAGAAATACGTCCATGATCCGACCCACGTACTCCAACCGGAGGAGATTGAGTTGGACGATGACTTAAGCTATGAAGAAATTCCGGTGCGAATACTCGACAAGAAGGAGAGGGTAACAAGGAATAAGACCGTGAGGATGGTTAAGGTTCTTTGGTCTAACCACGAAGCCGAGACGGCAACGTGGGAGCTGGAAGCAGACATGAGGGAGCGTTACCCAACCCTATTCCAAGACAGTGCAACAATAGTTATGGGGACATAACTGTAATCTTAAGAGGGGGAGGATGTGACAACCCGAGTATTTCTGAATATTTTGTACGAATACTTTGTACCCCAAATAAACAAATTCAAATTGTTTTGAACTACGTAATGACTTGATCCCTTCACGGGGTACGTAGTGAAACTTTTGACAAGTTTCATTAACACGAGCTTTTTCTAAAATATACCAGGTTAGATTTATTACAAGGAAAGCGTTATGATTCACGGGAAAGGGTTTAGGGATATATCAGGATTATTAGTCTTTTTATTACTCACGTGTGGTGCTTTGGTTTCAAATGGCGCTGTGGTCCTCTCTGTCATGAAATGTTGACAAATCTCATGGCATAGCCGGGATAGGTTGACCTTCAGCCTGTCACACTGAGGATCCCCGGCAAATATGCCATGATACTTCTCATCAATTCTTGCCATGAGATTTCCTGCCATGAAACCTTTGACAGACTCCCACTACACGAGTATTTTCCGAAAAATCATGATCCTGGTTTAGGTTTTATTTAATGAAACCAATTTATGATGGCGGTGTTGTGATTAGGGATATATTTATACGTAGTCATGTTTTTATTGCTCGTAGTTAAGAAACTGTGCCCCCGAAAGCGCACGGTGTCAAAAATTGCAGTAATTTATAGTAAGACCGGATCGTTCACTGGAGGATGTGCGATAGAAGCAGGTCCCACGTCGTTTTACTAGATTTTCCATTCGTATTGCTCAATAGGTTTGAAAGATGATTAATATCTACTGACGGGAATTTAAACTAGATCTTGAAAGCAGTTAAATTAATCTACAAAGCAAATAAATCTATTCTAGAAAGCGGATAAGAATTATTCTAGGAATGCAGTAAACATTATCTACGAAAGCAGGGAAAAGGTGCATTGTGCCAACCGTGAAGTTGAGTCACAATGTAGACAGAAGGGACAGGAAGAAAAGAATGAAAATTGGACAAGAGTGAGATACAGCGGTATTAAACTTCCATTTTCATACGCAGATCTTTGTTTGGGATAATTCTATCAGATAGCTAATTCTCATGCTCTCAATAAGGCTTTCCCTTTAACAGACAGGTACTTGCAATATGAGTTTACATGTTCTTAAGACCGCAAATTCTAAGATACCACAAATTCGTAACTGCCCTGGCCTGGGTGTGTTAATTCATCTGTGGTGGAAAAGCAACACCCGACACATCATTTATTGAAATGCCAAGTACCACTATCATTCTCCCATGTCACACCCAAAGATTTGAATTCAGCCCTAAACTATCCCTTAACTGTCAATCCTAGTAGCAGTTACACAACTCTCAATACAACCGAGTGACCTCTAATGAAAGCGGTTAAAAGAAAGCGGTAAAGAAAGCATTTAAAACCTATCACTCGGAGGTTTTGAAAATCTGACCCTGGTAGTAAAAGACAGCTCCCCATCAGAATGAAGGAGTATGGATCAAGAATTCCCGGCTCTTAGTGAACCACTAGTGTGTTCACTTCCTTCCGGGTGATTATGAGATACAAACTAATGAAACGAACTAATAATTTAGTTCGTTCCGGATGCACTCACTCAGGACTCAAAAGTAGGCTTTGGCAGAAGAGGATAGCAGTTGAAAGAAAACTCAACCCTATCTTGGAAAATAACCAAGGCCTGGATGATGTTCCTCTAAGATTATTTACTACACTGTATTTGAATCCAAGTGGACCCCATCTCGGTGTAGGACTTAATCTTACATTTCCATCAACCAGCAATTTTTGGAAAATAATGGATTTGAAAATCATTCCCTGTCAGGTACTAGATTCTCAGTTAAAACACAGACC
This sequence comes from Hygrophila difformis, assembly GCA_030278955.1. Lineage (NCBI taxonomy): Eukaryota > Viridiplantae > Streptophyta > Magnoliopsida > Lamiales > Acanthaceae > Hygrophila > Hygrophila difformis. The sequence goes on along the minus strand of JAOANR010000015.1, from coordinate 21,470,224 downwards.
CTTTCAGTCTAGGCGAGACCTAATCGCTGAATCTGCTTCTTAATTTCCCAAAATACAACCCTTGACAGAATATGAATTAGTCATAACTGAAGAATTTATCCCTTACTCAGATCCGGATTTTATAAAGAGGTTTTTGTTGGAAATTTATAAAGCAATACCTGTTTAAGATCTAGACTTCTATTGTCCAAGGGAAGGATCCCAAAATAATTACAGACCACAATAGTACATAATATTATCATGCATAAAGATATAGGGAAGTGTAAAATTAATTGACCCAAAATATAGATGCGGGTCTAGACAGAAGGTGAAACACAGAGTGTGATACCCCGTAATAATTTATTTTTGGAAGTTCGACTCGATATCATGAATCCTAAATCATAAATGAACAAATTCAACTTGTTTTGAACTACGTTATGGCTTGATCCCTTTACCGGGTACGTAGGCAGCTTAGAAGTTTTAATTCTAAGTTCAGTCACAACATAAGAAAACAAACACAAGACCTTAGCACGAGAAATGCCGTAACACAACTTCGAGGACGAAGTTGATTCTTAAGGAGGGTGGATTGTAATACCATAGAAATTACCCGAAATAATTGTAATTCACTAAAGAGACTTTTATTAAATATTTAATCACTTGCTTAAAGAATTAGTATATTGATTTTTCTACAAAACAACACTTGAAAAACTATATATGTAAATTTATCTTTTCCAAAAGAAATATGAATTTCAATATCATGGGTAATAGAATTATATAGTTTATGGAATATTTTTTAAATCTATTGTTTAAATTATATATATAAGTTTTTATATATATACACATTGGTCTTGAAAATTATTATGAGGATAGTATGTGAATATTTTAAGTACTTTGATATTCATTATGGAATAAATTTTTATAAAAATAAAAGTATGAGTTTTTATGTGAATCTATGAGAATTAACTTTTATATATAAGAAAATATATTCATAGATTATAATTTTTATTTGATGATGACATGAAGACTTTGTGGTTTGAGTATTGTTATGAATAAAATAAAACCATGCAAGTATATTATTATTATCTTTTTGAAAGCACATTAATATAAATACAATACTTGAAATAAATAAATAAATATTATATTATCATATCCAACTCATTAAGTATAAATGCATGCCACTAAATAATGGCAAGAATAATGATTTTTGTAGACAAGCTAATACTTCAATCATTTTCATGATACACTACTTACACAAATATAAGGTTAAAAGCAATTGCAAGAAATTTTCTTCCTAAACAAATAGATGAAAAATCCACATGATTAACAAGTGTCTTGGATGAATGGCTAGCAAAGAAAGGTGATCAATTATCTCTTGAACCCACCAAGATTAATAGCCTCCATAATAGGCAAACCATTATGTTAATAGACAACATGATGGACAAAATTAATAGCCTCCCAAATTAATAGCCTCTTTGTTAGGCTATAAGGACCAAATGAGTGGATACAAATACTCTAACCATTATTGCTCAAGACACACTTAATTGGATGATTGGTGAGGTTGTAATCACTCTCACAATGTGTCATGTTCAATTGTTCAAATCTTAACCTATAAATAGAGGGAGTTTCTAGCCTTCAAACACACCAATCTCATCCATCTCATTAGCCAAATTCACTACCCATTTTATTCTTCAAAGTTCTCCCACATAGTGAGCATATCTTAAGGATTGTGGAGTCTTGTAGGCTTGGCAACCTTCATCATTCTAAGAGTTCTAACTCTTCTCAACACTTGGTTAGTAAGAAAGTCCAGGCCAGGATGGCGCGGTCGCCGCGCGCTCCAAAGGAGAAGACCGCGCCAAGGGTGCGCCGGCAGAGCAGTTGCGGCGTTCCGCGATTTTCTCGCCCGAACGCGGATTTTTCGACTTTCGGTTGAACGTCTCTCGACTCAAGACCCTTAGGGTCAGATTTTGGACGCCCTAGGTCTTAGTTATCTATAAATAAACCCTCTTGGAAGCCCCAAACTCCTTACGAAACCCTACGAAATCTCTCTATACGTCGAAACCCTAATCCCGGAGTCGTCGGAGACACAACACCGAGAGAAGGGACTGACTTGGACGAATTTGGGGTCTTCTATCGCCTTGGTAAGATCCGATCTATTCCTCTATACATTCTTGATTCGAAAACAAATCCTAACCTCATCCTTTTTCTATTCTAAACCCCCGATCCGAATCGAGAGTGAAGAACCCGACAAACGGAGATGATAAACGGAGGACGGGAAGCCACGCCTCCGAATCGACGATCCCGGACGCTCAACAATCTGTAAGTTAACGGTTACTTTGGTTTTGGGTTGTTAAAAGATTCGAACATATAGATCTAATGGAACCCTACCTAAAATCTGTCTACACCGGCGCAGCACTTTTATTGAATTTTTTCGAACCCCTTAAAACGTTCAAACGAGAAAACTTAAAACAAGAAAAACATTCCTAAGACACTGATCTAGCTCTTGTAAAAATTTCATAATTTTTCATCGTGTTTCGATACCCGAAAACGATCGTAAACCAGCCTGCTTTAGATTTAGATCTTGAAACAAAGATAGATTCTTTATTCGAACTTGTTGGTGATTTCTACCTTAGATCTAGACCGATCTAGGCTTGGCTTTGAACATAAGAGTTGTAGATCTATACGTTATGAATACCTCCGTAAAATTTCAGAATTTTGCATGATGATTTGATATATGAAATCCACTCCAAACCGAACTGGTTTAAAATCGGATCTTGAAAACTGGAGAGAACATAGATTCGAACTTGCTGACGTTTTTGACTATGGTTCTAGGCCGAATTAGATCTTTAGCCGAACATGAAAGTTGTAGATAATTGTCCTAAAATGATCTCTGTAAAATTTCATCAAATTTAGAGTTCATTTGCTATGGTAGATCTCGAAACTTTTAAACTGCTGTGTGAAAACGCGGACAGATTCTTGATCTGACGAAAATTGACGTTGTTGACCTTTTTCGGTAGCTCGGATCAAAAAAGTTAAAACATGAAAGTTGTAGATCTCGATGTTTTGGAGTCAGTCGTGAAATTTCGGAATTTTTGAAATTAAACCTGATTTTAGACGAATTTTAGAGTAAACTGTGGTTGACCGAGTCAAATCTTGATATCTTGTGGAAACGGTGAAATTAACCTTTGAGGTTGAAACGGATAGAAATTCTTTGAAATACGATACACGGAACGAGAAGATTAAAATATTGCGGGTTATGACTAAGCTAGATACTGTCAATGTTCTCTGCGGCTTGGGACATAAGAGCCCAAGTGTATGTCTAGGTTGACATAAGAGCCCTAGCGAAACACTGATCGTATGGCTTGCGGACGGATTAACTCTAATTAAAAGATCGACCATGATACCTGTGGACATAAGAGCCCAGGCGTAAGGCTGGCGGACATAAGAGCCCTAGCGGTGGTGATCTGTAAAAGAATCGAAACGAGACATCGACAAGGGAATCCAATTAAGTCCTTGATAATTTGTGTTTTTAAATTTAGGGCAACTTATTTAATTACGTTGCAAGCTATATTGATGATCTTATGAATCCATGTCTTCTAAATTATGCGATTACATGAATTATTTAAATTATGCACATGTTTTCATTAAATTTAATTAAAGGCTTTGAAACCTCATAATCTTGTACGTGTTAACTTACTCAGCAAGTTTTTGCTGACCAAACCATATTTTTCCTTTTTCTTTCAGAGTTGAGAATTATGCATCGTCATATGCATACATGGGAATTTTGGGAAGATATATTGTTTTGAATTATTGTATTAGACTAGATCTTGCATGAACGGGCCTGTTTAACCCGTATTCTGGCCGTGTTGGCTATATTTAAATTCCGCTGCATTATACATATGTAATTATTATTTTCCGCTGCAACTTCGATGTATATTTTTTTAAATTATATATGAATGGGCTGTTTGAATATTTTAAATTCTGAAAAACCATAGCCTTGCATCTCTTTAGCAAGCTCGGAGAAACCGTGTCTTACTAGGGAGGTGTGGCGGTGACATCCCAACCTGGGTGACCAAAAATCGGGGTGTTACAGAGTGGTATCAGAGCCCGGAATATTTTTAAACTATTGTTCTTATTTTTAAACTATTATTTTTAAACCATTACTATTCTTAAACTACTATTAATATTTTGACTATTATTTTAAATTTTAAAGTATTATTTCCATGGAGAAATTTATATTTTAAAACCCATGGGAAAAATATATATAGTGCATAAATTATTGGGGGGAAATCATCATTCGCATTTGCATATTGCATCTCTTTTATGTAGAGAACTTAGAATCTTGGCGAATTTGAACTTAGAATCTTGGCGAATATTAACCTAGATCTTTTGCTTGCACTAGATGACTTAGACGCTTGACATCAAATTAGAAACGCTCACTATAGACTGATGTTGCCTTAGTTCTAGATCGCGTTCATCTAAGCTCACGCCTAAGCATAACAAATCTCGGCTTTAGCCATTCCTATCCTGGTACGAACTAGAAAACTTCCTCATGTGGAACAATAAGAAAATCAAGTTTTATTAGAACACTCTTTATTCCAAAAATCTTGTTTGGATTTCCAAACAGCAAATCCGAAAATTTGAAATTAGAAATTTACGAAACGTCTTGTTCGAGCGATCTATCTAAACCAAGATAAGCTAATCTATACACGTTATAACAGAAAATGGCGCCTAGGAGGAAACCAAGGAAGGTGAGTCCAAACGGCACTGACGCTAACCTTTCCAACACGCCCAACAACAGTGGAAGTCCTCAGAACCTAGGAGAGCAAGTGCCTCAAGCGCCCAATAATATGGAAGCACGTTTAAAAACTGTAGAGGAACTCCTTGTAGCATTGGGAAATGCCGAGGTGCATAGGACACAAACAGTACCTCCGCCAGTAGCCCGAGTCAACTACTTGGCATTAGTGAACCCCTACAACCCACCCCATTATGACGGCCAAGAGGATCCGGCCAAGTTGGAAGGTTGGATCCGTACCTTTGATAAGCTCTTGAATGCTATCAAGTGCCCTGATGAGGAGAAGATGCACATAGTGACCTACTACCTAGGAGGCGAAGCCGATGAGTGGTGGCAAAATCTCCAAGCAAATTCAGTGGAAGACGAAGAAGCCTACACTTGGGAAGAACATAAGGAAGCTTTGAGGGAAAGATTCTACCCACTGAGCACCAAGACTGCGAAGTACGAGGAATTCATCAACCTAAAGCAAGGTGCGCAAACAGTGCAAGAGTACTACAGCAAGTTCAAGGAGCTAGTACGATTCGCTGCGAGGATAGTACCAACCGACTCTGACAAGGCTCAGAAATTCGAGATGGGTCTGAACCTTAGTATCCGGGAGATACTTGCATTAGGACAATTCACGAACCTGCAGACGATATATGATCGCGCCGTATCAATTGCTCGAATCCAGCAATTGAAGCGTAAGGAACGTGGTGAGTCGAGCAAGGACTCGCAAGGACTTGAGAAGAAGGATCGGAAAGACAACAACAACAACTCTAGGAAAGACAATGGATCCCGAAGGAAAGGAAATAAAGGTCTCAACAATGGGGGAGACGACAACCGTGGTGCATTTATACCACGTTGCCCACGATGCAACCATGCACATCTGGTGCGCCAATGCCCGAAGCCTGGAACTTGCCGTAGGTGCGGCAAGCTTGGTCACAAGGCCAGTGGATGTCGAACGCCAGAGGAGGCGATCGAAAAGAGAGTACATTTGGTGAACCTTCAGCAAGGAGAGAGTGACGAGGAACAAGATCAAAACCCGAATCCTCTTGAGAATAATGAGTAGGCAGTTATGGGGACATAACTAAGTCCTAAGGGGGAGAGGATGTGATACCCCGTAATAATTTATTTTTGGAAGTTCGACTCGATATCATGAATCCTAAATCATAAATGAACAAATTCAACTTGTTTTGAACTACGTTATGGCTTGATCCCTTTACCGGGTACGTAGGCAGCTTAGAAGTTTTAATTCTAAGTTCAGTCACAACATAAGAAAACAAACACAAGACCTTAGCACGAGAAATGCCGTAACACAACTTCGAGGACGAAGTTGATTCTTAAGGAGGGTAGACTGTAATACCCGAGAATTTTCCAACATAAAATAAATACAATAAATAAATAAATAAATATAATAAACATGATAAAGGGATAAAGAATCATAAAAGATGAGAAATGAAATTTAAATTAAAGAGGAATCAAAGTTCCGAAAACCCGGGACTCCGAAGGCAATTTAATTGAATAAATGGTTACACGGGGACCCGACATCGATGGACTCAATAACTCGAGTCCAAACATAAATTTAGGTCCGAATAAAATTAAGATAGGAAATTGGAGCCCGAAGATACCCCGGAAATCCGAATCCAGGAACATAGAGGGATAGAAGTCCGAAAGAGAGGAGGAAACGCCCGACGGATCGCACGACCCGGCCCAGACCGAAGTCCAGGCCAGGATGGCGCGGTCGCCGCGCGCTCCAAAGGAGAAGACCGCGCCAAGGGTGCGCCGGCAGAGCAGTTGCGGCGTTCCGCGATTTTCTCGCCCGAACGCGGATTTTTCGACTTTCGGTTGAACGTCTCTCGACTCAAGACCCTTAGGGTCAGATTTTGGACGCCCTAGGTCTTAGTTATCTATAAATAAACCCTCTTGGAAGCCCCAAACTCCTTACGAAACCCTACGAAATCTCTCTATACGTCGAAACCCTAATCCCGGAGTCGTCGGAGACACAACACCGAGAGAAGGGACTGACTTGGACGAATTTGGGGTCTTCTATCGCCTTGGTAAGATCCGATCTATTCCTCTATACATTCTTGATTCGAAAACAAATCCTAACCTCATCCTTTTTCTATTCTAAACCCCCGATCCGAATCGAGAGTGAAGAACCCGACAAACGGAGATGATAAACGGAGGACGGGAAGCCACGCCTCCGAATCGACGATCCCGGACGCTCAACAATCTGTAAGTTAACGGTTACTTTGGTTTTGGGTTGTTAAAAGATTCGAACATATAGATCTAATGGAACCCTACCTAAAATCTGTCTACACCGGCGCAGCACTTTTATTGAATTTTTTCGAACCCCTTAAAACGTTCAAACGAGAAAACTTAAAACAAGAAAAACATTCCTAAGACACTGATCTAGCTCTTGTAAAAATTTCATAATTTTTCATCGTGTTTCGATACCCGAAAACGATCGTAAACCAGCCTGCTTTAGATTTAGATCTTGAAACAAAGATAGATTCTTTATTCGAACTTGTTGGTGATTTCTACCTTAGATCTAGACCGATCTAGGCTTGGCTTTGAACATAAGAGTTGTAGATCTATACGTTATGAATACCTCCGTAAAATTTCAGAATTTTGCATGATGATTTGATATATGAAATCCACTCCAAACCGAACTGGTTTAAAATCGGATCTTGAAAACTGGAGAGAACATAGATTCGAACTTGCTGACATTTTTGACTATGGTTCTAGGCCGAATTAGATCTTTAGCCGAACATGAAAGTTGTAGATAATTGTCCTAAAATGATCTCTGTAAAATTTCATCAAATTTAGAGTTCATTTGCTATGGTAGATCTCGAAACTTTTAAACTGCTGTGTGAAAACGCGGACAGATTCTTGATCTGACGAAAATTGACGTTGTTGACCTTTTTCGGTAGCTCGGATCAAAAAAAAAA